>OY282514.1:76681224-77276904 GCA_958296145.1 Hydrotaea cyrtoneurina | reverse complement strand
AATGTTCTGTAGAAAAAAATTTGCCTTGAATTTTCTATAGAAGAAAACTTCCATAAAACTTTCTATAGAAACATTTCCCTAAAACTTTCTATTTTTTAATTTTCCAGATTTTTCTATAGAAGAAAATTTGCCTAGAATTTCCCAGAAAAAGTAAAGAAAATTTGACTAGAATTTTCTATAAAAATCAATTTTTTATATAAAAGAAAATTTTAAAAAAATTGTATTAAAGAAAATTTTAAAAAAAATTTTTTAAAGAACATTTTTAAACAAATTTATAAACGATAATTTTCAAAAAAAATTATAAAAGAAAATTTTCAAAAAAATGTTCAAAAAAAATTGTAAAACAAAATTTTCAAAAAAAAATTTAAATGAAAATTTTCAATACAATTTTTAAAAGAAAATTTTCAATAATTTTCGTAAAAGAAAATTTTCAATAATTTTTATAAAATAAAATTTTCAAAATTTTTTGTAAAAGAAAATTTTTATAAAAGAAAATTTTCAAAAAAATTTATAAAAGAAAATTTTCAAAAAAAATTTGTAAAAGAAAATTTTAAAAAAAATTTGTATAAGAAAATTTTCAAAAAAAATTGTAAATGAAAATTTTAAAAAATTGTTATAAAAGAAATTTTTTAAAAATTTTCATAAAAGAAAATTTTCAAAAATTGTTATAAAAGCAAAATTTTCAAAAAAAAATGTTATAAAAGAAAATTTTCAAAAATTTTTGTAAAAGAAAATTTTCTAAAAATTTTGTAAAAGAAAATTTTCAAAAAATTTTAAAAAATACATTTTTTATTTTTTTTTTATAATTTTATACAAATTTAGAAAAATTATTTTTTTTTAGCAATTTTTATTTCTCTTCATATTTGACACACATTTCAAGAGTTTAAGTTGCTGGTACCATCAAAGAACTTCACTTTCCCATTATTTACAATTACAGTTATCATCCTCTTTTCCATTCCCATTCCTATTTCTAGAAACGGTTCTCAGCTACGATTCAATTTTCTTACTTCAACATCTTCTTCTCAGAATTTCTGCTTTAATGGCTGATATTTTTTTTTAGGCAAATGTTTAGAGTTGCCATATTTCCCAGAAACAAAAATGTTCTCTAAGCTTCGTGGGCATTTTTCGAAGGCACTGAGATCCGCTTAATGTTCTCTCCAGGGAACATTAATTTTTATTAAACGTCCACCATTCTCCCCTTTCCTAGTAGTTGTCTTGTTGCCATAATAGTCGACCCAGTAACTGTTGAGAATTTATTAACTCTTATATTATAATTAAGTATCAGAAGTAGTTGTCCGAGCATTGCCTGAGCTGTTAATGACATGATTTCGAATATAAATGAAATCTATTTGGCCATGGTGAGGTCACAACTTAGAAGTCATATTTCAATTACGCTCTGTTTGGTTGTATTCCATCATAGAGACCAGACATAAATTAAGGATTTAACAAGAATTGCCATGTCCTTTAACAAGGGATACCACACACCTGGATGGGTTTTCGTAAAGGCTGTTGGACATGGAACAGAAATCACAGAATTTTAATCGTAATCGCATTATTTACACTCGTGTGAATAAACAGTAAAGACATCCACATGAAGGGACATACGAACATGGCCGAATACATGTGCATATACATATACTCACACCAGTACCGGTGTATATGTATTTGCATGGTCGTCCTTTATTTGACGTAGCAAATGTAGACGTGTTTATATGTTATTCGGTCTGCTCATACATATTTCACATCGTACACATTTACAGGTAACAATCAAGACTTGTCAACTCCAAACTTACCGGTGCAGAGCATGGCCACCAAGGCGGGGGGCATCGGAGGCGGTGCCGGTGCCGGTGGTGGCAATAATAATCTGAACATCAATCTTCCGGAAAATAACAACGCAATATTAAGACTTGAAGTCGAATTACGTGACAAGAATGCACCCAAATACCGACGTGCAGCTGGCATAGGTTTAGCATCGGCCTCACCCGCCGCTTATGGTGGCCGTGGTGGCGGCAGGGGCGGCAGAGGCGGTGCTGGCGGACGACCAGGTGGTCATACTGGTGGAGGCGGCGGCGGCGGCGCCATCTCTAATGTCATGACGGACTTAAAGGGTAATGCCATTATCCCCTTGGAAAAGGTATGTAAAGATAAATGTTGATTACCACACATGTGCGTATGCCGCCGTGTATGTGTTCTTCCGGTAAAACAAATGAAAAGTGTGTTGGTATGTGTGTTGATAGCCATTTCGAGGCATGAGTTTCTTCCTTAAAAGTATGAAAGTGAATCGAGCAGGTTTGAGAAAAAAAAAGTAAAACAGAAGATGTCATCGAAAGTGAGTCTTTGGCCGAAGGTTGAGTTGAATAGAATACGTGACAGAATGTCTGGGATTTTGC
Source organism: Hydrotaea cyrtoneurina (assembly GCA_958296145.1). Lineage (NCBI taxonomy): Eukaryota > Metazoa > Arthropoda > Insecta > Diptera > Muscidae > Hydrotaea > Hydrotaea cyrtoneurina. The sequence goes on along the minus strand of OY282514.1, from coordinate 77,274,514 downwards.
CAAAGGCCAACAAGAGTAAAAGTGGTCATGTCTTAGCGACTTAAGATAATGAAAATTCCTGGTCGCTGAAATGCATGTACAGGCTGCACACCACACAAATGCAAATTGAAAAAGGGATGGTATTTCTAAACGGAATTATTGGAATTTAAAGGAATATCCGTATATCCGTTAACATGGTTAAGGATGGAATTGTTGAGAAAGGATGATTTAAAAAAAAAAACGATTTCTCTAAACAACAATACAAATTCACTAGAAAATCGACCAGAGACACAATTTTGAAGAAAAGAAAGAAAATTTACCTGAAATTGTATTTTCTATAAGGAAATAGACCTGAGAGAAAATAGTCTATAAGGAAATATGATAAAATCAACCTAAGAAAATAATATTCTGCAACAAAATCGTTCTGTGAAGAAATTTATTGTAATAAAATTGATTAGAGAGCAAATTTTCCACTAGAAACACGATCGATCTCAGACCATATTCTCTACAAGGACATCAAACTGATAGAAAATTGTCCATAACATAATCTAACCTAATAGCAAATTTTCAATAGGAATGCATTTCTTTTTATAAAAAATCGATTTGAAGTCAAATTTTCCCAAAAAATTAGTTTGAGGGCAAATTTTCTACAAGAAAAGACAGAAAATTTTCTATATGAAGTGAGTTTTGGGTAAGAAAATTGATCTGACATAAAATGTTCAAAAAGAACATTTTCTATAAAAAAAAATCTGAAGAGCAAAAGTTTCTATAAAAGAAAATTTGAAATCAATTTTTTCTAAAAGAAAATCTGAGAGCAAATTTTGTATAAAAGAAAATCTGAGAGCAATTTTTTTATAAAAGAAATTTGAGAAAAATTTTCTATAAAAAAATCTAAAGAGCAAAAGTTTCTATAAAATTTTCTATACAGGACAATCTGAGAGTAAATTTTCTATAAAAGAAAATCTTAGAGCAAATTTGTTATAAAAGAAATTTTTCTAAAAGACCATTTTCTATAAAAAAATCTGAAGGCAAATTTTCTATAAAAGAAAATCTGAAAGCAAATTTTCTATAAAAGAAAATTTGAAATCAATTTTTTCTAAAAGAAAATCTGAGAGCAAATTTTCTATAAAAGAAAATCTGAGAGCAAATTTTCTATAAAAGAAAAACTGAGAGCAAAAGTTTCTATAAAAGAAAATCTGAGAGCAAAAGTTTCTATAAAAAAAATCTAAGAGCAAATTTTCTATAAAAGAAAATCTGAGAACAAATTTTTTATACAGGACAATCTGAGAGCAAATTTTCTATAAAAGAAAATCTGAGAGCAAAAGTTTCTATAAAAGAAAATCTGAGAGCAAAAGTTTCTATAAAAAAATCTGAGAGCAAATTTTCTATAAAAGAAAATCTGAGAACAAATTTTTTATACAGGACAATCTGAGAGCAAATTTTCTATAAAAGAAAATCTGAGAGCAAATTTTCTATAAAAGAAAATCTGAGAGCAAATTTTCTATATAAAAAAATCTGAGAGCAAATTTTCTCTAAAAGAAAATCGGAGAGCAAATTTTCTATAAATCTATAAAAAATCTATAAAAGAAAATCTTAGAACAATTTTCTATACAAAAGTTCCGAGAGCAATTTTCTAAAGAAAATTTGACAAAAATTTGTGATAAAAAAATATATTTGGCAATTTTTCTTAAAATTTTCTCTAAGAAAGAAAATTTCACGAATTTTCTATAAAACGAAATTTTTTTATATAAAAAAGAAAAATTTTGTACTTATAAGGAACAATTTTTTTTTACCAAAAGTTTTCATACCAGAAGATTTGCCTAAAAGCATTTTAGAATTTTATAGAGAATAAAATTTGTCGAGTACGTTCTATAGAAGATAATTTCCCTAGAATTTTCTATAGAAAAAAAATTCCCTAAATCTTTCTAAAGAAGAACATTTCCCTAGAATTTTCTAAGAGTAAAATTTTTTTTATAAAAGAAAATTTTCAAAAAAATTTATGAAAGAAAATTTTCAAAAATGGTTATAAAAGATTTTTTTCAAAAATTGTTATAAAAGATTTTTTTTTAAAATTATTATAAAGAAATTTTTCCAAAAATTTTATAAAAGAAAATTGTCCAAATTTTGTATAAAAAAAAGTTTTCCAAATTTTTTATAAAAGAAAATTTTCCAAATTTTTTTTAAAAGAAAATTTTTCAAATTTTTTATAAAAGAAAGTTTTCCAAATTTTTTGTAAAAGAAAATTTTCCAAATTTTTTTTTTAAAATAAAATTTTCAATGTTTTTCATAATTGTATAGAAATTTTGAAAAATTAATGTATTTAGAAAATTTTTAACAAATTTTCTTTCTCTTCATATTTGACACACATTCAATGTGTTTAAGATGCTGATACCATCAACGGACTTTCAAGTCTTCGCTTTGCCATTATTTACAATTACAGTTGTCATCCTCTTTCACATTTTTCTCTTATTATCACCAGGTGCTGGAAGAATTATTGGTGAAACTTGAAATCGAACATGTCACCTGGACAACTAGCAAGAAAGGCTTCTTTCATCATGTCGTCTTTCCTCTGCAGTCCGGCGAGCCATGCGAAACCACTCTGCATTGTTTAACACAACTTGGTATTGGCACTAAATTGAATTCCAGTGTCAGGTAAGTTCAACTCTATGCCACTTCTCCAATTCGACGGACGTCCACTTCTCCTTTGTAATGCCATCATAAACTAGACAGCAGCCATGCAACAACAACAGAGAAACTTTTGCCCTAAAAGGGAAAGTAGCAACAACAACCAAATGAAAGAAAGAAAAACCTCGTCTCGGGTAAAAGTTTCGAACAAAGTGCAGGAAAAAATATGGCCCAAGTCTAAGGCGGTGTAGTGTTGCGCTTCATTGTGCCGGAGACAACAACACCCAAGTCTATTGTTCCAAAGTGCAAAAGACAACACGGCCAGACATTTATTTCAAATGGTACCTCCCTGCTCCCGGCTCCCAGGTCACCGTCGGTGCTGGGTGCAAAAAAGCAGGTCGCTTTACTATGGACTTTTAAGTGGCCATTCTTATCAGTTGGCAAAGATGTGAAATGTGTTCTCGCTTTTCATGTGTTGCTGACAGTTTTTATGATGCTTTTATGTTGTGGAGGAAAAAAAAACAACACTAGCTAAGGTTAGAGGCTAAAGTGGTGCTGGTGGTGGGGGGGGGGGGGAATAAAAATACCTTTGAAACGCTTGAGATGAGGCGACACAGTACGGAAGAGTTTATTATATTGGAAATCTAAACACAAACAAACTCAGACAAAGTGAAATGTTAATCTGATTCAGTGTGAAAATTCTGTAATAGGAAATTAGACAATGATCCTATAGAATCCTACAGACAACTGAGCTTCCCTTCAGGGAATTGAAGTCTCAGACTGAGAAAAATTTGTATCTATAGGAAAAAGTTAAAAAAAGGGCAGTGCAACAGCAAGAGCAACCATTTTTCTATAGAAAAATTTCTTGTAGGCAGCTTCACTCTTAAGGAGAGCAAGAAGTTGACACTCAGACCAAACAAACATTTTCCAGATGAATTTTTTTTTTTTACAAAAAATTGGAACGCCCCTTGAGGAAAATTTTTTTTATAGAAAATTTAATCTTTCTTAGTAATTTTTATTCTGAGACAGAGCAGAAATTGGAATCTCAGTGAGATCCAAAATTTAAGTCAGAAAGAATTTTAATACAGACAATTTTATACTCTTTGAGAAAGAGAAAAATTTAGTCAGATTCAGAAAACAAAATTTTCTAAAGAAAGAAAATTGATAAGAATTTTCCTATAGAAAATTAATAAAAAATTTTCGTATAGGAAATTGATAAGAATTTTCCGTATAGGAAATTAGTAAGAATTTTTCTTATAGGAATTTAATAAAAAAAAATTCCGTATAGGAAATTAATAAGAATTTTTCGTATAGGAAATTAATAAGAATTTTTCGTATAGGAAATTGATAAGAATTTTCCTATAGGAAATTGATAAAAAAAAATCCTATAGGAAATTAATAAAAAATTCCTATAGGAAATTGATAAAAAAAAATCCTATAGGAAATTAATACAAAAAAAAAACCTTCAGGAAATTGATAAAAAAAAAAAACCTATAGGAAATTGATAAAAAATTTCCTATAGGCAATTGATAAAAAAATTTTTTATAGGCAATTGATAAAACAATTCTATAGGCAATTCATAAAAAAAATTCCTATAGGAAATTGAAAAGAATTATTCGTATAGGAAATTAATAAAAAAAGAATTTCGTATAGGAAATTGATAAGAATTTTTCGTATAGGAAATTAATAAAACAAATTTCTTATAGGAAATTAATAAGAATTTTTCGTATAGGAAATTGATAAAAAAAATCCTATAGGAAATTGATCAAAAAAATCCTATAGGAAATTGATCAAAAAATTCCTATAGGAAATTGATCAAAAAATTCCTATAGAAAATTTATAAAAAAAAATTGATAAAAAAAATTCTATAGGCAATTCATAAAAAAAATTTTATAAGAAATTAATAAAAAAAATCCTATAGGAAATTAATAAAAAAATCCTATAGGAAATTAATAAAAAAAATCCTATAGGAAATTAATAAAAAATTCCTATAGGAAATAGATAAAAAAATCATATAGGAAATTGTTAAAAAAAAATTCTATAGAAAATTGATAATAAAAATTCCAAAAATATCCTATAGGAAATTTATCCAAAAAAATCCTATAGGAAATTAATAAAAAATTTCTATTGGAAATTGATAAAAAATTCCTTAGGAAATTGAAAAAAAAATTCCTATAGAGAATTGGATTGAAAGCAAAACTATAGAAAATTAGATTATGGTTTAAATCTTAGAAAATCGAACACTGAGTCAGGTTAAAATTATGCTATGAAAAAATGTGCTCAGAGCTAAACTTTTCTTCGATAGTAAACAAATGGGACTCAGAGCAGACAACAGAATTAGAGAAAAAGAGAAAATTGTATTCTAGATGCAAAGCAAATATTCTTCGATTTTCTGGTATCGATCTTGGATTCAATATCATTATTATTCCCTTTCCTTTATAATATTCTACTTTGAATCAAAGCAAACAAATGTTATTCTGTATCGGAGAAAATAAGACTGTCGAGATACAGCAAAACGTTTGCTATACAAAATCATGATTTGAAAAAAAGAATCAAAAAAAAATCTCGATGGAAAATATAATTTTTGAGTTACAGCAAAAATGTTGCTATACAAAATTATAGTTTTTTTTTTTAGAGAAAATTGGACTCAAGCAAAAAGGAGATCCAAGACTCTTTCCAGAGAAAATAAAACTCTCTAGTTACAGCAAAAATTTTCCTATGGAAAATCGCACACTGAATAAAAGCAAAACTTTTTTTTGAGAGAAAATTGGGCTCTAAGCAAAATTGGACCGATAAATCGAACAATTTTCGAACAGCAAAAATTGTCTTTAGTTAATTTTCAAAAGAACTTTTCAAAACCTGTGTTGATACAGTTTTTCTTCTGCCTTTTCAGCGTATTGCCCTGCAGTGTCAGTTACGATGCCTTAACTGTGGTCGAGGATATCAGGTGAGTACTGAAATCGGAAATTTCCCAGAAATTTAATTTGTTAAATACTTTAGAGGGTAAAAATAAAATGGGTTTCGGTGTGTGCATTTAACACATGTAATTGAAATGCAATAAAAAGCAGAGACGTAGTATGAACAGAATGAGGGCGGCCATAGCAATTTGACTAGACGACTATGACATTTGTAAAACAGTGCCCCTCTAAACTGGGTGATTTCGTTGCAGCCACATCACACAGAACACAAACACCAATTCCAGTTGAATTTCGGTTGTGACTTAGAGGCGTTTCCCATTTCGCATTTTCTGTTTTTCCTATGTAAATATTTCCATTTAACAATGCAAATAAAAGTCACCAAACCCAGACGGACAGACGTAGTCATGGCTACGCTGTACTGAGGGAGGGACGGCAGAGATTTTTCAGAGGATGTAAATCTATGTTAGTTTCCTCGGCAGAGCACATATTTGGAATTGTCGAAGAAAAGCATTCAACACACAGCATAGTGTCCTGATTTCGTTTAGTTTTTTTCTTTCTTTCTTATTCTGTGGTTTGAAAATCAACTTGTGTTAAATAATGTGTAACACTAACAATGTGTTGCAAAGGGAAAATTTCCATGACAAATCACACACAGCTACTTAGGGAAATTGTGCAAGCGAAAGACGACCAAAAAAAGAAAATCTATTGAAAATAATTGAAAATGAAATGTTTAAGATCTTGCACTCCTTTCTCTCTCTCTCTCTCTGTCTTGGTTTTCTTTAAAGTGACTCCATGGAGGATGGCGAAGAATTGTCGAAATGGAACAATTTCGTGGAATCGATTAAATCCAAACTAACCGTGAAACAGGTTGTTGATGGTGTCCGTGCCGGCGGTTCCCTGTCCTTCGATTATCTGCTCCTAATTGTAACAGCTGAGTAAGTTTAAGAGTCCCCAACTAGCTAAGTGTAACCTTTTCACCACTTCCCCTGGCCCAAATACTAATCAAGTGTAAAATCGTTTTCCTCATCCTTTAGCAAATGTTTTCGCCCAACACCCCAGACCTGTCCTGCCTATCCTCCCACAAATCGATCGATTGACATTAGTGTTGGGAGCGGTGTCATCGGTAGCCAACCGTGCTTTTGTTTAGCCGCCGTTGGTGTGGGTGTGGCTTTGATTGTGACCAACATCATTTCATTGTCTCATTCTATTAAAGTTTATGTTTAATTAAAATTCGGCCTGTGTGTATGTGTGTGTGTGTGTATGAGCCCGCGTAACAGTTTTCAATTGTTATTAAAAATTTTAATTATTTGTTATTGTATTTTGCTGACTATGGCAGCTCTCTGGCCGCTTTGGGCTTGGTGGAGAATAATGCGCCGAACATAACGGCCGCCATGCTGGTGTCGCCGCTTATGGGCCCGGTGATGTCCATAACATTTGGGGCCATCATATCGGATAGAGAATTAATTGTGAGTATTTCTTTTTGTACGATAACAATAGGTCAATATTTTTTGTACAAGAATAGATTTAAGCTGTAAAGATATCAATTCACTATAGGGAAAGGTAGGGGGGCCATATTTGGGCGCCATTTTTAAATTAATTAGGTATTTAAAGAAAAAATTATCCAGTTGCATACGGGGGGAGTTATTAAATTTTTTTTTAAAACAAAAAAATCTTTTCGTATGCACTGCCATGATTTGAGGAGGGGTGAAATACCCTCGTTGGGCGCCATTTTCGTCCCATTTACAGCTCAGTCCTACTTGTCAAAATGAAATATTTTGGAAAAAAATTAAATATTTTGGAAAAAAAATTAAATATTTTGGAAAAAAGGAAATATTTTGTAAAAAAAATGAAATATTTTGTAAAAAAAATTAATTTTTTGTTAAAAAAAAAATTTTAACGAAATTTTTTTTGGAAAAAATTGAAATGAAAATTTTTTGGGAAAAATTGAAATTAAATTTTTTTTGGAAAAAATTTAAATGAAATATTTTTGGATAACAAATTTTAATGAATTTTTTTTGGATACAAAATTTAAATGATTTTTTTTGGATAACAAATTTAAATGATTTTTTTTGGATAAAAAATTTAAATGATTTTTTTTTGGATAAAAAATTTAAATTAAAAAAAAAAAACTATTAAAAAAAGTTGAAATTTTTTAGGACAAAAAAAAATTAAATTTTTTGGAACAAAAAAAATTGAAATTTGTTGGAAAGAAAATTAAATATTTTGTAAAAAAATACATTTTTTTTTGGAAAAAATTTAAATGAAATTATTTAGGAAAAAATTGAAATGAAATTATTTTGAAAAAAATTTAAATGAAATTATTTTGGAAAAAATTGAAATGAAATTATTTTGGAAAAAATTGAAATGAAATTATTTTGGAAAAAATTTAAATGAAATTATTTTGGAAACAATTTAAATGAAATTGGATAAAAAATTGGAATGCATTTTTTTTTTTTTTGGATACAAAATTGAAATTGAAATTTGTTGGAAAGAAAATTAAATATTTTGGAAAAAAAATAAATGGAATTATTTTGGAAAAAATTGGAATGAATTTTTTTTGGATACAAAATTTAATTTTTTTTTAAAAAAAAACTGTTAAAATAACAGAAATTGTTTGGAAAAAAAAATGAAATTTGCTTGGGAAAAAAGCAAAAAGATTTTGTTTTTCCTTCTTAAATTTATTTATTCCAACTCTTTTGTAATTAAATAAAGGGTCAGTTTTTTTTTCAACCGGTTTCGGTACGTTATGGCCCAATTTTCGTCTAGCTCATTCCTACCTTATTTATTTTTCCCTTATTGTCCCATTTTTGTCCCGTTTTTGTACGTTATATCACAATTTTCGTCTAGCTCATTCCTACCTTATTTATTTTTCCCTTTTTGTCCCTTTTTTATCCCGTTTTGGTACATTTTGGCCCCATTTTCTTCCCTTCTCTAACTCATTTCCAAAAATTTGTTTCAGCCTTTTTTATTTTAAGCATAGGTTAAGCGATTACGTGAAAGTAATAAGACTTTCAAAGATTTAAAAAAAAATAATGACTTTTTGGGCAAAAAAAATTGAATTTTTTGGGAACAAAAATTCTAATTTTATTTTTAAAAACATCTTGAAAGAAATTGGCACTAGTCCTACTCGAGTTGTGCCAATTCCACACGCCCCAAAATTAACTGTTAACTGTAATTGGAAGATATAGACTATTTCCTATTGCCCTAAGGATTATAATCTCTAATCCACAACTAAAATGAGGCCGCAGAATACAGGAGTCTGTTTATTCGAAGGGTAATTGAATTTTCTCAACAGTTTCTTTATGATCATAAATATTCGCCTACTTTTCGGAAATATAGCTAACACAGGTTAATTATAGCTAAACTGGCTTTCGGAATATCGCTAACACATGTTAGACGGGCTTATGGAATCGAAGGAACCCCTGAGCGTATGATTGATATTAATTATAAGAACTATTGAGAAAAAGGCTCATAACTGGTTAACTACATACAATTGGTTGGCCCCATTTAATGGAACATTGAAAATAGTACGTATTGTAGTTATAGATCTAACGAAAATGTATAATAACATTAAAGGTCCTATGGAGCTAATACAACGAATAAAAAGTGGAATTTCTATAATTTGAATGTTCTTTAAGTCGAAGTACTTCTGGTGACAGTTATGGAGACAAATTCACTTAAACAAGTTTATAAGTTAAATAAGTCAAAGTCTCCGTAAGATGAATTTTTCAACGGTTCGAGTGATGGAAGTTTGTCTGTAATTGATTTGATTTGAAATAATAATTTCTCTAGCATTATCAAAGACCATACTTGGGACGTCTGCCCTCTGTATAGTCTAATAATTGGAATACAAAAATAAATAAGAAATTACAGAAGGCTCTTCGCCGAGAGCTACGAATTACGAATACGGATGTGAATACCTGAATTTGCTTATTCGAAAGTTTTGCAAATTTTTTCAAATATTTTTGGGTGGACTTTTCAGAGCTTTCTGCTCAGTCTCTAGGCGATCAACAAAGAATGATTTTAGCTAACAAAAGTCAACCTTCATATTTTCCAATTACCTACCACCCACCTACACACTGTTGCGATAATTACCATTGCAATTATATTGTGTTCACACTGCAGGGCAACTACAAATTATTTGCCAAATACTTTTCTAATTTCCATTAAAATGGACATTTGCAATTGATTGTGGACATGGTTCGGAAAACTATTTGCGAAACAAAAACTTGGTTCATTGCGAAATGTTGTTCCCGTTGTTATCCCCAACGACATCCAACTCGAAAATGTTTATTTAATGGAGATTTGGGGAGGGGGGAAGTGGTGAGAATAGCAAAGCTTTCATATGCCACAACTGTTACTGGAGAAAAAAAAACACTTTTCGAAATGAAAAGCCCTAAATGTAAGCGAAAATATGTGTATAAATAAACACACTCAGTTGAATGACTTTTCAGTCAAAATGTGTTACATTCAAAGTTTGCCGAGCGAGGGGGAGGGTTAGGGGAATACCTACAGCCGGATATGAGTTTTATACGTAGGGATTTAGTTGGGCCGAACGTGGTTGTGGCTGTTTTGGACAACCACAAATTTTAATTGTATTTTGAGTTGTTTTATTCGTTGGCGAGTGCGAAAAAAAAACCTCATTTTGTCGAGATTTAGCAGTAACCGAACTGGACGTGAACTCATACAGAATGTCGAACAGATTTACTGAGTGTGCATGTTGGTGTGCGTGGGAATTTAAATAATGTTGATATAATCAACTAGAAACATCAGGATAATGCATAAATCGCATTACGAGACGTGGTCAAATGTTAACTTAATAATAAATCGCACAAACCGGGGTTGATTGGGTTTAGTTAGTTTTTGTAAATCTGAAATATTTGTGTGGACACAAAACAAAAGTAAATAAGCATTTATTTGCTAAAACGGATTTTTTTTTTGGTAAAAACTATTCGTTTTAAATTTAAACTTATACAATCGATTTCCATGCAACCGTTCAACTCCAGTGACGCCGCGCCATTTGTCCATTTACTTTTATTGTCGAACAATTTATTTATTAAAAACAATGCACCAATTTCCCGGGCACTTGTGTTGTTGTACAACAAACTATTAAATATTTATTGTGTGAAAATGCCATATGAGCTGTAAAAATGTTGCAGCCAATAATTGCCGATCAGGCGGCCGGAAGACGTAAAAATAAAAAACAATGACCACGGCAGACAATAGATTTATTTACAACAATTGCAGTCATAACAATTAAGTCGAGAGAATGTGGGAGAGAGAACAAGAGACAGAGGGAGGTGGCTGCAGAACAGGCAGGCACCACAAAGCCCTTGACTACAGAAATGAATTATGGGCCAGCAAGAGGGGATTTAAAAATATTTTAGACCAAAATACAAAAGTTTTTTAAAAATAAATATGAAATTTCATTAGAGCGGCAACTTAGCGGAAAATATACGCACTGAACAAAATTTAAAAATTTTACCAATCTTAATAAATTTTTTTCTAATTTCAAAGAAATAAATTTAAAATTTTTTTTTAAATTTCATTTAAACATTTTTTTTTTATATGATGACCAAAAAAAAATTTCTGTTGCGTGTAGAACAAATGGACTGGGGGTAAGGGGGATAGAGGGAGAGACAAAAACACTCACCACAAGATTCTTAAATATGGAAAGCATTTCATTCTCAAAGATTTCGAAAAGAATTATGATGAGTTGGAAAGAATTCTAATGTTACTGAAGCTTAAACAAGTAAGCGGTGTCCATTTGTTGTGAATATTAATCACAAAGAATAGTAAATTTCAGTGGCGAGTTATCGGAAAAATAAACTCATTGCACTGCGGTGCGTATGATTGATATTTATTATCTTAATATATATTTACCCTCGACACTGATTCACTGATACACTGATTCCCTGATTCACTTACTCTGTCACGCAGTACGTAGGAATTTAAATAGGCATTCTATAAATAATAATAATAAAAAAAATAATATTTTTTTTTGTACAGAAATTGTGTTTTCCCCAAATTTTTTTTTCCAAAATTTTTTTTTTTACAATTTTTTTTTTTTACAAAAATTTTTTTTTCCACAAAATTTTTTTTTTCAACAAAATTTTTTTTTTTCCACAAAAATTTTTTTTCAACAAAAATTTTTTTTTTCAACAAAAATTTGTTTTTTCAGCAATCATTTTTTTTCAACAAAAATTTTTTTTTTCAACAAACATTTTTTTTTCAACAAACATTTTTTTTTTCAACAGAATATTTTTTTTTTCAACAAATTTTTTTTTTTTTCAGCAAAATATTTTTTTTTCCACAAAAATTTGTTTTTTCAACAAAATTTTTTTTTTCTACAAAATTTTTTTTTTCAGCAAAAATTTTTTTTCCACAAATTTTTTTTTTTTCCAATTTTATTTTTTTCCGAAATTTTTTTTTTAGAAAATAGTTTTCTCAAAATATTTTTTACAAAATTTTTAAAATTAAGTAACAAATACTTTCTCAAGCAAATTAACGGGCGCCATAGGCGCATTACAACTTACTAGTTGAATATATTTAATAAAAAAAGAACGAAACTGTAAAACCATAAAACTATAAAAGATATTTAAGTTATGAGTAGAACAAATGGAGTGAGACGGGTGTAAGGGTGATAGAGACAGAAAGAGAGGTGAAGACCAAACAGACACCACAAGCTTCTTAAACAGAGCAATTACAATATTCTCAAAAAATCCAGAGAGGATAAGTGAGGGCAAAAAAGAATTTATACTGAATTCCATCTTTAAATAGCGAGTAGTTACGACTTATTTTCAGTATTAAGTCGAAACATATCGAATTCCACTACAGTGGCGAGTTTTTATTCAAAAAAATTCATTGCACTCTGGTGCGTATGATTTATTTTAATTATTCAAATATAAAGTAAATGCCACACAACTTCCAAAATATAAAAGATGTGATTACAGAAAAAAAACTGAAATACGCTGTAAGTAGAACATAAATATTAACATACTTCATCCAATTCATACTTCATCCAATTTGCTGTACTGTATTTTATTAACTTTCAAGTACAATTTTAATAAAAACCGGAAATTTCATAGAAAAAAAATCACGCAAATTAAAATGTTGTGTAATAATATGCTGATGTGACCACAATTCCTCTCCCTTTTTATTGGCACATTTCAAAAAGAATTGTAGCTGAATGCAATGCCAAAACCCCCAAAACATAACAGTTTCAAATACGCCAAAAAACAAAAAAAAATCGGCGGGCGTTTCTAACACAATATACAGAAAATAATTTACACAATGGTTCCCTAAGCTCCGTATTTCAAAATGAAAGACAAAAAAAAAATAATTACTTTTTGTTTGTACCAGAAATGGAAACAGATTGTGTGTCGTCGTTGTCGCGGTTTGTTGACACAAATGTGGTTTTGCTGTGGTGATGCGTCTGCCCGACACATGTGTAGCAGAAGATTAGCCCATAATAACAATAACAAAAACAGAACAACTGTGAACATATATTAATGACACTGGCTGACCGAAAAAAAAGGGAGATGAAGCACACAAGTTTTATGTAATAAAAATAAGCAAACAAAGAATCCTTAAGGCCTACAGGAGCAGTCAAGGACTTAATTTTTTTTAAATTTCAGTTAAAAAGGAGCAATCATTTTTTTTACTAATTTCAAAATCAATTTTTTCTAATATCAAAAATATTTTTTTTTTATTTTAATTAAATAATTCCAATTTCTTTACAACAAAATTTAATAAAAATTTTTAAATTTCATTAGAACAGGAGCTGTCAAAATCTAAATCTTCTAATTTAATAAAACCATAATTTTAATTTTTTTAAACATCATTAAAATATAAAACAAAAAAATTATTTTTTTTAAATTTTATTAAAATAGATCAATTTTTTTTAATGTCAAAAAATACATTTGAATTTTCATTACCACAGGATTATGACAATTTTTTTAAAATTTCATAAAAACAAATTTTCAAATTTTTCTATTTTTTTTTATATTTTATTGATGTTTAATAAATTTTCAAAATTTTTTTATTTTTTTTTTTACATTTTATTGATGTTTAATAAATTTTAAAATTTTTTTTTTGGAAGTTAGAAATTTTAAAAAAATTGATTATTTTTAAAATTTCTAATTTTTTAAAAAACAAAATTTTAAAATTTATTAAACATCAATAAAATATTAAAAAAAAAATTAAATTTTTTAAATTTTAATAAAAAAAGAAGCTGACAAATAATATTTTTTTTAAGTTCAAAAAATAAATTTTAAATTTTATTTTATTTTTTTTTTATTTTTTTTTCATTACAATATGATGTTGACTGTTTTTTTCCTAAGTTCATAAAAACACATTTTCTCTAATTTCATAACAACAAAACTTTTATTTTAAATTTCATACAAACAGCTCACAGCTTTTTCTATTTTCAAAAAAACAAAATTTTTTAATTTTATTAAAAAAAAAATAAAAAATAATTTTATAAAAAAAATTTAAGTTTCATTAAAACAATTGCAGACAAAATCGATGTTTTTCTAGTTTCAAAAAAAAAAAAAAATTATCAATCTTAATCAATTTTTTTCCAATTTCAAAGGAATGAATTTTTTTTTTTTTTTTCAAAAACAGAAAATAAATTTTTTATTTTTTTTAAAATTTCATTAAATAGAACCATTTTTTTTAATTTAATCAAAAAACATTTAAACAGCAGCAGTCAAAATCAGTTTTTTTTAAAACAGAAGCAGGAAAATCCGATATTATTCTAGTTTCAAAAAAACAAAATTTGGAAATTTTATCAATCTCAATCCATTTTTTTCCAATTTCATAGAAACAAATTTTAAATTTTTTTTAAATTTCATTTAAACATTTTTTTTTTCGAAAACAGAAAACCAAATTTTTTTAAATTTCATTAAAAAAGAACCATTTTTTTTCAAATTAAAAAAAAAACATTTAATCAGTAGCAATCAAAATCAGTTTTTTTTCTAATTCCAAAAAAACTAAATTTTAGAATTTTTTAAATTTTATTAAAATTTAAAAAACAGTTTTTTTTATTAAAATTAATTTAATTTTTACTAGTTTAAAAAAAAAATGTATTAATTTTTTTGTAAAATATCGATTTTTTATTATTTTAAAGAAACCAAATTTTAAAAAATTTCAAAATCTGATTTTTTTTCTAATTTCAAAAAAAAACTAAAATTTAGAATTTTTTTACATTTTTAAAATTTGAAAAACAATTTTTTTAAAATTTTATTAAAATAAAATGTAAAAAAAATGTAAATATGTTGTCTTTCATTTTAACAAGATTTTGACAGTGCTATCCTAATTTAATAAAAATATTTATTTTTTTTCATCAAAATCATTTTCTAATTTTTTTCTAATTTCATAAGAACAAAATTGTAAAATGTTTCTAATTTCATAAAAATACTTTTTTTCTAATATCATAAAAACAAAATTCTAAAATATTGTAAATTTCATTAAAATGGGAGTAGTCAATTCAATTGTTTTTCTAATTTCATTAAAACCAAATTTAATTTTTTTTTTAAATTTTATTATAATTTAAATTTTTTTAAAATATTTTTTTTTTAATTTTAAAAAGCAGAATTTTAAAGATTTTCTAATTTCAAAAACACAAAAATTTTAAAAATTTTCTAATTTCATAAAACCAAATTTAATTTTTTTTAAATTTTATTTAAATTTAAATTTTTTAAATTTTATTAAAATTTTAATTTTTATTAAAAAATATTTTTTTTTTAATTTTAAAAAGCAGAATTTTAAACATTTTCTAATTTCATAAAAACAAAATTTTAAAAATTTTCTAAATTCATAAAACCAAATTTAATTTTTTTTAAATTTTTTAAATTTTATTAAAATTTAAATTTTTTTAAATTTTAAAAAAATATATTTTTTTTAATTTTAATATGTAGAATTTTAAAAATTTTCTAATTTCATAAAACCAAGAGCCAGAGCCTAAATTTTTTAAATTTTATTAAAAGCTGTCCATTACTTTGCTTGGCTTCGAAATCCAATTTTAGACCAATCTTTTGGTTCTTTGTCGACTAGTGTAAGCAGCGCATCTCTGTTTGTATATATGCAGTAAGTGCGAATAAAAAGTTAATACAAAATTTACTACAAATCTTGTCGACGACAAAACTAACATTTTTTTTTTGTTAATTACAAACTGCGGATTTCTCTTTTCAAATTTTGTATTAACATTTACCAAAGTTTGCCCTACTTTTTACGCCATTACTGGCATCTTGTAGTTTGCTCATTACAGTTTGGCTTGGCAAATCGATATAATTTCATAAGACATCGACAAAGGTCGGGTATTTTCTATTTGTTTCCATTTCTTTGCCCGTTCTATGACACATTTGTTCTACATCATTAACATTTGACACATTTCAATTTTGTATTTTCAATACATGGCACGATTTTCAGGACGCACACACACACACAGAGAGTTTCACTGTTACACTGATGTTTTCGTTTGGTTTCTTTTTCTCGTTTAATCCTCAACATAAATGACAATACACGCATGCAACGGTCTCGGGCCCCGGGCGTGTCCCAGGACTTTTTACTTTACTGTGTATGTTCCACTATAAGAAGTCAGTGTGTGTGAGTGTGTGTTAGAAGATGGATGCATTCACAAGTAGTGCTGTATAGCTGTAGTGGTACAGAGTACACTGGCAACCACCACCACAATCTGTCTAACTTCATTTCCACGCTTTTATGTTGTTGAACGCCAGAAACAGAGGACACCGAAACGGAAATATCGCATGTAACTGGCAAAGGCTAGGCAAGCCGAAGAAGAATACACTTACGAGTATGTAAGTGGGTATATGAGGGTGTAATGAGGGAAGTCACACGCAGGATAGTGAGTTGGCGAGCTGATTATATGTAGGTCAAACTCTTTGAAGTTTTAGTATTGGACAAATAAATCAAATTGAGAAATACCAAATGAAGCTGTGTCTGCCCTAATTTGACTGCAAATTTCTCAGAGACTTTGCTGCGATCTATCTGAGCTGGATGGGTCTAACACGAGCTGAGCTCGAACAGTTTGCCCCGATTGGAATGGAATTTCACACAGACTTTGCTCAAGTCTTTGCTAGCTTCAGCCAGGAAGATGAGCCCCATGGTATATCGGTTTTAAGTACACCCTAGTGTTTATTGGAGGTGACATTAAAGACCTCAGTTTCATGTGTTTCTTTTTTTTTTTTTCTTTTTCCTTTCAAGAATTATAAATACTTGCATGTATGTGTCGGGATGTTGTTGGCGTTTATGCCGTTTGTATAAGGATTCAGTTAACAACAGCGACAACTACATTTTTACTTTTCTTCTATTTCTCGCATTTTGAAAGCATCTCAGCAAAGAAAACAAAATCAACGTCAACGTTTTTTGCGTGTGAATACATTGAAATCGTTTTTAAACATATGTACTTATGTCTATACTCTGGTCGTCCTATATATGTATGTGTATTAGGGTGGAGTGAAATTCAAAAAAAAAAAGTTAACCTCGGAAAGAGATGTAGTCTGGGGTCCTAATGAGGGGAAAAATAAAGAAAAAAATTTTTAGGGGTCGCGCCACTCCCTCGAAATTTGGAAATTATCGCTATTTTGGCGTTGATTTTAGAAAAATCCTAAAAATTAACGACTTAACTTATTCGAAATTTAAAAGTTTGAGCTTGTTCAATGCCCAAACAAAAATATTTGAGGCAAATATGAGGATAATCGACTAATATTTGTAGCTTTGGTGGCGATTTCATTGTTCAGTCAATTTTCTGAAGAAGGGACGATTTGACTTATTTTACTTTTTGAAATTTGTGAACAATGAGAAAATTTTTTTTAAATTTTTTCATGCCGTTATTTCATTGTTTACGCTATTGCAAACATTTATTGACATAAAACTTTTTAGGATTTTTCTAAAATCAACGCCAAAATAGCGATAATTTCCAAATTTCGAGGGAGTGGCGCGACCACTAAAAATTTTTTAAATTTTTTTTAAAATTTTTTTTCTTTATTTTTCCCCTCATTAGGACCCCAACTACATCTCTTTCCGAGGTTAACTTTTTCAAATTAAAAAAAAAACATGTTTTCACTCCACCCTAATGTGTATGTATCGAGTTATCAGCCCGAGTGTAATGCAAACGACTTCAATGGCATGAAGGCGAGAAGATTTAGGTTAACGCGTCATGTATGTACGTGCCGGTGCAAAACCAAAAGAAAGAAAGAAAACAAAAAAATAACAGCGGAATAAATATGAATTCTATAAATCAGAGACTTTTTTTGATTTTAAACGGAGAGAATGTTTTCTTTTTGTCATTAATTTCTTGAAGCAAACTGAATGGAAATCTGTAGTGAAATCGCGTTTATGCGCAGAATTTAAGTTGATGACATGTTTTCGTTTGGTTTTTGTGGTGGGGAGTCAAAGAAGGAAACTTTAGTCAATAACAAATAGATTCTATCTCTATTTCAAAACCCTTAGAAGATATTTTCAATATATCGCTAGTTTTTAGTCCAATGTTGTAATTTAATTGAAGTTTTTATATGTCCCCGTTAATTTTTTTTTTTTTGGTGGCCTCCAAGACCACTCTCTTTACAATGTCTGTAATGGAAAATAGAGAGAGCAGTCTTTCCATACCTTAGAAGCTCTTTGAGGCCATCAATGGGCATGGCAATTTTTGTAACTCTAACTCAGTATCCACAAACCTTTCAATTTAATATTGATTTAATATCTCTCTCCAGCTACTTCTCATTTGGCATTTCCCAGGAGGAAATAGAAATTAAATTTTTCCTGCATCAGAAAAGATACAAACTCATTGAAACTATTAAGCACTTCAGCACAGATCTGAGACATCTCAAGTGTAGTACTTGCAAAACTTTACTAACTTCGTTAGTTATTGTAAATATGCTCTTTACTCGGTTGTAATACAACTCGGAGTAGAATGCAAAAAAAAAACCAAGATATTTTCTTTATTTAGGTCAAGTATTCGCCCATTCATTTATTGCAGTTTTTATTCTAGCATTTCATTATCTTTGGCTCTCTCTCTCTCTCTATCTCTATCTGTTTCTTTGTCGCTGCGTCTGTCTTACTTTTAATTAGAAACAAATTATAAGTGTTACTTACATTTACCGTTAACGAATAATTAACGTTGAAAAAGATGTAAATCAAAGATGAGAGCGCACCTTCGTAGGGGCTAGAGTCGACTTAAAAGGAAACTATGTACAAGGACACAGATTTGGGGGGGAGGGAGGGGATTGTAGTTACTGACTGGTACGAATAGAGTTACGAAGACCATGATTAAGTGATAAATTGATTAATAGATTAATAGATTAATAGATTAATAGATTAATAGATTAATAGATTAATAGATTAATAGATTAATAGATTAATAGATTAATAGATTAATAGATTAATAGATTAATAGATTAATAGATTAATAGATTAATAGATTAATAGATTAATAGATTAATAGATTAATAGATTAATAGATTAATAGATTAATAGATTAATAGATTAATAGATTAATAGATTAATAGATTAATAGATTAATAGATTAATAGATTAATAGATTAATAGATTAATAGATTAATAGATTAATAGATTAATAGATTAATAGATTAATAGATTAATAGATTAATAGATTAATAGATTAATAGATTAATAGATTAATAGATTAATAGATTAATAGATTAATAGATTAATAGATTAATAGATTAATAGATTAATAGATTAATAGATTAATAGATTAATAGATTAATAGATTAATAGATTAATAGATTAATAGATTAATCGATTAATAGATTAATAGATTAATAGATTATTAGATTAATAGATTAATAGATTAATAGATTAATAGATTAATAGATTAATAGATTAATAGATTAATAGATTAATAGATTAATAGATTAATAGATTAATAGATTAATAGATTAATAGATTAATAGATTAATAGATTAATAGATTAATAGATTAATAGATTAATAGATTAATAGATTAATAGATTAATAGATTAATAGATTAATAGATTAATAGATTAATAGATTAATAGATTAATAGATTAATAGATTAATAGATTAATAGATTAATAGATTAATTGATTAATTGATAAAGTGATTAAGTGATTAAGTAATTAATTGTTTAAGTGACATTCTGAAAGACCGTATTTTTATTGTGAAAATCCTTTTGTTGTGATGGCCTTCTAGAATTTCTTTAGGATTTTCGGCTTCCATAAGGCCGTTAAGTTTGCAGGGCTTCTACATTAGGGTGGAGTGAAATTCAAAAAAAAAAAGTTAACCTCGGAAAGAGATGTAGTCTGGGGTCCTAATGAGGGGGAAAATAAAGAAAAAAATTTTAAAAAATGTTTTAGGGGTCGCGCCACTCCCTCGAAATTTGGAAATTATCGCTATTTTGGCGTTGATTTTAGAAAAATCCTAAAAAGTTTTATGTCAATAAATGTTTGCAATAGCGTAAACAATGAAATAAGGGCATGAAAAAATTTAAAAAAAATTTTCTCATTGTTCACAAATTTCAAAAAGTAAAATAAGTCAAATCGTCCCTTCTTCAGAAAATTGACTGAACAATGAAATCGCCACCAAAGCTACAAATATTAGTCGATTATCCTCATATTTGCCTCAAATACTGAACAAGCTCAAACTTTTAAATTTCGAATAAGTTAAGTCGTTAATTTTTAGGATTTTTCTAAAATCAACGCCAAAATAGCGATAATTTCCAAATTTCGAGGGAGTGGCGCGACCCCTAAAATTTTTTTAAATTTTTTTTCTTTATTTTTCCCCTCATTAGGACCCCAGACTACATCTCTTTCCGAGGTTAACTTTTTCAAATTAAAAAAAGCATGTTTTCACTCCACCCTATTCTACATGCCTTTGCCTCCGTAGACGGTCCAATTTGCCCCTCTTGTTTTGCAGATCTTCCAAAAGTCCTTTTGGTTTGTGTGCCACTTGCTTCGTAGGCCTTCTAGAAGGCCTTATGATTTTTTGGCCTTCTGAAAGGTCTTTTGATTTTGCGGGCCTTTTAGGAAGTTGTAGAACTTTCAAAAGGCCTTGTGGTTGTAGGCCTTAAACGCGCTCTATTGTCCTATGGGCCTTTTCTTGTAGGTGTGTCCAAAAACACATTTGGTTTTGCAGACCTTACAAAAGGCATTGTGGTTTCTGTGCCCTTTGGTTAGTTGGCCTTCCAAGAAGTCGTTTGATTTAATGGCCTTCAGGAAGATCTTGTGATTGGTCAGCCTACTAAAAAACTTTGTGTCTGCCATATTTCTAAAAGAATATTTGTTTTTTTTAGAATTCAGGTTTATTAATACAATTCATCTTATTGCTAATCCCACGAAACCATAATGGCTTGTCTGCAGGATCTAGAAGGTGTTTGTCTTTGGCCTTGGAACTGTACGCCTTTAAAGCGTCCTTTTGTTTTCTGGTCCTTCTAAAACGCCCTTTTGTTTTGTGGACCTCACAGAAGGACATTACATTAGTTGACCTCCTAGAAACCTTTTTGGGGATGTTAGTCTTCAATAAGTTCGTTTGATATGATGGCCTTCCAAAATTCTAAAAAGGCATTCTTGAGATCTCCCGAAAAGGTTTCTTCGTCAGGCCAACAATAAAAGGACTAGCATTAACCATTTATCTTCAGTTGAATATTTTTTTTTAATATTAAATTAGTCCCACAGTAATTAATCACAGAAGGCCCCACAATGGCCTGGCCCCAATGTGAAGGCCTGGCATTTGCCGTTGACGACAAAGTACAATATGATCAGAGCGATGATGATAATGATGACGTTTCAATTAAATTTTAATTGAGACTCTTGATAGCGTGTATGGGAACGACTTTCATGAGACTTTCCCTACGACATCATGTGTCTGCTGGTGTGTATCTGTCTGAGTGTGTGTGTGTGTGTTTGTGAGTGACGACGGTTGGCAGACATGCCCACTTAACAAGTGAATGGGAACAAAAATATTGTGATGCCATGAGAGTGTAGTAAATATAAATTTCATCAGACTGTGAGATTAAAAAAAAAAAATACGCACGCAGGCAACTACACGCAGCCACTTATACTCACACACATGCACATGCAAATACCCACAGACCGACAGACACTAAGAAGAAGTGAACAAACTGCAAAGTAAAAAGTACTCTGCCAGGACATAGACCCTTTTTCCACCATAGCCAATGCATTGCATGGAGGGTAGGACAAAAGGAGTGTAAGGACGCATCAATGCATTTGCGATGCCTAAATGAGTGTGCTGGTGAGCTGCTGCCATCGACAACATTATATTTCATCAAGGGGAGCCTTTGCCCAAACCTGAAAATATCCTGTGAAAATATGTGAATATCCTGATAATGAAGTGCAGCTGGCTATGGTTACGTATTTTGACATCACTGGGAAAGTGTGTTGTCATAATTGAAATCATAGCACAATTTATGGTTATCATCATCATCAGCATCAGCATCATGAACATCATTTGAGAATTTATGAAAATGTTTTCACAGCAAACAAAAAAGTTTGCAACAACTTTTACGTGTATCATGATAAGGCCGACATCACATTCTTTTGTTGTTTCTCTAAATATCTGAAAGTCAGAGACAGTTTTATTGGAATATTTTCCAAACTCAGTTTAATGGTTTCTGATTGATTTGTTTTAAGATTTATTATTTATAATTTATTATTTACTTGTAATATTGATTTTTATAATTATTGAGATATTTGTTTGTTTGTTTGATTTTTTTCTCATTCTTCTCCTTGCACAGCGTGTTGGTTTCATATCATTGGCTTTGGGCATGTTTATCTCCTGTTTATTTGGTTTCATATTCGGCTTGATTTTGGCCACGACGGAAATGCCTTGGGGTGCTGGCGACTGGCCCACCGAGGAGATGAGAGGAAGGTAAGTGGAAATGTTTTTAGTTTCATAAAAAAAAAAAAAACTTTATTTACTATTAAAATCCAACAGAACAGAGGACCTTTCTTTGGACCCCCTCAAAGTTATCAGGGCAATTACACTAGTCAACAGTCAAAATGTACTCGGGATGCGATAATTTTTTCTGCGTAGATAACCTTGACATGAGCTCGTTTGGTTTTTGTTTTATTTTTTTTTTTTAAATTTTAAAAAATTTTTTTTGGTTAATTTGTTCCGTCCGGCATAACTCGGGAACCACTAACCCGATTTAATTGAATTAAATTTTAAAAAATTCGTTTCGCTTTTATTCGCAATTGAGTAAAGGTATGAATTTCAAAAATTTAAAATTTTCATATATTTTTGTCACCCAACAAATTTTAATTTTTTTTGTAATAAAAAAGAAAAAACCTTACCATAGACAAAGTTGTGCATATGTCGAGCAAATTTTCGATATTCATGATCTTTGTCTCATTTTGCTCATAGGTTATGTGACTTTACGTAAAATTAATAAGATTTGACATTTTTTTTCATTTTGGATTTTTTATGGATTTTTTAAAAAAAAAAATTTAAATCTTTAGGCAAAAAATAAGTTTTTTCCTTTATATATTCATTTTTTACTTGGAAACTGTTGCTTGTATAGGAAAACAATATATGAACAGATTAAGGGAATTGTAATTTTAAATTTTTTAAAATTTAATTCAATTAAATCGGGCTAGTGGTTCCCGAGTTATGCCGGACGAAACAAATTAACCAAAAAAATTTTTTTAAAATTTAAAAAAAAAAAATAAAACAAAAACCAAACGAAAAAAAAATTTTTTATTGCGTTTTTCGAGCTCATGTCAAGGTTATCTACGCAGAAAAAATTATCGCATCCGGAGTACATGAATTTTTTTCATTTTGTTGAGTAGTGTTATTAATGATCTTTTTAATGTGAATTTTATTCACACACTTAACGAAGGAAACTTCAAATGACAGGATTTTGTTGTTGTTGTTTTGTGTGTGTGGGTGTTTTGTTTTTGGCCTGATGTTCCTTTGTGTCGAGCAGAATATGAGCGTTTTGTCGTTGTCTGTTTAATGTGTCATTGTCAGGATTTTGGCTGTTGTTGTTGTTGCGTGCGACGTCTGAAGTGTTGGCCAAGTGCTGTTTGTCATGTTTTTAAGCACACATTTTATTATTCTCTCTCTCTCTCTCGCTCTCTCTCTCTCATAATGACATTAACACAATTAATGTTTTGTTTCTGTCGCTGTTTTTTTTTTCTTCTTCTTCTTCCTTTTTTCCGCTTAATGATTTTGCATGTTTGAAAGCTCGGAAATATGACGTGCAGTGAAAGGGTTAATTGTGGTTATAAATATTGTTGTTGCTGTTAATTATAATGATACACATGTATCATGCGATAATTATACATGTTAAGGAACTGGAAAATGCCGTTTCATTGTTGAGCCTTGCCGTTGGGTGGTAAAGGGGGGGGGGGGGGGGTGTAGGGAAATTACAGTTTTAACCAACTTCCGCTTGTTGGCCACATACATTTCCCGTTTGCCATTAATCGTAGATATGATAAAAGGATAATTTCACAGATGCTAGGACGTTTAAAGGATTCACATTAATGACGAAATATTGTGGGATTATTTTGAGTATTATAAAAGGGAAATAGAATAAGTTTAATATGTGTGTCGGGCTCATTGCCTTGGTGGCCTAGAGAAGTTTTCTATGTTATGAGTTGTTAAGTTTTACCTTTGGCATGGATGGAGTAGAGTAAGAGGTTTTTGAGATAGCTCCACCTTAAGGATAAACTAATTTTCAAAGACTTTCAGTTTTGTTTCCGGGAGAAGTTGTCAACCAATTGGGCTCTTGTCCTGACTTTTCTCTTAGAGTGGCCAGGGGACTTTAATAAAAGATAAGCAATAAGGTCGTGATATAAAAAAAAAAAAAAAAAATTGAGTCAGTTTAGCAACATGGCACAGCTGGAAAGCGGGTGTTTTCCACTCAGCTAACGAATTGGTCGTTCCTTATATTCAAAAGCATCACAAGTCAAAATAAGCACATTATACAGGAGCGTCATTTTTAAAAATTATTTTAATTATTTTATGATTTTTGTAAAAAAAACTATGTGTTTTCGATCATAAAATGACGGCTGTTTTAGCGAAACATGAAAGTTTCATCGTTTAAGAAGCATTTTAGGCAAAAAAAAATATTTTTGATATTTTTTGTATTTAATGAGCGATATGTTGGGCAAAAAAAGCTCTTTCCTCTATCCTGGCTTGTGTACTACCTTTCCCCGCCAGTTAGCGCTGAACCTTCACTTTGACTCAGCCACGTGCCAAAGCAGACTAAAAGAATACAAATCAATTTCTAAAAAAAACTCGGAGATCTCACATAAAATCTTCTGTTGGACGAAACATAGAAAATATGAAAAATAAATTGTAAATTAGACCAGCCGTCCTTGTATAAGTGTGTTTACTCAAACTTCCTGAAGTTACAGAAGGATTAAGAAAAACAAGTGGACAAATAGTAAGTTCGGCCGGGCCGAATCTTATATACCCTCCATCATGGATCCTTAAAAAGTCAATAAATAAGAAAAGTAACTGAGTTTTTGGGCCGCTCGTGACCCGATAGTCCCAGGAACCCGATCACAAATTTTATCCAAATCATGAAAATAAATGCATATTTGGGTTCGCGAGAAAATTTCGTTGCATTTCGATACCCATATGTCCATGTTTGTCAAGGGACGGTTTTTGGGCCGCTGGTGACCCGATAGTCCCAGAAACCGGATCAAAAAATTTAGGCAAATCATGAAAATAAAGGCATATTTGGGTTCGTGAGTAAATTTCGTTGCACTTCGATACCCATATGCGCATGTTTATCATGGGCCCTTTTTTGGGCCCCAAGGGTCCACGGAACCCATGAGCACGCCCATTTTTGGGATTTTTTTCCCCATCTATAAATTATATAAACTTAGAACAATTTTACCAAAAAAAATCAGATGTAGTGAAAAAAAATATTTGAAAAATTTGATTATGGCCGGGATATATTTAGTCCCGTAAAGGGGAACTTTTTCCCCTTTGGTCCGATATTGCCCATTCTCGAACTTAACCTGTTTGAGATCATTTATTATTTCTATTTCTGTGCAAAAATCGAAATGGTTAAAAAAGGTTTCAGCCTTGTGTTTGCTTTGATTGCAGGCAAAGGTGTACGGAGCCGTTTCGGAAGTTTACTGCTAATTTTTTTTACTAAGCAGTAGTTCTCATTCACTTGTGAGAACTATGCGAATATTAGACCAGTTTTTTGTAGCAGAAATCAGTGCATATGGATACCGATAACGGAGTGTGGTAGCTTCCGAAACGGCTCCGTATACCTTTGCCTGCAATCAATGCAAAACACAAGCCTGAAACCTTTTTGAAACATTTCGATTTTTGCAAAGCAATAGAAATAATAAATGATCTCGAACTTGACTAAGAGAAAATACACAGCATGAAGAATACAGATGAACAATACAAAAACAAAATTAATTTTTTTTTTTTTTTGGGGAAAAAAATATTTTTTTTTTAAAATTTTCGCAAAAAAAAGTTGAAACTCTTAAAAGGCATTTAGATGTAGTCGAATATTTTAAGGAAGAAGAAACGAAATTGTGGGCTTGGTCACAGATGGCTTTCATAAAATTGCTCAAGAAATAATAAAAAAAAATTTTTTTAAGAATTTTTTTTTAAATATTTGATTTTTTTTTCTAAAATTTTGATTGAAAATGCACTTCGATGGCCTCCATGACTTCATAAAATTACTCAAGGATTAATAAAAAAATATTTTTTTTAAATTTTTGATTTTTTTTTTAAAAAATTTAGATTTTTTTTTTAAAAAATTTAGATTTTTTTTTTAAAAATTTAGATTTTTTTTTAAAAAATTTATATTTTTTTTTAAAAAAATTTTGATTTTTTTTGAAATTTTTTTTTATTTTTTTTTAAAAATGTTAATTTTTTTTTTTAAAATTTTGATTTTTTTTTTTTAAAATTTTTTATTTTTTTTTCCAAAAAATTTTTGATTCTCTTTTTAAAAAAAATTTTTTTTTTAAAATTTTTTTTTTTTTTTTTTAAATTTTTTTTTTAAAATTTTTGATTTTTTTTAAAAAATTTTGATTTTTTTTTTTTAAATTTTCCAAAAATGGCCATTTGTAGAACGTATCAAAGTCTTAAAAAGTGGAAAAAATGAAATTGTGGACGAGGTCCCAGATGTCCCCCAAGTACGCCCCTTGAATAAGTGTGGTCTTCAGAAAATTTCGTAAGGGTTAGGAAAAAATGTACTTACTTATTTTCCCTTAACATTCCATGAAGGAACAGACGGGGAACTTCTCTCGAATCAGTGAGCCGTGTACGATAAAATAATTTGGTATACTCACTGACCGGGACCCTACGGTTTAAAGCCGGCTCCGAACGGCTAATGCTTTTCTAGAGAAGTTTTATATGGCTTAGAGATTATTGCACTCTTACTCGTAAAGTCGCCAACATTTACGAGGTGGAAACAGCCTCCGAAAAATGTTTGATGGTTGTGTGCCCGGTTTCGAACTCGGGTTCTTCTGTGCGATAGTCGCACACACTACATACCACCTACGGAATACCACCGTGGTGTTTTTTTTTAATATTTTTGGTTTTTAAATTTTTTTTTTGTTCTTTTTATTGGAACAATTGTCATCATGAACATTACGGTGGAGTGAATTTCAAAAAAAAAAGTTAACCTCGGAAAGAGATGTAGTCTGGGGTCCTAATGAGGGGAAAAATAAAGAAAAAAATTTTAAAAAATGTTTTAGGGGTCGCGCCGCTCCCTCGAAATTTGGAAACTATCGCTATTTTGGCGTTGATTTTAGAAAAATCCTAAAAAGTTGTATGTCAATAAATGTTTGCAATAGCGTAAACAATGAAATAAGGGCATGAAAAAATTTAAAAAAAATTTTCTCATTGTTCAAAAATTTCAAAAAGTAAAATAAGTCAAATCGTCCCTTCTTCAGAAAATTGACTGAACAATGAAATCGCCACCAAAGCTACAAATATTAGTCGATTATCCTCAAATACTTTTGTTTGGGCACTGAACAAGCTCAAACTTTTAAATTTCGAATAAGTTAAGTCGTTAATTTTTAGGATTTTTCTAAAATCAACGCCAAAATAGCGATAATTTCCAAATTTCGAGGGAGAGGCGCGACCCCTAAAAATGTTTTAAAATTTTTTTTCTTTATTTTTCCCCTCATTACGACCCCAGACTACATCTCTTTCCGAGGTTAACTTTTTCAAAATAAAAAAAAGCATGTTTTCACTCC
Source organism: Hydrotaea cyrtoneurina (assembly GCA_958296145.1). NCBI lineage: Eukaryota > Metazoa > Arthropoda > Insecta > Diptera > Muscidae > Hydrotaea > Hydrotaea cyrtoneurina. The sequence goes on along the minus strand of OY282514.1, from coordinate 77,246,791 downwards.
ACCCTAATGAACATATCAAAGTCTATAAATGTGTTTAGCTTAAAACTTTCTTTTTTTTTTAAATTTTTTTTTTGTTCCAACAAAAGGGCAATTGTAATCATGAACATATCAAAGTCTTTAAATGTGTTTAGCTTTTTGTTCAATAGTTGGAAATAAAAGTGGGTTCCCTGACAACCTTGGTCAGCTGGAACTGACAGCCTTAAGAAAATGAGTTCTAGCCAGCACAATATCTGCACAATATTCTTTCCCTCTTCCACCAAACCAAGGGCATCACAATGGGAAAATTGCTGGCTTCCGAGAGAAGCCATGAGCCATCAACCCATTTAATCTGAACCAAATAGCAGACATTAATTTATCGATCCACTTTTAAAATTAAATTTTCCAAATCTAAATGATTTTGCAATGTGAGAACGTCTGGTAGCTATGGAAGAGTTCGAAAACTTGGTACACATGGGTGGAAAGTTTCACATGTTAAAGGTACAATTTCATTACAATTCATTTTAAATACAACCCAGTGGCTTTTGTACATCGAAAGGATTTAATGTAACCCAATTTATATACGCTTTTATTTGCTCGGTTGCAAATGTATCCATTTCAATCTAATAATTTTTGGCTGAGGAAATCCCACCCAGCCCCTCCCTCTACCCCCTCACAAGCATAACATATCCACAAAACAAACGCGGATCCAACGTATCCAATTAAATGCATGCATTTCCATGCAAATGCATTTGAACTCTGGAAAAAAAACAACAACAACAGCAACGCAAGCTTTTTGGCTAACAATATGGCCAGCGTGTTTGTTATTTTGTTAATGAGACGCCAAGTAACAAATGCCAAAAATTCTGGGCAGTGCTGGAAAAACATTCGTATACATTTTCAAAAATAAATCCCATTTCACATGGATAATGAAATGCAATTTACACAATTCAATTCAAATTTGCTAAAGATATTTTTGCTGGTTTGCTACTTTGATTAGAAATTCAAAATTATGGATTTCAATGAAAATTTGATTAAAACTAATTTCACTGCCTTGTCTGGCGGTTGTTTCGCTTTTCATGCGGCTTCTTTGTGGGACCTTAAACCGATGTTGGCCTTAAATGGCAGCAGCGCAAATTTTTGCTTCTTCGTTGACCACAAATGGAAAATGAGCTGAACGTGTGTGCAGTTTATGCAAAGACAGAGAGACCGTTACATTTTTTTTTGATATGACAGAGATTTGCATATTTTTATCGTTTGCACCAAATCCAGAACATCATGGACATGCACACACACACACACACACACAATTCAGAGCTGCAGACTTTTGTAGTCATGCATGCAAACATCACACACAGACTTGCAAGGATGGCGCAAATAAAGAAAAAAAAAGTTCCAAACGATTTTTTTGTTGTTGTCCGTTCCAGAGATGTTCCAATGGCGGTGCATCTCTAAATGTACGTCCGTATGCCCGCCCCGCCGCTGCCGTCTGACAGTTACTGATGTGTCTGTTAGAGTCTGTTTCTGAGTGCCGGCATTATTGTTGCTGTTGCATTTGATGTTCGTTCCTGTTGTTCGTGTGTTGGCATTGTTGTCGGGAGTGTTTGTGAGCTGAACTCATTTGTTCGTCCTTTGTGGTTCGGTTGATCTTATTGCAGCATGTACGTATGTCTGTGTGTATGTGCAAATGTAAATGCCAGCGTGTGTGTGTGTGTGTATGAATTCAATGCTATTATGTGCTTTGAGCAGTGTGGCGATGTGAAAGTGTTTTGGGTCCTTTGTGTATGATGTAAACGTGTCAGAGTGTGGGTGCAACAAATTCACGGCAGGCATAACACACACACACACACACTCTCTGAACAGGGAGGGATTCAAAGGATCTATAGACGATTTAATAGCGCAGAGCCCAAGGCAATATTCCGATAGAAATTTTCTTAAAGGAAATTTCTCAATTTTTCTATTTTCCAATTTCAGTAAATTTTCCTGTATAGAAAATTTCGTCAATTTTCCTATATAGAAAATTTCGTAAATTTTCCTATATAGAAAATTTCGTAAATTTTCCTATATAGAAAATTTCGTAAATTTTCCTATATAGAAAATTTCGTAAATTTTCCTATATAGAAAATTTCGTCAATCAATTTTCCTATATAGAAAATTTCGTCAATCAATTTTCCTATATAGAAAATTTCGTCAATCGATTTTCCTATATAGAAAATTTCGTCAATCAATTTTCCTATATAGAAAATTTCGTCAATCAATTTTCCTATATAGGAAATTTCGTCAATCAATTTTCCTATATAGAAAATTTCGTCAATCAATTTTCCTATATAGAAAATTTCGTCAATCAATTTTCCTATATAGAAAATTTCGTCAATCAATTTTCCTATATAGAAAATTTCGTCAATCAATTTTCCTATATAGAAAATTTCGTCAATCAATTTTCCTATATAGAAAATTTCGTCAATCAATTTTCCAATATAGAAAATTTCGTCAATCAATTTTCCTATATAGAAAATTTCGTCAATCAATTTTCCTATATAGAAAATTTCGTCAATCGATTTTCCTATATAGAAAATTTCGTCAATCAATTTTCCTATATAGAAAATTTCGTCAATCAATTTTCCTATATAGAAAATTTCGTCAATCAATTTTCCTATATAGAAAATATCGTCAATCAATTTTCCTATATAGAAAATTTCGTCAATCAATTTTCCTATATAGAAAACTTCGTCAATTAATTTTCCTATATAGAAAATTTCGTCAATCAATTTTGCTATATAGAAAATTTCGTCAATCAATTTTCCTAATAGAAAATTTCGTCTATCAATTTTCCTATATAGAAAATTTCGTCTATCAATTTTCCTATATAGAAAATTTCGTAAATTTTCCTATATAGAAAATTTCGTAAATTTTCCTATATAGAAAATTTCGTAAATTTTCCTATATAGAAAATTTCGTAAATTTTCCTATATAGAAAATTTCGTAAATTTTCCTATATAGAAAATTTCGTAAATTTTCCTATATAGAAAATTTCGTAAATTTTCCTATATAGAAAATTTCGTAAATTTTCCTATATAGAAAATTTCGTAAATTTTCCTATATAGAAAATTTCGTAAATTTTCCTATATAGAAAATTTCGTAAATTTTCCTATATAGAAAATTTCGTAAATTTTCCTATATAGAAAATTTCGTAAATTTTCCTATATAGAAAATTTCGTAAATTTTCCTATATAGAAAATTTCGTAAATTTTCCTATAGAAAATTTCGTAAATTTTCCTATAGGAAATTTCTCAATTTTCCCTATAGAAAATTTCTTACCATAATTTTTTCCTAGAAAATTGATTTCTGGTAGAATACGAGTGTGCCCTTTACGTGGTGACTCTGACTCTGTGCCTATGTCGTGTCCCTTGTCCTGTTAATGTTACCACAGGCCGTCCTCAGTCCACTTGCAACTCGTTGCATTTACACCCGGTAAATGAGAACTTCGTACCGTGTGTCCCAATGTGTATTTGGTGTGTTCGCTGTCTGCTCATCCGTTGGCCGATTTCGTGTTTTTTTTTTTTCAATTTGCTTTCCGTCTGTCATAAAAATAAAAACCCAACAAAATCGAGTTAGGTCAAATTCTCAATTACGCGGACATGTTTTGAATTTATTGCGTATAAATTGATTGTGTCGCAAAAACGAGTTATTTTGTTGTTGTTTGTGTTCACAGACATTGCATTTAAAATGCAAATCATTCCCAACGACAGAATGAGGATTTCGCTAACCAATTTTAATTTCGTTTCGATTTCGTTCAATGCGAAAAATCTAAATAATTGGAAATGAAAGTGATTGTCGATAGATGTCAACAGGAAATGGCTCTGATGGATGGATGCATGCATGAGTTGCAATTCTTTTAATGATTATCCGCAAATGCGCGGAAATACTTTTCTTTATGGAAATGTGCCTTTAAATGCCATTGGGGTGTGTGATAAGAACCTTCTGTCTCTCTCCACCGATATGAATTCTAATAAATGGTTTCGACAGGCGGCAAATGACAGACGAATGTCTTTCAAGGTATGAGCGAGGAAATTTAAATGAATTGCTGGGCGGAATTGGGGAAATGTGTGGAAGTTATTCAAGACTCGGTGGTGGTGTCTGCCTGTTTGTGTGTGTGCGAGGATATTTGTTAAACGAAATTAGCAACAATCATAATAAATGTCATTTTCATTAGGTTTTGATCATTTGTTATCAAGACAGAAGACACCTCTCACCTTAGCAAGCATCTTGCCTCTCCCTATGGGGGGACATTTGGGGAGGACGCCGCCGGAAATCATGCCTAGCATAACAACGTTTCCGTCGTTGGGTAAATATTTGCCAGGATTCCACACAGGCACACAACGAGTCACACGCACAACACGAAATTGAGTGTGTGTGTGCGCTTTCTTTGCGAATACAATTTTTCATTCTAATGCCGACTTCATTATGCCCACATTCTGAGGTTTCCATTGTTTATGCTCCATTCCCATTCACTTTCGTGGGGCATGATTTGTGATTTATTTGTTTTTCAAACTCACCAACCCCCCCTGTGCGGCGGTAATGGATGATTCGCTGTATAAAGGAATGTCTGATAACGAATTATTTTGTAATAACACATTTGGTCTTCGGCTCTCAAATGCATTTAAATAGTAAGCCGGAATATAAAGACTTGTTCGTTAAAGGCTGTGGCAGAAAATTGTAATTAAATTACTCGTTCGGTGTGATTGAAGAAAAATTGGCTTAATTATTTCACAGAGATAACAAAAATGCTGAAATACTTCAACGGTGCGGGTGGTGGTTTTCGGTTTACACTTAACACCAATCGGAATCTTAATTGATTTAGAGGCAAGACGGCAAAATAACCTGATGGGTGTGTTAGCACATGTTATGGAGGAAACAGTGCATTGCACAGGATGGCGTCCGCAACATTTTGGCGATAATTACAATTTGTATATTTTTTTAAATCTTAATGTAATGTACCAAAAGAAAATTTTTTTTTTTTTATTTTTGGCAATTTTTGAAAATAACGATTTCGCACATTTTTCAATTCAAACAAATTTTGAGAATTTGAAATAAAAGAAAAAAAGCAACTTTTTATTTTGGCAATTTTTGAAAATTACGATTACGAAAAAAAAACACTTTTTTTATTTTGGCGATTTTTGAAAATTACGATTTCTAAATTTTTCCAATATAATTTTTTTTTTTGGCTAAATTGAGAATTTGGCCTAAATTGTTTTGAGAATTTGTAATAAAAGAAAAAAAGTCTTTTTTTATTTTGGCAATTTTTGAAAATTACGATTTCGAAAAACAATGTTTTTTTTTATTTTGGCGATTTTTGAAAATTACAATTTCGCATTTTTTTCAATATAAATTTGTATTTGCTAAATTGAGAATTTGGCCTAAATTGTTTAGTTCTGAAAAACTCTCAAATTTCCATTTTACAAAATAAAAGAAAAAAAAATCAATTTTTTAATTTGGCTATTTTTGAAAATTTCAATTTCGCACTTTTTTTCAATATAAAAAATTTGTGCTGTTTTCGAAAAGACTAAAAAAAATTCTAAAATTCTAAGAAAATCGTTTTGGTTCCATTTGGCAATTTCGATAGAAAAACCACAACATTTTGAAGAAGTAAAAAGTGTGCCAGATTGTTTTCATCGAACTCACGAAATGCCTCTCATGATATTTTTAATAAAGCTTTAGAAAAAAAACGGAAAAAAACGGATTTTTTTTTTTTTTTTATTTATTTATTATTAATTACAATACAAAGTAAATTTATATTCTAATTTTTGGGTCCAAGGGTAAACCGGGTGACACAGACCATATGTTTAGATTTTTGCAGCGACAGACCAAAGCCTCTGGTGGGAATCGAATCCACAACCCCCACGCTGATAGGCAAGCACGCTACCAACTCGCCTACCGGGGCGCTATTTTTTTATTTTGCGATTTTTGAAAATTAAGATTTTGCACTTTTTTTTCTAAATAAAAACATTTGGCAAAATAGGGAATTCGAAATAGATTTTTTCGTAAATTTTAAAGAAAAAGTTCTAGGTAAAAAGGTTGCTAAGTAGCGATTGTATTTGAAAAAATTATAAACAAATTTTTGTTATGAGAAAATTGCAAATTTTTTATATAAAAACTCAAAAAACGCGAAATGTTGCAAATGTCGCCAGAGTGCTGGATTGTGTTAACCGAATACAAAGGAAGCCTCTACTACTATTTTAATGGAGTTTTTAAAAAACAGAAATTTTTTTTATAAAAAATTTGAGATTTTTGAAAATTTCGTTATTTTTTTAAAGCAGCTTTTAAAATACACATTTTTTTTTAAATTTACCGATTTTTTTAAAATTTTGATTTCGTAATTTTTTCGGTTTAACAAGTTTGCTAAATATAAAATTCGACCTGGATTGGTAAGCTAAAAAAATTCTTCCGAAAAAAATCGCACTTTTTTACGATATAAAAACTAGAAAAACTCAAAATTTTTCAAAAAGTCAAAAGTGGGCTAGAAAAACAAAGTCTGTTTTACTATTTTAAAATATTTTTTAAAAAAAAAACCCAAAAAATCTTTTTTTTTAATTTGGTGATTTTTGAAAATATCCATTTGGAACTTTTTATCATGAAAAAAATCAAAATTCTTCCCTTTTATAATAACGAAAAAGAAATTGTATCCTTCAAAGGATAACTTTTTATTTATTTTTTCTAGCGCTCTCAGTGCCAGCTATAGCTCAACGCCAACTATATCTCAACCATCTATATCTATATTCTCGTAGTTAACCTCTCGGATTATAATAATGTATACATTTTTGTAAAAGAAAAGGATAACTTTTTATATATTTTTTCAATTTTTTTTGGATTTTTTGTACTCTAGAACTCTTTATATTATCATATTTTCTAACTAGCGCCACCTATAGCTCAGCGCCACCTATATCTCAAACATGTGTCAATTCTCGTCTTTAACCTCTCAGATAGTTAATACAATTAATATGAACTCTATTTGTCTTTCTACCATATTTTCTAACAACGCCACCTACATTTCAGAGTCTGTTATATCTCAACGCCACGTATATCTCAACCATCTATATCTATATTCTCGTCGTTAACCTCTCGGATTATAATAAAGTATAACTTTTTGTAAAAGAAAAGTGTATCCTCCGAAGGATAACTTTTTATATCTTTTTTCTATTTCTTTTTTGTATAAAAACAGGACGATTTGAAATTTTTAAAAAATCGCCAATTAACAAAAACTGAGGACAGTTCGTATTATCCAGTCCCTATGCAGTAGGAACCTTAATTTTTGCCTAAAATCATTTGTATAGAAAACAACTGGGCATGAGATATACATCTATAGCACCTGTACTAAACTTCAAATATAGATGGCGCTAAAGTTTAAGAATCATACTATAAGGGCAGACCATGACAACTTCAAACATTCCACAAGGAAGGCCCATCGGTTGTGAATTTTTTGTGAGAAGAGATATTCGGAAGGGGAAAATATCAAAAAAATGTGTGTCATTTTATTATAACGACATCTATTTGTCACGTTGTGATTTTCTTATATTTCTCATGACATATTAGTGTAGCGACATCTATTTGTCACGTTGTCATTTCCGTATATTCGCGATGACATGTTAATGTAGCGACATCTATTTGTCACGTTATCATTTTCCCTTAGCTTATTTTCCTGTCCCGACATGGACAGCACGTGGAACGAGAGATGTTGTCACATCTAGTCGTTCGCGAGTCGATGAAGATAATTGTAATGCAGGTTTCGATTAAAACAGCGATTCGTCTAAGCAGTTCAAAATTGTTCAATAGGACTGTATGATTTTCCTATGTCGCTCTTGTAGAACTCACTGTAAAAACCACATACAATGTAAGCGGCAAATAGAAAAGATGTCTAAAAATAAAACGCCTCTTAATTAAGCCTATTAAAATAACAATCTCTAATAATTAATTACATTTAATTACCCGCATTATAAATTTGCTTTGCGCACTTAAAACTTAACGCAAGCAAATCACTACTCTAATGACACAAGGAATTTCGGAAAAATTCCCCAAAAAAAAACCATACGAAAGACAACACTGCGCACCACAACCAATCACCCCCCCCCCAGTAGTCAAATGGGGGTAAAACATTATCCAGGCATTGTCTACCGCCAGGAAGACAAAAGGACTTGCGGAAATGTTTTTCCATTGTAGAATTGCCAGTAAGTGGAATGAAATGAATGATTCCTTCCCTAGAGCTTAAGCCAGGTTAAGAAATTTCCTTTTGCAATGGTTGAGGCAGCAAGAGGCGGTGGAGGAAAAAGTAAAAGCCGTTACTTGTTAGAGGGAAATTCGAAAAGAAAACATTAACAAATTACTCACTCATATATTGGGCATAATCCTTTGTCATTACTTAACAAATCGACGTCATTTGCCACTCATTTTCCTTGGCCCATTGTTATGGGAAATAAACCCCCGGGGACGTTGGCTAGATTCTTAGAAGATTTACACAAAATAACAACCTTTTGTTAAGGGACAAATGTAGGCAAAAAGGACACACACACATACACACCATAAAATATTACAATATTTTATGATCTTCATTTTGGTTACACATAAATTCTGTTGTCATTGTTGTGTTGTGTGGCCAATGACTGTCAAGGTCCTTGAAAAGGGCTTTAAAAATGTGTATTCGGCCGCTGACTGAAATTACAGAAACGATAAGGATTTTCTTTGTGTGGGGTGTGGCCAGCAAATTGATTATCCTGTTGACTGTATTAGAAACCCGTAAAGACAGTGGTGTCAAAGTTTTGCAATTAAAAAACTGCATTAGAAGTTTAATGAACTGGAAAATGTCCTTGAACGTTTGTTAAATGGCTCAAAAACGGAAGTGTATAAATACAAAATAAACTATTCTGCAGAATTTTATATATTTTTTTTCTTCCGCCTGTAATAAAAAAACTTTAAGAGCTTCGTCCTTATTATTAGGATCATTAAATCAACAGACACACACACACCATTCTGATGGAATTTTAACAAAAACCATTTCTGTTTAAAATTTCATGAGAGAGAAAAATCAAGGTAAACATTTTATGGAGGTCATTTAAAAAAAAAAAAAAACACCGTGATTGAAGAATGAAGGCGGCCAGATGGGCAATGACATACCCTACACGAAACACAGAAGAGTCCAAGAAACATGAAATTGGATTTATTTTTGGAATAGGACAACAGTTAAGTGTTGCAGAACCCAAAGCCGTGTTTAACAATGGGTCGTTAACGTCTCTGATCAGCGCCACCTATACACCAGCCATGTATCGCTTCTCTTCCTTCATCTGTCACATCATCAGCGAGAGTGTAACTTTTTGTATTGGCTTCGCTGGAATGTATCTATAAGATGAATTGTAAAAATTGTAAGATAACAAATTTTAAGACTTTGTTGTACATAAAAAGCGCCATCTACATATCAGCACAAACTATGGGTCAGCGCCACCTATATTTCAAACAAGTACCAACTCTCGTCTTTAACATCTCACATAATTGAGTAAAGTAATATGAACTCTATAGTTCTTTCATACGTCTACCACATTTTGTGACTAGCGCCAGCTATTGCTCAACGCCACCTATATCTCAACCAGGTGTCACTACTCGTTACTATCCTCTCAGGTCATAATAAAGTATAACCTTTTGTACACCAGCACTCTGTGTATATCATATTTTCTAATTATATATATTTCCCTATCTCTCCGCGCCAGCTATAGCTCAGCGCCACCTATATCTCAACCATATGTAAATTCGCATCTTTAACATCTTAGATAATTAATTAAGGTAATATGAACTCTAGATTTCATTCATATGTCTACCATATTTCCTAACTAGCGCCATCTACCTCTCAGCGCCAGCTATAGCTCAGCGCCACCTGTATCTCAGCCATGTGCCAATGCTCTCAGATAATTGATTAATGTAATAAGTGAACCGAGTAAAACCATCAAACAGTTTCTCAGCGGCTGTATAACAGCGCAGCCTATATCTCAGTGTCACATGTATATCAGCGCCCCCTATATCTCAGTTATGCGGTAATGTAATAATGGACAACTACACCAGCCTATCGGCCACCGTATTTTCCATTTATAACTTAATTTGTAGTGCCTTTTTCTGCCAAACGCACTGACACACACAACACACCACCTTCCTCGACGGTAGCGTGTCGCCAAATACGCTGACATACGCAACGCTCCATCTCAAACATCAAAACATCGACCAAATCAGAGCGAGCCAGCGAGCGTACCCACATATTTTGGGATAAACGTTTTACTTGCAGTTCATTTTTCAAAGCCATTTGCGGCAAAAGGACATCAGGACAACAAGGTGTCAGGCAGAAAAATAGCGTGGTTGGAGGCGTTAAAAAATTCATAAGCCATGTGGCAGGTCTGACGGACTGGTAAATGGTGATAACATGGCAAAAAAAAACAACAACACGAAAACAGACTCGACACTTGACAAAGATTAAAAAGTGTTAAACAATCACGGATGGCAAGGCCAGTCACTGATATCGTCGCAGAGATTTCTGGCTGGCATGGGAAGATGTTTGGGGGGAGTACAAGAAATATGAAAGGACAGCAGAAAAATGCGGAAACCAGGAACAAAAAAAAAAAAAACGCCGACACATTCCTGTTAAGACTGAGGCATATATTTATGTTTAGATCCTGACAGCTACTGACACCTGTATATGGTTGTGTGTGGTGTTCGGTGTCGCGAGGTAGTGGTGTTGTGCCTCATGTTGACACCAGCATAACCATGAGTTGTGGTAAAATGAAAAAGTTAACGAATGGGCGGCATTGTTTGATGGGGGGCATATGAGACAAATTTGAGGTGTTGAAGGTAAAGCAATTAAAGGAAATATTTCCTGGTTTTGCCGAAATATGAGGGTAGTTTTGACTTTATACAAAAAAAATCTCTTTTCAGCGAAACAGAAATGACGTATTTCTCAACATAGCCGACTGAAGCGTAATAAATAATGGGCTGTCTGGATTCGCAGTCGCATCAAATGAAAAATTCTGCAATTTTCTATAAGATTATTTTTTTAGGGGGGCATTTTTCATTGAGAATGTCCCAAGTGAAGAATTCCCCAAAATAAATGAAAAATCTCCCCAAAAGCCCAATAGAAAAATTTACCCAAAAATGCTGAAAAATACCACAAACTGTTTATGAAAAATTATCCACAGGCAAATCCTTAAGTATTATAAAAAAAATACCCCTAAAATACAACAATAGATTTTCGTAATTTGGAAAAAGTGTATGTTTTAACAAAAAATAAAAAAACAGTATGATTTTTCACCCCAACCTAAAAACTGCGAAAAAAAACTGCATCAAATGAAAAATTCTGCAATTTTGTATGAGATTATATTTTTGGGGGGCATTTTTCATTGAGAATGTGAAGAATTCCCCAAAATAAATGAAAAATCTCCCCAAAAGCCCAATAGAAAAATGTACCCAAAAATGCTGAAAAATACCACAAACTGTTTATGAAAAATTATCCACAGGCAAATCCTTAAGTATTATAAAAAAATACCCATTAAATACAACAATAGGTTTTCGTAATGTGGAAAAAGTGTGGAAAAAAATAAAAAAAAGTATGATTTTTCACCCCAACCTAAAAAACCGCGAAAAAATCGTAACCGCCAAACAGGAAAATTTTAGAGGAGGAGGTTTTTTATGTAACCAACCATAAAGACGTGTGCAGTAGGGTGGAGTGAAATCATGCTTTTTTTTTAATTTGAAAAAGTTAACCTCGGAAAGAGATGTAGTCTGGGGTCCTAATGAGGGGAAAAATAAAGAAAACTATTTTAAAAAATGTTTAGGGGTCGCGCCACTCCCTCGAAATTTAGAAATTATCGCTATTTTGGCGTTGATTTTAGAAAAATCCTAAAAATTAACGACTTAACTTATTCGAAATTTATTATATATACTTATTTGAGCTTGTTCAGTGCCCAAACAAAAGTATTTGAGGGAAATATGAGGATAATCGACTAATATTTGTAGCTTTGGTGGCGATTTCATTGTTCAGTCAATTTTCTGAAGAAGGGATGATTTGACTTATTTGACTTTTTTAAATTTTTGAACAATGAGAAAATTTTTTTTAAATTTTTTCATGCCCTTATTTCATTGTTTACGCTATTGCAAACATTTATTGACATAAAACTTTTTAGGATTTTTCTAAAATCAACGCCAAAATAGCGATAATTTCCAAATTTAGAGGGAGCGGCGCGACCCCTAAAATGTTTTTCTTTATTTTTCCCCTCATTAGGACCCCAGATTACATCTCTTTCCGAGGTTAACTTTTTCAAATTTAAAAAAAAAACATGTTTTCACTCCACCCTAGTGTGCAGCTTACGCTACAATTGAATGTAAATATGAATTTTTAAAATTTTGCAATTTTTTGACAATTTTCTATCGCATTTCATTAAAAATCGTGTTTTTCAGCCATTTCTCAAATGCACATCTAACCAAAATGTCAACAATGAAAACAATCGAGCCTAGCCATCGTTACAGCGCCGTTTTACATTGGGGACATTTTCACAAATTATTTAAAATCGAAAAATACGAAAAGTAGTCAACTCTGGAAATATTTCTAATAAATATAAAATTGTCCGATTTTTAAACCTAGTTCCTTGAAATAATTCCTCACTCCTTGCCTACAATCAATTTTTATTAGAACTTAAAAATTTGTACTTGATAAAAAGTTACAAACCTTGTTTGGCCGATAAAAACGTATGCCGGACCACTGTGCGTTTTTTCGCCAGAATTTCAATGCTGAAGCCGCTTTTTTTTTGGTAAAATGTGACCTAAATATTTGGTTTGTTTGTGACATTTCTGAAATTTCACTCAGACTTAGCTGAATTGTGTTCGAGCTTAAGTCTGGAACATGGAGCCATGAGGGTTTAACTAGAGTTGAGCTGTTAGCGTTGAAAATTGGAAACCTTGGTTGCCAGACAAATATAAATTTCCGCCAATTTTTTATTTATAATTAAAATAAAGGACCAAATAATATAAAAATAATGTATTCATTATTCACATAGACATCCTTAAAATACAGGGTTCTCCAACAAGAGGTGTTATTTGGAATCACTCGGTATTTCGGGAGCTGTCACTTTTGAAGCTTTTATTCTTTGACATTGGACCAGTACGCCATTACTAAAATTGAAATGAGACACACTTCAACAACGCATAGAAATTATTCAAATTCACTATCAAAAAAGTGGAAAATCTTGCAAAACTAAAAAGTTTCCGAAAAAGTTTCTGATGTTGTTTTTCATTACACTCTGCGACAAATGGTAAGGGTCAGTGATCGGTTTGGAATGAAACCACCGGGGAAAGTTATATTGGTAAAAAAAAGTCATACGTGTTCCAGCGTTTCGCTGGGTCTCATCTAGGAATCGAGATATATCGATTTGAAGTTAGTAAGTATCGTATAGGGGAATTTGTCACGTTTTAGGCTCTTTTGTTTGACATAACTCGAGAACCACTCGTCCGAATTAGCTTAATAATTATTAACGGCCGACCTTCCTCTTTATTATGAATTAAACATCCGATCATTTTTCTCAACAAGTGCAATTTTTCTTTGAATACCAAAAGAACACCTCTTGTTGGAGAATCCTGTATTTCATGAACGATTTTTCGATTTTGAAATTTTAATTGTGTCCCCTCCCCACACTGCGGTTTGAAGAAACCATAAAAAAGAATTGTATTTATGTTTTGCCTAAAATTCAATGCTGACTTGCATTATTCGTTTGTGGAATAATCTTCCTGCAAGTGTTTTTCCTGCCTGCTATGACATTATCAAATTCAAGACCAACGTCAACAAACACTACTCCCTCTTTCCCCCCTCCAATAACCTTCCTTCCCATCGCTAACACAGTGCATTGCATTTATAGGGGGCATCCCCTGAGTGTTAGTCAAAAAAAAAAAAAAAAAAAAAAAAAAAAACAACAAAATTTCCTAGCCATCAAATGATTACTATCCATTACCCATATACATAGCCGGGGAAGACAAAAGTCGCGTCATCATAAATGTTCATAAAAAAGCTTAATTTGAAAATGTTTGCCTCAAAGCGAAAGATGCTCTACCACATGAAAGGAGGCAAGGTGGGGCACAGACTAAAATTGAAATAAATGAAAGAGCCAGGAAATAAAGACACACACACACACACACACTCTCCCATATATATGGACATTATCTATATGTCTTTGAGGCCAAACGAGACCGCCATGCAGCGGTGAATGGTAGTGCTGTTAACATTTTTCAAAATGTTCATCATGTCATATTAACACAACTACATACAAAGGCAGCGACACACACACACAGACACTCCACCACATGTTCACCTCCGCGCACACATTCATGAATATTCTTTTCAATTTTCAACTGAAAATTATGAATTGTTGGCAGGTTGAACTGAAAATATTTATCATTTTTCCTTTTAGGTATTTTCAAAGAATGAAAATTCTTCGGTTGCCTTATGTTTTCTTTAGTGTATTTTCTTTTTTTTTTGTCCTTCTTCTTTGGAAATGTTGCGGTGTTTCGGGGGTTCGTTGCTTGGCTGGCGTTTTAATTTCGTTTCTTTTATTATTATTTATTTTGTATTTTATGTGAATGTTAATTTGTATTAAGGCCATGTTAACATAATTCCATTTGGGAGATTTTAATTTAATTTATATCTGCTTTTATTTGTCTTTTCATATACACGCCGGGAATGTTTTTCTTCATATGCTGCTCTGGTTGGGGGGAAAAAAACAAACAAACAAACAAACACACCAAAACTAGAGGCAATGTACGCTCCTTGTGGATGGGTGTGCTGTGGGCATTGACATCGGGCACTGGTGTGGCGGTGGCATTGTTGCAAGGCTCTGCCGGTCCCCTGATTGGTGTGGCAATTTCCGCTTCTCTGCTGCCACCAGTGGTGAATTGTGTAAGTATCAAGACACGCAAAAATATACATATTTATATTAAGACCAGCAAAAGGTCTTTGTTGGTCTTAATAAATCACATAAAAATTAAAGAACATTTGCCTAAATACACAAATCTCATATTAAAAACAAAATCTAAAAC
Organism: Hydrotaea cyrtoneurina; assembly: GCA_958296145.1. NCBI lineage: Eukaryota > Metazoa > Arthropoda > Insecta > Diptera > Muscidae > Hydrotaea > Hydrotaea cyrtoneurina. The sequence goes on along the minus strand of OY282514.1, from coordinate 77,231,710 downwards.
CTATTTTATCCCACATAACATTTCTATCATTCTTTTCCAAAACCAACAAACAAGAATCCTATTCTAAATCCAAATGTGAATACTTCAACGGAAATTACTTTCCCTCCATGCAAGCGAACTATTCTGCTAAAATCTTCTCCATCATCTGACAAGGAAACACGTGGCAACAAAAAAACCCCTCCCCATGCCACGCCATTCCTCCCTTTCTCTATGAGAATGTCTGTCTGTAAGCCCCAGATAGCAAAAGACTGCAGAGTTGTAGAAATGTTCGGTGGGAACTTTTGGTTGTTTTCCGCCCGCCTCCTCCCTCCCACAATACTCCAACATTTGTAATTCCAACATTTTAGCCAGAAAATAATTTCATAATTTATTATCACACATGCTTAAGAACTTGTGTAGTTTGGTACAGGGTGGAGAGATAGAGAGAGGTGGAAAGCATAACATGTGAAACATATGAAAAAACTTTCCCCTTATACAGGAAATGAAGTATTATTAACGGTTATAAAGATAGACGACGAGACAATGGAGCGGTCGTCATGATGTATACAAAAAACAAACAATTAATTGTCTGAATCTCAGGGAAGGCCGATGAAGGGAAACATGATAAAAATTTGCCTGGTAATAAGAAGAAAGAGGATAATGCAGGGTCAACAAAATGTAAAAACTAACAAATGTAAATTATATCTATAGTGACAACTGTCATTTTTAGTGACAGCTGTAATTTTTATTGACAGCTGTAATTTTTATTGAAAGATGTCATTTTAGTGACAGCTGTCATTTTTATTGACAGCTGTCATTTTTAGTGACAGCTGTAATTTTTATTGACAGCTGTAATTTTTATTGAAAGATGTCATTTTAGTGACAGCTGTAATTTTTATTGAAAGATGTCATTTTAATGACAACTGTCATTTTAATGACAACTGTCATTTTAATGACAACTGTCATTTTAATGACAACTGTCATTTTAATGACAACTGTCATTTTATTGACAACTGTCATTTTAATGACAACTGTCATTTTATTGACAACTGTCATTTTAATGACAACTGTCATTTTAATGACAACTGTAATTTTAATGACAACTGTAATTTTTATTGACAACTGTCATTTTAATTTCAACTGTCATTTTAATGACAACTGTCATTTTAATGACAACTGTCATTTTAATGACAACTGTCATTTTAATGACAACTGTCATTTTAATGACAACTGTCATTTTAATGACAACTGTCATTTTAATGACAACTGTCATTTTAATGACAACTGTCATTTTAATGACAACTGTCATTTTAATGACAACAGTTGTCACTAAATGAAAACTGTCATTTTAATGACAACTGTCATTTTAATGACAACTGTCATTTTAATGACAACTGTCATTTTAATGACAACTGTCATTTTAATGACAACTGTCATTTTAATGACAACTGTCATTTTAATGACAACCGTCACTTTAATGACAACTGTCATTTTAATGACAACCGTCACTTTAATGACAACTGCCATTTTAATGACAACTGCCATTTTAATGACAACTGCCATTTTAATGACAACTGTCATTTTAATGACAACTGTCATTTGAATGACAACTGTCATTTGAATGACAACTGTCATTTTAATGACAACTGTCATTAAAATGACAACTGTCATTTTAATGACAACTGTCATTTTAATGACAACTGTCATTTTAATGACAACTGTCATTTTAATGACAACTGTCATTTTAATGACAACTGTCATTTTAAAAACAACTGTCATTTTGATGACAACTGTCATTTTAATGACAACTGTCATTTTAATGACAACTGTCATTTTAATGACAACTGTCATTTTAATGACAACTGTCATTTTAATGACAACTGTCATTTTAATGACAACTGCCATTTTAATGACAACTGTCATTTTAATGACAACTGCCAATTTTAATTGACAGCCGTTTTGACAGCCACCTCTAAATTTCCAGTACTTTGTCATTCTTGTTTTTTCAGCTATTCATATACATATTTTTTTTATTTCTATTTTTATCATACCTCCCTCATTTTTACCAACTATGTTTTCTGGTTTAAAGGTTTACTTATTTGTTTGTTCGTAATTTGTGTGTTTTCTCCATTCTTGTGCCTTTTGTCATGTTTGTTTGGACTTTTGGCTTTTGCGGTGTGATTTATTAAAGTGCGATGGCGGGGGTGGTCGATGGAGCATTTCAAACAAAACTTAACTCACCAGCCTGGTGTCCCTCTTCAAATTTTCCAAGGGAGGGGGGAAATATCATTCTTTTGGTTGTCACTGTGAGGCGGTTGTTCATCGTCTCTACTTTTATCTAATTCAGCAGCACAAATGTTTTCAGTTTTTTTTTTCGGTTTGTCATCTACTACTTTTGCTGGCAGTAACCACACTTACCATGATTAAGTGATTTTAACGCTATTGTTGCTGGTTGGCCCGCAGTGTGAGTGTGTGTGTGCGTGTGTCTTGGCCCGGTTCGTAGTAATGGAGCGCGACACTTTGCGGTGAGTGGGGGAAATTATGGACATGCTGGCCGAGCATGAAATACAAATAATTTGAATTGTGAAAAGAAATGAGTTGGGTTGGCGTTCAGAGTCCATCTAATAATCTACTGCTGCTTTTTTTGGGGGCGGAGGACAAAGAAGGGGTTTCAATAAAAGCACATAATTCAGTTTGTGTTGTTTTTTTGTTGCTAAGATAAATGTTAATTTTGTTGATGTTGCCATTCTGATGAAAGAGTACCGAATTGTCAAAAAAGAGAACAACATTTGGGATACATTTATTTGTTTATGGCTCTGTAATTTTTTTATAGTGAAAATATTCGCCAAATTACTTTTAAATGACTTTTTCCTTAAAAATATTGTTGTTTTTTTATTGGATTAATTTGTGGTGTTTTTTTCCCTCTTCCATTGTTTTTTTTTGTTCGGGCCACTGAGGTCCCCCCACCAAAACACACACCAACTGCAAATGTTGCTCTGCATAAATAAAACAAAACAAAAAAGAACAGAAAATTGTTGTGACAGATTTATTGCTAAAAGTTGTTGCTGTTGAGTGTGTGTGTGTGTTTTTTAATGCAGCAGGGGTAGGGGCATTATTGCTAGGGGAAAAAGGCTTTATTATTTCTGGGTCATTGGCGGAAGGAGTAGAACGTTTAAGCATCGATTTCACTTTTCTTGTTTGTAGTGGCAAATATTTCAGTTCAAGTTTAAATTTCTGGTAGAAATTTTAAGAAACCGAAATAGAAATGTGAACTTCGAAAGAGGTTCAATAGAAATTCTATGAAACAGAGACATGTGAACTTCGAAAGAGGTTCAATAGAAATTTAAAGAAACGGAGCCAGAAATGTGAGTTTCGAAAGAGGTTTATTCGATATTTTAGGCAACAGAAAAGAAAGAAATGTGAGCTTCGAAAGAGTTTCAATAGAAATTCTAAGAAACAGAGAAATCTTTTGTATTTTATTGAATTGGAATGTCACAAAGGGAAAACCTAAATCCAAACCAAAGACTGTCTGTAAAGGAGTATGACGGTCTGAATTGATTTAAGAGAAAACTCAAAAAAAAATTATTGAATTCTGGCATTTGTAAGCGATTTTTATGAGAGCAGGCCATTCAAGTTATTGTTGTTCTCTGTGAAATTTCCCTGGCCTTACAAAATAATTTGTCAAATCTATCGATTTCCATCATTCATTCACAACTAATTTATAAATAAAACAAAACTCGTCCAATAACCTTTTCTAATAAACTGTTGTTCTCATTTTTCTGTTGAATGCGGGGCACTTTCGTGAGTTTTATGGGAGACACACATAGAAAAAAACAACAACAGAATAATCATATATTAAATCTCCAGACTGGCGAAACATTAATCTTGGCAGGCTACAAATGTTAACCGATTTACCGACAACCTCTGACAGCGAGCGTTAATGATTTCGTTATTGAAATATTTATGTCGAATAATAAAAAAAAAGAAGAGGAAAACCCCTAAAAAGAAAATCATACAAATTTGACTATGAATAGATAATCTACGGAGTCATTGAGGCGAGGGACAACCAAAACGAACGACAAACGAAAAACGAAAAGGCAACAGCCAGCAATGAACTTCCGGCATAAGAGAACACCACCTCCCGCCCTCTCTAGTCACTCAGTCAGACATGACTGTCGTTTCCAAAAAGGACAACGCATTTAAATATTAAATGTCCTTTCTTTGTGGGGGCATAAAAAAGTAACAACGCAATACATCAACCGAAGGGAAATTCATATGAATGTTTGCCATCGTTGGCATCGGTCGTAGAGGTCTTTGGTCGAAAAACAAAACAGAAAACAACAACTTTAATTTCCTCTTTTAATAGAAACAAATGTTTGTCTTCTCTCTGTCTAATTTTAGGGTCTTTTCTGGGCATTAGCCTGCATTTGGCAGATTTATCCGGGAACGCGGATACCCCACATTAAGGGCGAGCCGCTGAATGAGACATCGGCGTATCCGTTCCTCTATACGGACTATTTGCCAACGGAGTTTTTGATCAATGGCATTGTGTCGTGTCTGCTGACGGTGGTGAATGTGATTTGCATTTTTATTACCGCCATAATAGTGTTGAAAATTAAGGAAGTCTCGGCGCCATACACAGCCAGTCCCGATTTAAAGCGGTAAGTATACGTTACACACAGCGAGAGAGAGAGAGAGAGACGAAGATATATGACACATAAATATTCTAATGTATATAATATAGAAAATATAAAATATATATAGTAAGTAGAAGGACATAAATATGCCAACTCGTAAAGACAAAGCCGGAAATGTGCCAAAAAAAAAAAACACAACAGCAACAATAAGCCAATGGACCCACAAACAAACCGGGCCCATTTTTAGAGGGTAGTAATATTGTGGCACAGTAGGCGTAAAACCACAGAACAGCGCGGATAATATTAAGGTAAACTACTGGCTAACATCGATGCCTACACTTTGAAGAGAAAGAAAAGCATTATTTTCATAAAGAAATTGAAAAAAATTATACTGCTAAAACTCTCGATGAAATGGAAGCAGTAAATGCCTCATTGGGAGGAAATGGAAGCCGTAAATGCCTCAGTGGGAACAAAAACGAAGCTGTGAGTTTTCCATGTTAACGCACCTTCACCGAAAATTAAAAAAAGTCAATAGTGCTGAAACTCTAGATGAAATGGAAGCAGTAAACTATTAGGTGCCAATCAAAATGCTACCAACAGTTTTCGTTCGCAGAATCAAAAGCGATACTAGCAGACAGAGATTGAAAGAAATTAATAGTGCTGAAACTCTCGATGAAATGGAAGCAGTAAATAATATAACGAATGTGACAAACCAAGCCTACTATTCATACTTTAGAACAAAAGGAAACGACGGTATGATGTAGAAATGGAAAAAAAAATAATAGTGCTGAAACTCTCGATGAAATGGAAGCAGTAAATGATGCAGTGAATATGAAAATTAAACAGTTTTCAAAGTTAACACACTTCCACTGAAAATAAACGATTAATATCAGCCGGAAATTTAAACAAATTAATAGTGCTGAAACTCTAGATGAAATGGAAGTAGTAAATAATATAACGAATGTGACAAACCAAGCTCACTATTAACACTTTAGAACAAAAGGAAACGACGATATGATGTAGAAATTGAAAAAAAATAGTAGTGCTGAAACTCTCGGTGACTCGGAAGCAGTAAATGCTGCAGTGAAAATAAAAATTTACCAGTTTTCAAAGTTAACACACTTGCACAGAAAATAAACGAACAATACTAGCAGGAAATTTGAACAAATTAATAGTGCTGAAATACTCGATGAATCGGAAGCAGTAAACTATTAGGTGCCAATCAAAATGCTACCAACCGTTTTCGTTCGCAGAATCAAAAGCGATACTAGCAGACAGAGATTGAAAAAAATTAATAGTGCTGAAACTCTAGATGAAATGGAAGCAGAAAATAATATAACGAATGTGACAAACCAAGCTCACTATTAACACTTTAGAACAAAAGGAAACGACGATATGATGCAGCAATTGAAAAAAAAGAATAGTGCTGAAACTCTTGATGACTCGGAAGCAGTAAATAATGTAGCGAATAAAGCAAACCAAGCTCAAAATTTAAGAACTGCCTAAACTTTGGAAAAGATAGAAGCGACGAGATTGAGAAAATGAATAGTGCTGATACTCTCGATGACTCGGAAGCAGTAAATGCTGCAGTGGATAGGAAAATACAGCAAACAGTTTTCGAAGTGAACACAATTTCACAGAAAATGAAACAAAGAGTAACACAGACATGGACAAAATTAGTAGTGCTGAATCTCAACATGAATCGGAAGCAGTAAATAACATAACGGATATGACAAACCCAGCCCACCATTTAAGAGCTAAATGTAGTTTCACAGAAAATCGATCACAAATCGACTCGAAGTTAAGTAGAAAATGTAAAAATCCAAGAAGTTAATAGTGCTGAAACTCTGGATGAATCGGATGCAGTACTAATTAAATGCAAATTAAAACGAAGCTAACAGTTTTCAAAGTAAACACACGATCGCTTAATAAGGAGCAATAATATCACACAGATATTGAAAAGTATGAATTGTATGAATAGTGCTGAAACCCTAGATGAATCGGAAGCACTGAATAATGTGGTGCAAATGTTAATTAGGCTAAACATTTGTATCAAATACAAATTGGTCAACACAGCTATTTTATGGATCTGCCAGTATTACAACTATCGGACCAAATTGTATTCACCCATGACCTTCATTTGACGTTTACCGAGTTTCAGTAGTTTCGTAGACTCCCGCCAATCTACTCACTCACATTCAGTTTCCCTTAGTGCCACTGTTCACTAGGCCGGCGTTATTTGTGTAGCCAAGATTTATGGTTTGTAGTAAAAATCATTTTTATGGGCCTTTAATAAATTTAGAGAAATCTAAATGGCTCATAAAGAGCTGATAATGAGAGATAAGGAAGTTCAGCGACGATATTAGGGATCTTATCTCTAGCTCGCGACATAACCAAAAGGAACAACCATGGAAAACTAATTTCACAGACACAGAGTGAGAGACAGACAGAGAGAGAGAGAAATGAAGGAGAGAAATATAAGTTGTAAATAACAAACATTTGTTATGCCACTGTCATGATAATTAAGTAAAACAAATACTCCAAACGATTAAGCCTAAATGTAGGCAATACATTTTCAACAACAATTTGGCACAAATACATGTGTGAAGGAAAAAAAAGAAGCGTGTGCTGAAAGTAAAAAATCTGCCAAAACCTATCGACTTCTTTCATAGGCCTTGGTTTTAAATGGAAAAACTATGAAAATTAATAGCTAAAATAGGGTGCCTACTTTTAGGCCCCTTCGCATGCTACAAGAATTCTCCCTCACCACACCTTTCCGAAGACTATTGCAAACTAATCCATAATACTCCACAGAGACTGAAAACTTGTAATCTTCTCCTAGCTGAGAAATGAAAATCGTTTTATTTTCTTTATGTCCCTGCTCCCTCCCCTTCGCCAAACACATGCAGTAAACAACCAACACCATAATTGATTTGAAATTGAGTTTTTATGTTAGAAATGAAAAAAAAAAATTACGTACATATATGTTTATATATGAAATGATGAGAACGATAAGAGGAGCATTTGTGTTAGATATTTTTTTGGGAAACAACAATTTTCTTTTTAGACCTCAGGGCAACATATGTGATACATTTGAAATGAAGCATAAAAACAACCTAAGAAATGAAACATAAATGTGGCAAACGTAAGAAAGAAAAAACATCATCACTGTAATAACATTGAAATAATAACAGATGAAGAAAAAAATCACCAACAAAAAAAAAAACATCGTATATCTTTTAAAATTGCAAAATAAAGAACATCGTATTTATGATTTATGAACGAATAACAGCCTTAAAGAATGCTAAACACATATGGCGTGGGCTACGTTTTACTAGGGCCCCATTAAAGTTGACATTGTGTGGTAGTCAATGAAATGCCTCTTACCCGTTTTTCGAAATTTAGAAAATTGGCCGAGAAATTTTTGAAAAATACGAAAAAAAAAATGTGAAAATTTTAGTTTTTTTAAAGCCAAAGTTGTGTCGACAGACATTTGCCGAAAAGCAGGCGTTTTCGAAAAAAATCGCTTATTTCGAAATTTCGAGTATATGTTTCGAAAATACGAAAAATGCCAAATATATTTTTTTATTTTAAGATTTTCAAAAAAATCGCCATTTTCGAAAAACTTTGTTCAGAGAAAATGCCTCTGACCCATTTTTCGAAATTTCGAAAATTGGCCGAGAAATTTTTGAAAAATACGAAAAAAATGTGAAAATTTTAGTTTTTTTAAAGCCAAAGTTGTGTCGATAGACATTTGCCGAAAAGCAGGCGTTTTCGAAAAAAGTGGCTTATTTCGAAAATACGAAAAATGTGCCAAATATATTTTTTTATTTTAAGATTTTCAAAAAAATCGCCATTTTCGAAAAACTTTGTTCGATTTTTTGTTCGAAAGTGCCTGCAGATAGGACTTTTTTGTAAACAGCGCAATGGCGCAATCATGTAGTGCCATTTTTTTCAAATGCCTGTGATAGAAATGTCAAAAAAACAATTGCGGTGCTGGCACTTTTTTTGAAATTAACGCTTTTTATTTAAAACAGCTGCAGGTATTCTCTCATATGACAAGTTTGCTTCATCTTTTTCGAATTTTTTTCGAAAACGCCTGCAGATGGAACTTTTTCGTAAAAGGCAGACATGAGTTTACACCTAAGACAACTCAGGAGCATTTTTGTAAATTGTGTCGACTTCTTACCTAGAACCAGTCAGCTCCATCTGTTAAGCACAATTTTCAGTTTTCGAAAAAAAAAAAAAAAAAATTACACTGCTGGCATTTTTTCGAAATGGGCTATTTTTTCGAAAACTGATTCAGCTAAATCTTTTTCGTAAAAGGCACAAACATGTTCTCAACTAAGACAACTCAGCACCATTTTTTTTGTAAATTGTCGATTTTACCCAAATTGACTGAAGATCAAAAACGTCCGTTATAGACGTTGATAGAAATGTAGATAGAAATTTCCAAAAAAAAAAAAAAATGTGGCGTCCTGGCACTTTTTCCATATTTTAGAAATATCTCTGTCTCAAATTTCGACAAATGATTTGCTGCATAAATCAGCTTAGGTTTCAATTTTACACAATTTCGAAACTGGTGGTGCCTTCGTGTTCGCTCTTATTGTCCCTTTCCATAGAAAACAACAACAAAAAACGACCTAAAAAGGCTGCAGTTTAGCACGCCCCTCTCTATCTCTCATGTTTGAAGCTCTTTAAAGAATTGAACAAAAAATGTAATTGAACAAATCCAATTGTCCTTCGACTTTCGTGCGTATTCCCCATAACATGCCCTGAAGCAACAGTCCGGGAACTTTTCTCGAATCATTGAGCTGTGAACGATATAATTTGTATACTCACTGACAGGGATCCTAAGGTTTAAAGCCGACTCCAAAAGGTTAATGCTTCTCTGGAGAAATTTTACATGGCTGAGAGATAACTCTCTTACTTAGGCCAGAGTGCTGCATAAGGTCAACTCGAAACACTTCTCAAAGCCTGTAAATAGCTGTACCGATTTTTCAACGCCACTCGACCTTTTCAACTGTTCAACAATAATCCCTAAACAGTTTATGTGACCGCCGCAAAATGTCTGTGTGGCGAATATCCGCTTATTCATTGCGAACAAGCGGCCTTGGGTTATTGTTAGCACAGAACATGTAAGCTCATCGATATTGTGACCTTGGCTTGGTATTAATTCTAAATAAATGTTATGGGCAAATCCATTTAGAAATATGTCTTTGCCTCCGTAAGGAGTGTGGAACTAGTTCTCCTTTTCAACGCCCACTCTCTCTCTCTCTCTCTTGGTAAATAATTTATTTATTTAATTTTCCCCCCTCCTATAAACAAGCTTGGTTTGTTCCCAGCTTCTCCCAATAAAGCCATGAACTATTTTGTTTACCTTCACCCCCAAATATATGACAAACACACCAAGATTGCCAACATCTCAATGTGGTGGAAATGTTCAATGTAACAACCTCTTGATTTTCTAGCGTCAAGCTTATTACACCCCACCCACTCTCTCCCCCATCCCACCTCTGAGAAGTTCTAGATTTACGTTAACCTGGCCGGGAATTGTGTTTACAAAACAATAAAAGCTATCAAGACGTGTAACTAATATTGCTACAACCTCTACGACCAACTAAGACTACTACAGCTACTAATATTCTGGAGAAAAAAAAACACACTCACACACGCACACATGTAACCAAAGAGTGGTATTGCCAAATTCTTGTGTACATAACGTGGAGTGCGGTGCGGTGCGATGCTGTGAGAAGGGGATTTCTAGTATGTTTGTACTTGGCAGAGCCTCAGGCAACAACAAATAAACCAACAATCCTAGAATACACTTGCAACACACACAAACACTCACACTTGTAAAAGCCAGCACACACACGCACGCATCACATGAGTTTAGTTTATTATTCTCATCCACAGCTTTTTTGTGGAATGTCTGACAGCATTTTTGCGTGTGCAAAATGCATTTGTTTGAGTGTGTTAGTAACTGAGTGCATAGTGCATGGACATGTGTGTGCCAGTTCTGTTTAAGCATGTGTTTGGCATGTACAACTATTTGTATAACGGTGAATCACCCCTGAACAAAAAAAAACTTAAATTTAAACTAAAAAAAAGCCTTAAATGTTTTAAAGCGGCAGCCAGAGAATACTGTGTGTGTGTGTGTGTTGGAATTACACAATTTCAGCTGTTTGCTTCGGTTTTATTGTAAAAAAAAAACGGATAAACAACAAATTCCAGTTGAAAGCAAGATTTGTGTTTACATGACAAGAGAACTTCAACGGAATTCCAGTGCATACTTATGGGGATCTATCGCAGTCTTATGGCCACAGCATAGTTTTAGGTGTTCGGGACATAGAGAAGTGCATTAAAGGGCAACACCATTTCCAGATATTTTCCAAGCCAAGCACATGTTGCATATATACTTATATTTATAACTAGTTAGTTGTAATGCGCCTATGGCGCCCGTTGAAATATGGAAAAAAAAATTGGTAAAAAAAAAAAAATGTTTGTGGAAAAAAAAAATTTTTTTTGAAAAAAAATATTGTTGAAAAAAAAAATTTTGTTGGAAAAAAAATTTTGTAAAAAAAAAAATTTTTGTAAAAAAAAAATTTTTTTAAAAAAAAAAAATTTGGGGAAAACACAATTTCTGTACAAAAAAAAAATATTATTTTTTTTATTATTATTATTTATAGAACTAGTAAGTTGTAATGCGCCTATGGCGCCCGTTGAAATATGGAAAAAAAATGTTGTTGAAAAAAAAAAAATTTTGTGGATAAAAAATTTTGTTGAAAAAAAAAAATTTTGTTGAAAAAAAAAATTTTTGTTGAAAAAAAAATTTTTGTGGAAAAAAAAAATTTGTAGAAAAAAAAAATGTATCTTAAAAAAAAAAATTTTTGTTGAAAAAAAAAAAATTTTCTTGAAAAAAAAAAATTTCATGAAAAAAAAATTTTTCTGGAAAAAAAAAAATTTTGTTGAAAAAAAAAATATTGTGGAAAAAAAAATTTTGTTGAAAAAAAAAAAATTTGAAAAAAAAATTTTGTAAAAAAAAAAATTTGTAAAAAAAAAAATTTGTAAAAAAAAAAATTTGGAAAAAAAAATTTTGGAAAAAAAAAATATTGGTAAAAAAAAATTTGGGGAAAACAGAATTTCTGTACAAAAAAAAAATATTATTTTTTTTATTATTTATTATAGAATTATAGAATGCCTATTTAAATTCCTACGTACTGCGTGACAGAGTCAGTGAATCAGGGAATCAGTGAATCAGGGAATCAGTGAATCAGTGTCGAGGGTAAATATATATTAAGATTATAGAATGCCTATTTAAATTCCTACGTACTGCGTGACAGAGTCAGTGAATCAGTGTCGAGGGTAAATATATATTAAGATTATAGTAATACGTGCGTTTAATGTTTCAAATATTTCGAATGTCACATTAACTTTATAAATAACTACAAAGCATACTTACAGGCAACAATTGTCTATACCTTAAGGCGTTTCCCCTATTATTAATGAACCATATTTCAATATGAATTCAAAGTATACTTTTAACCGAAAAATAATTGAGCCCTAATTACAGACTACTTTTAGGCATAGTTGAAATATTAACCCCCCCCCCCCAACCCCCTTCCTTGCGTTTACTATAATTAAACTAAATCCCTGGAGAATCCAATTAATTTAAGCTATTTTTTTTAAAATAAAAGTAGAAAATATCAAAATGTAATTGGTTAATCAATTAAAGATTTTTAATTTACAGAAATAATAATAAATTGTGTGATTTTCCACATCATTCCCTGCCAGATTTGACAGGAATTCATTAAAATATGGGTGTATAAATTATAAGCAGCTTTTAGGCATAATTCATTATTAATGGTTTATTACACACACACACACACACACACATGCTGATATAAACGTTTTGTGTGTTTTTTTTTTGTCTTTTCTGAGAAGTTGAGTTATTTTTGTGATAAACATGAAATACGAAAATTTCTTAAATGATGTGAATATTTAACAAGTTCAAAATAAACCAAAATTAGCCTTTAGGTGAAATGTGTCACAAGTTGGTTGACTTTTGAACGTTGGCGTATACGTTATTGTGCCGACAGCCGAGACTGATAAGAATGTCTGGACGAAAACTTAAGAGTTTGTGGAAAACTTTAAGGGACATTTTTTTTTTTTTATGTGAATAAATATAATTGGAGAGTTTTGAGGTGTGCTGATTAAATGTTGAATGAATAATGATATGAAAATGTTGAGAGACTGGCAAACACAGAGTTGAAGAAAATAATTTAAAGGATTTCCTCTGAGAATTTGACCCTTGGTGAAATGAACAAAGAAACAGTTTGGTTGACTGAAAACATTTCCCAGCCAACTTGAATTGTCCAATGATTTTGTGATACTTACTTATTTATTTCCCCTAAAGATTCCACGATGGAATAGACGGGGAACTTCTCACGAATAAGTGAGCTGTATGCGATATAATTGTGTGTACTCACTCATCGGGACCTACTTGAATGGCTAATGCTTCTTTTGTAGAGACTCGTACTGACCAGCATTTACGAGGTGGAAAACAGCCGCTGAAAAATATTTGATGGTCTTACCAGGTTCTGAACCACACCACGGCCTTCTACAACTACCAATTCGAAAGACGAGTTCAAAATGTAAAGATCTCCATAAAACTTAAAATAGTTTGAAAATCAACCGTCTGTCGCAATCGACAAAGGAGTGAATCAAAAATCTTTGAATCTTATTTTCAACAAGAAATGATTTGATTCGAACTAGAAATGGTTTGATTCAAACTAAAAATGGTTTGATTCGAACTGAAGACTGTTAGATTCAATCTCCAAGGTTTGATTCAAACTGAAAATGGTTTGATGCGAACTGAAAACTGTTGCATTCAATCGCCAAGGTTTGATTCAAACTAAAAATGGTTTGATTAGAACTGAAACCCATTTGATTCAGTCTCCAAGGTTTGATTCAAACTGAAAATGGTTTGATGCGAACTAAAAACTGTTTGGTTCAATCTCCAAGGTTTAATTCAAACTGAAAATGCTTTGATTCAAACTAAAAAACTTTAGTTCAATCTCTCAGCATTGATTCAAACTGAAAATGTTTGGATACGAATTCAAAATTTGCTGTTTGCTTCAATCTCCAAGCTTTTATTGAAACTGAAAGGGGTATGATTCGAACTGAAAACTGTTTGCTTCAGTCTCCAAGGTTTGATTCAAACTAGAAATGGTTTGATTCAAAATGAAAACCGTTTGACACAATCTCCAAGGTTTGATTCAAACTGAAAATGGTTTGCCATATATTGGAATATAACTCTAATATACGGGCAGGAGCTTAAAATACATCCTTCCAGCTTCTGGACCGTGCACAGAGGAGAGCGGTGGTAATGATAGGATATGTTAGGGACTCCAGCTCTATTGCCTTCTTACAGCATCTCCGGAATGTGGGTTGTGTATCGCTATTCCATAGATATTTTATCAGTATCTGTTCGTCAGATGTCCACCGTTAGAACCAAAAAAAAAAAAAAATGTTTGATTCAATCTGAAAACTTTTGAATTCCATAAAGAGAGAGTATGATCAAACATCTTCCAGTTTGAGTTGCACTCAACCAGGAACCTTTGACACCGATAAATGATTTGAATCAAACGATGATTTTAAACTAGAACTTTTAATTCAAACTAGAAATGGTTTGATTACAACCAAAAAATGGTTGGATGACAACCGAAAAATACAAATCCGGTTTGATTCAAACACGAAATGGCTTGACTCAGCCTGAAACGACTGATTCACACAGGGAGATGTTTAATTCAAACCAAAATAGGTTTGACTCGAATTTTGGAATACACAAAGCTAAATTTCAAGCTTAACATTATAGACAGGTATAAATAGGGCAATAGGCTCACCGGTAGTTTACTGCAATAGAAAGACGAAAATAAGATATGGGCAGCTATCGTCTGAAGGCTTTTTCGAAGTCAAACATATTCAGCATTCAGTTTAGCTGAGTGTCGGGCCACAACGACATGCTACTGAGACACGGCACTACCTGATAGATTCCCGACAAACTGGAATCCGTTGGTGTGATTGATAGCGTGTGCGTAAACCCAGTTCCGGAATTTCTAGTTAATTCAAAACTGTTTCCAAAGCCATCACAATACAAAAAATCGTTTTTGTTTTCTAAACAAAAACTCTTCCGAACCCAAACCAATAATTTATATCGGTTTTGCAATGACTTTGTCTGTTCGTTAAATTCCATTACATTAAAGACACCACACTCACACAAACAAACCCCCACTTGTCCTGTAATACAATCCGAAGACGGATGTCCGCTGGGGTATGGGTCGGTTTTTCCTTCTTCTACTTAAGCTAAGCCGATTTAGACATTACACAAGAGTAGAAAGAAAAAACATTTGTGATTTAACAAATATTGATTACTTTAACTTAATCAATGTTTAAAGCAAAAGCTCTATGAGCCGAACCGAACAACGACCAACTCCTTTAAAGGAAAACTCTAAGGATAAGCAACAACAACAACAAGAAAAAATGCGTAAATCCATAAATGTCAACTAATGAATGAGAACATCTTCATTGTCATCACTGGTCGATCCTTTTCGGTTTGCTGCAGCTGTACGGTTATGAAATATCCTTGGACCCTTTTTCACCGCCTTCTTGTTGTCTGCGTGCCTCTGTTCAGGATGGCCCGGGGCTTAGACATTTCTTATTCCGTTTTGCCTATGTTTCGTTGGCTCCATAGCTAAAGGGGAGGCGGCATACAAAGGGAACGACTAGCATGTCCTGTTGAGTAATATCAATAACATTTCTATCATCTTCCAGGCCGAACGATATGTATTGGGTAAGCCTTGGACACAGAGCACAGCAAACACATTGACATATGTGCGAAATTGATTTTGTTGTTTTAGGTTTGACTGTCGTCCCTTTTTCGCCTCATACCCCAAACATCGGATGCCTTTCATCTTTGTCGGTTGGTGGTGTGGTTGGCAAACATGAAGAGGGACATCAATCGGAATCCCGGCCATTTCTTCCTTGGATACTCGTACATCATGCTCATCATCAAGATGTACATATGTAGCAGCAGATGTTATTTACAGTCGTCTATATACATATGAATGTACACAACGAGTACGAGTAGCATACAAGTGTGAGTCTATCGATAGTCTTGTCAGATACAAGACCTTGAATTAACGACGTCAATGCTGTTTCGTTCGGGGATGGGTTAATGGCAAAGGACTCACTGTGTGAGTGTTAGTGAGGGGCGCTGTTAAGGAGTTTCGCATTTGTTGTGTCTTTTTGACAAAGAAACAAAAAAATTGGAAAAAGAAATCAAAGTAGAAGTTTTACTAATGATTATCTGAGGCTTTATCTTTAGAGTTTCTTAAGTGATGTGAAGTTTATTGAGTATTTAAGTGGTTTGTCAAAAGTTCAAGGCAACGAGGATACATCTTAATACGCAAAGTCAAAAAGGAAAGGAGGGGATTTAAAGTGTTGCTGGATGGGACTTCAAAGATGCAGTGACATTCAAAAGGGAAGGGTTAATGGAAGTTTGAACAATGGAGGGTGAGGAAATGGACAATGGTTGGAGACAAACGGTTAACAGAAGGATCAGTCACTGGAGCGCTAGGCTTGAATAGGAAGTACAGTGTAGTCTCTCCTTCGGACACCTCACAGAGGACATTTCTCGTAGACGGACACTTTTTTCAGTACCATTCCGCTTCAGGGTGATAATCGTCTAATACAATCTGGATAATCTGTTAAAAAATGGATTTATGTCGAATTTGCCTGATTTTTTTAAGAGTTTCGGGTTTTGAAAGTGGTTAAAAGCAGTTTATTTTGCATAGTTCCCTTAACAGACATGGAACTTCTTTCCGAACAGTGAGATATGCGTGAAAAAATCAATTATGTCGAACTTGTTTTGTTATTTTTAGAGAGCATACAAGTTAGAGAGTATACAAGTTATTTGAGAGAACCCGCCCACTGATGTTTCCTGTTATGCTCACTTTATCCAACATTAAAGGCTAGTCCTTTACTGAATCGTATAAATTTGGAATATCTGAAAGCTTGCTAGCTGAATTCGTATCTTTCAGGGACTAAAGCCCATTTAAAATATCTTTTCCTTCCCCTTTCCTCTGACAAATTCTTAACTGGACTTTCGTTTTTACGTGACCACGTTTTGTATATGTGGGGCAACAGCTATTTTCGGTTTTATTTTATTTTTTATTGTATTGTATTTTATTTTATTTTATTTTATTTTATTTTATTTTATTTTATTTTATTTTATTTTATTTTATTTTATTTTATTTTATTTTATTTTATTTTATTTTATTTTATTTTATTTTATTTTATTTTATTTTATTTTATTTTATTTTATTTTATTTTATTTTATTTTATTTTATTTTATTTTATTTTATTTTATTTTATTTTATTTTATTTTATTTTATTTTATTTTATTTTATTTTATTTTATTTTATTTTATTTTATTTTATTTTATTTTATTTTATTTTATTTTATTTTATTTTATTTTATTTTATTTTATTTTATTTTATTTTATTTTATTTTTTTTTATTTTATTTTATTTTATTTTATTTTATTTTATTTTATTTTATTTTATTTTATTTTATTTTATTTTATTTTATTTTATTTTATTTTATTTTATTTTATTTTATTTTATTTTATTTTATTTTATTTTATTTTATTTTATTTTATTTTATTTTATTTTATTTTATTTTATTTTATTTTATTTTATTTTATTTTATTTTATTTTATTTTATTTTATTTTATTTTATTTTATTTTATTTTATTTTATTTTATTTTATTTTATTTTATTTTATTTTATTTTATTTTATTTTATTTTATTTTATTTTATTTTATTTTATTTTATTTTATTTTATTTTATTTTATTTTATTTTATTTTATTTTATTTTATTTTATTTTATTTAGGTTTTCACATTTTTCCCGTTTCACTATATCTCACACCTAGTTATGCAATCTTTTTTTAATTTAAATAAATATCAGTTAAGGACCTTCAGGAATTAATCCACATCTATTATAAATACAATTATACACATTTTTTTTTATAAATATTTTTCCAATAAAATATTTTCTTTTCTCTTAAGTGACTATTTAAATAAGTCGCTGTATTTTTGTTGTTGTATCCATTGAACAAATATATTTTTTCCAATAACATTTTATTGAAAAATAAAAAAAACGAAAACCTTTTCTTTCTTCACAGATTCTGGGAAACTGATCTGCGAACTGTGCGCAAAACCAATCGTTCGACCATGAGGCAACGCCGTGGCGGCGGTGGCGCTGGAGGAGGCGGTGGCACTGGTACATTCAGGGATAAGTTATTGAGGTAAGTAAGTGTTATGAAACTATAGACGACCAAGCAGCGAGACGACATTAATGCCGTCGATAATGATAAAATAACACACAGCGAACAGCTGCTTGTTTTTGTTGTTGATGTTGTAATAAATACAAGTTCATATCCTTGCATCCATACAATGCTTCATGTCCTCAAGTATGATTGTTATTTGCTGGCAAATGAAGAAGGACACGACTCAGAGAAAGGTAAATATGAAATTGGAAAAATATCATCGATATCAATGGCATAACCCTTCCATCAACATCGTCATTGTTCTGTTTGTTATTTTTGCAATACAAGTACTTTTTTCCCCCTCCGTCCCGCTAATATTTAAACTGAAACTGTGCGTCAGCCAGCCATTCTTTGGTGGCAGAGAGCACATTACTAGCATTATTTGTTGGGAGAGTGAAATTATGGCAGCCTTGTCGAGAGAAGGAAGGCAAGTATTCGAAAATTTAAAATTAAAAGAAACGAAATTAAATGATTCTTTCAATTATTGAATTTTAAAAAATTTAAAAACTAAAAATATAAAGGGACTGGGCGAAAGTAGAACTGGTGCTCAACATGGAGAAGACAAACTAGACGAGAACGCCCTAGCGGCATAGTAGGAACTGGTCACTACTGCTTCATTGTAATGTACTTCTTCTATGGAAGCCACTAATATTTGCAATAACAAAAAAAAAACACCTCAGTTGCGAATTGACTTCAGTTTCAAACAAAATGTACATGATTCGTAAATGTAAGAGCATCATTTCACAACCTCCCTCGTACCAATCATTACCCGCGCAACAAATAAGCCATCGTTTCCATTTCATTGTAACGTTTCAATATTTATTTCACATCATACGCATGCATAGCATTATTATTTCAATTTCATATTTGATCAAGCGTTTATACGCACACCACAGCCACAGTCACAGTCACATCACCACACGTGCGAGGGTACATATGTGTGGGTGTATAAGTACCATAAAGGGCTGGAGTAATGTTGCCAACAGTGTATGCAGGGCCGGCGAAAGCTTTCAGCAGGCTGTACTCGTCAGGTGTAAGCTTCCTCCAGTCCCAGCAAGTCTAGTGTAAGTTCCCGCTGGACTCTTATAAGATCTTACAGGTTAGACATATCGGTCAATTTGTCTAGCCTCTTCGGTTCCCAACCATAGAAAAGACATTCACGAAAAAAATGAAGACCCCGATTGTTTTTCTCTCAATAGTTGATAAAGCTTTCTTAATCATTATCTGAATTCATTATTTTTGCTTTGTATTTCTGCTACCTCAAAAATACAGTATTTGCTTTTCATAAAGACAATCGAAATCAGTTGCCCAAGTCCCTCTCATTTCATAAAATATATGAACTATTCATTTCATAAAATGTATGAAATATTTAATTTCATAAAATATATGAACTATTCATTTCATAAAATATATGAACTATTTATTTCATAAAATATATGAACTATTCGTTTCATAAAATATATGAACTATTCATTTCATA
This sequence comes from Hydrotaea cyrtoneurina, assembly GCA_958296145.1. Taxonomy (NCBI): domain Eukaryota; kingdom Metazoa; phylum Arthropoda; class Insecta; order Diptera; family Muscidae; genus Hydrotaea; species Hydrotaea cyrtoneurina. The sequence goes on along the minus strand of OY282514.1, from coordinate 77,212,224 downwards.
AAATATATGAACTATTCATTTCATAAAATATATGAACTATTCATTTCATAAAATATATAAAATATTTAATTTCATAAAATATATGAACTATTCATTTCATAAAATATATGAAATATTCATTTCATAAAATATATGAACTATTCATTTCATAAAATATATGAAATATTCATGTCATCAAATATTTCGGCGAGTCTAACACAAAAATAAATACAAAGAGTCCTTTTTTCCCTGTGCCTAATGGATTATACGGCCCTGGCAATTTGAGTACATGTAAGTATTTGCATGTGTGTATGCGTACACCACATGTCCATGAATTTTGTAAACGTGTCTGTTTTGTAGTTGCAAGGATTCTTAAAAAAAATCACATAACAAATACATTTGCTGTAATAGTTTTGTATTGTTTCAATATATGTATAACAATATTAAGTGTTTGTGTGAGTGTGTGTGTATGGGTGTATGATATTTGCCAGAGTTATTTGTTGATTATGGATTGTTTATTGCTGTTAACCTTAATTGATTGTTTTTGCATGTGTATTTGGGGGGCAAAAGCAAATGCCTCAGACCATCCCAGCCCATTCCAAAACCATCTCAGCCCACACCTGGTATTTAGCGTGTACACTTGTCGAAGCTTATTCAAGGTTTCCCGCAAGTGAATGCATTGGAGGGGCAGAAAGAGAGCCAGAAATATAACGACACCACACCTACATGACACATTCTGTTTGCTTGATTGTGGTTGAGCGATGTTATCATTTCAATTTTCATTTGCCTCAAGAGCAATATTTCCCCCCCCCCCCCCAAAAACATTGTATAATTGTTCATTGTTATTCCCCTGCCTCAGCCCAAAGGGATTCCACAGGATATCATTATTACACACATGCTGTCGCTGTATGTGGGACTTGGATGATTGCATTTCCATTTGAATGCATTTATATAAATTTTTTATTTTCTTCTTCTCACTTTAGTGGCTACCAGGGTTTGGAGGAGCATCGCAGTCCCGAAATGGATAGTGTTTTGGAGCAGGCCTTCCGCGAGGCCGAAGATGATGTTACATTTAAGAACGTGAAACGCATGAGCTATTCGAGCAATGCAGCGGGAGAAGTGAGTATGCAAGAGAATGTAACGCGAGCGAAGGGGAAGATATTTAAGTTAGGTGAAGGAAGGAAAAGTTTAAATCATAGTGAAGGATATTTGGTTTCAGACAGAAGAAGTTCGAATCGAACTCTTTCTATTGCGATTCAAGCTTCTGCTGCTAGAAAGAGGTCGTTGCAAAGTAGAGAAAGTTTGAGATAAACTAGAATGAGTTTGAGATAAAACAGAATGAGTGTGAGACAAACCGGACTGAGTTCGATTCAAACTAAAGGAAGTTTGATTCAAACTAGAAAGAGTTTGATTCGAACTAAAAAGAGATTGATTCAAACTGGATAAAGTTTGAGATAAACTAGAATGAGTTTGAGTGTTCGATTGTAATTAATATAATTTTGATTCAAACTTGAAGGGGTTTTATTCAAACTAGAAGGTGTTTGATTTAAACTAGAAAAAGTTTGAGATAAACTAGAATGAGTTTGAGTGTTCGATTCAAATTAAAAAAAAGTTTGATTCAAAATAAAAAGTGTTTGATTCGAACTAAAAAGAGATTGAATCAAACTAGAAAAAGTTTGAGATAAACAAGAATGAGTTTGAGTGTTCGATTGTAATTAATGGAACTTTGAATCAAACTTGAAGGGGTTTTATTCAAACTAGAGAAAGTTTGAGACAAAACAGAATAAGACAGACTGAGTTCGATTCAAATTAAAAAAAAGTTTGATTCAAACTACAAAGAGTTTGATTCCATTTTGATCATTTCCGATCGATCTCATTGAACTTCCTTTGGTTTGATCAATTTTAAATATCTGTTTGATCAGTCGTTAGTCTGATTGTATTGTTGAAACTCCACTTTCATTTTACAATGAAAATTGTGTCTTTCCCCTCTCTTTGGCCGCCACTTGTCCCTGATTTACTAACCTCACTGTTCCCCAAGAGAAAAAAAAAAGTCATCATTAGCAGTTGCTTAAACCGACGCATATTTACTTCGACAACATGAAAAATTATTTCTCGTTCGTTGCTCTCCATGCCAAAACTTAATTGCGGACAATTAAACGAGGTTGAGCAAGAATAGCCAAAAAAAAAAAAAAAAAACACCAAAACGCTCTCTGTGGTCGGAAGCTAACATGAAAAGTATTAATTGTGCAATTCCTTTGGAGACAACCGTGGCATCAAACGGTCTGCTGGTCATTACAAAGCCATTTATTAGCACCCCATTCGCAGGATGGCCAAAAAAAAAACCCAACTCGTGATGTTTCGCGTCTCGTACAAAAAAAAATGAGATACTATAAACAATAGGAAATTATAAATCACCAGAAGGAGAAAAGGAAAAAACAGAAACGTGCACAGACAATGCACTGGGAATTGCAATAACATTTTTTTTTTCTGGTTCGATGTCCCCTAAACTCGGCTACACTTGTGCATTTAAGTGTCTATAGAAAAAAGAGACCTACGCTCTTTTCTAACAACAAAATAAAGTCAAAAGAATGAAAAGCAGAAACAAAGTTTTACTTCTTATCAAAGATTTATTTGTGGTAAAATGTTCACCGAAAAAAAACTAGAAAACTTCAACCGCACATGAAAGGGTCCTGCATGAGAAAAACGGCGACGACAATAACTCCGCTAAACGGAAGTTAGACAGTGCGAATGAAGATAGTTTTGTCCAAATTCTATACAAAGGTCATTTAGTGTGGTCGAGTACTCTGTCTCTGTCAGGTTGTCTTTTTGCCGGAAAGGAGGGGGTGAAAAGTGACCACGAAATTTGTATGGAGTTCCAGCGCATTTATTTAGCTAAGGGTCAATGGGTTTTCAATAACGCACAACCAAAAAGAATTCCATTGAAGTTAAAAGTAATCGTTTAGGAAATCACGACAGCTAGGAGATCAGCCTAAGTAATTACATCTCGGAAGAGATTGATCGAAACAGTTGAAAAAGAGCATGTGTTGCCTGTGATGGAAATGGATGGAATTATTTAAAGGGAAATAAAATCAAATGGAAATTGTAAATGAATTTTTCAGAATTTAACTCCAAACAGCCAAAGTTCGTTGAATTATCGTGGAATAAAAGAGACTGAGAGAAAAATATTCAAATACAATTTCAAGTAGATGAACTTTGAAAGAAAGGCCAGCAGAGATTTTAAGTAGGTGAAGTTTGAGACAAACTACAAAGAGTTTGATTGACACTAGATAAAGGGTGTTTTTTATTGAGGTATAGAACTTCGAATTGAAATAAAACACAAGAAAATCGTTTTAATGTCCATCAATTTGGCTTTATTGGAAGGATAATTTTATGTCATTAATGTTTAAATATGATTTCGGGCATGTGGCCGCCGCGGCTGGCTCGAATAAAGCCAATTCTACAGGTCCAATTTTCAACCACTTGTTGGAACCACAACTTATCCACATTCATGCCATCCAATTCGGGAACAAAATAGTCGGTTATCATGGCTCTATACCGGTCTCCATTAACGGTAACTGACTCTCCAGCATTATTTCGGAAGAAGTATGGCCCAATGACTCCACCAGCCCATAGAGCACACCAAACGGTCAGTTTTTGTGGATGTAATGGCATAAAATGGACGGAGCTTGCGGTGAACTTCGCGAACTGAACCATTACTTTCGAAATACATTTGCACGATTTGCAAGCGTTGTTCTTTTGTCAACCTGTTCATGATGAAATGGCAAACCAAACTAAATATTAATCACTTGACAGCTGACAAAATGGCCGCCAGTTAAAAAAGTGATGCCAACTTAAAGTTCTATACCCCAATAAAAAACACCCTTTAGATGAGTTGGTTTCATAACAGGAGGAGTTTGAAACAAACTAGAATGAGTTGGATTCGAAAAAGATATAAGAAAATGTTTAAAAAATTGTGAATTTGATTCACACTTAAAAGAGTCTAATTCACACTAGTACACTCATTTGATTTAAACGAGTAAGACTCAGATTCCTACTTTCTTCCACTCTACACCCTTAACACAGAGATGGCCCATCTGCTTCCAATACAACCAACACTGCTGCCAAGATATCAGAGACGTTACCTGTTAGTTACTGAATGGGATCATGAGCCAAATGCATTGGCAATATTATTAAAGATCTACCTCATCAAATTGTTGCCTTGTGCGTTCCCGAACAAAATGTTAAATATTTATTTGAAACCACCTAGAAAGTGTTCAAATACATTCGGTTTTCTGAAAGTTCAGTTCGATCAAACCACTTCGGTGGTTGCATCAAACTACTCCGGTGGTTGCATAAAACCCTCCTATCGATAAAACTTCTTTGGTTGCATCAAACCACTTCGGTGGTTACATTAAACTACTCATGGTTCGATCAAACCACTCCGTTCGATCAAACCACTTCGTTGGTTACATTAAACCACTCATGGTTCGATCAAACCACTCCCTTCGATCAAACCACTTCGGTGGTTGCATCAATCCACTCATGGTTCGTTCAAAACACCCTGGCGGTTGCATCAAATCACTCATGATTATTTCTTTACACACATTTGGTCACAACGACAAGGTATCCATTATCGATTTAAATCTCAGCAACTCAATTACATTCATTGATCACCGCAGTAGGATAGCAAAAATGTAGTTAACGAATGTGGAAGTGGTTGGAAAAATAATGGAAATGTTCATTCAACCGCCATAATCGATAGGAAAACCAGATAGGAAACATGGACTGGTGGAATGAAATAAAAATGGTCAAATGACTGTCGCAATCAATGAATGTCCTCCAAAAACAAACAAAAAACAAAGCGACACAAAACGAACGTTGACTGTCTGTGAATCTACGGCAAAAGGTAATCAAGTAAACGGAGCAAGAAAAGGCGATGGTATGGACGGTACAAGAATGGGGATTAACACAATAATGGATCGATTGTCGGAATGATGAAAACAAATTGAAAAGGAACAACAGAAGGAGGAATGATGATATGAGGGAGAGAGAGAGAGAGAGAGAGATTTAATGACATTAGATGGAGTCGGTAGACAAAATAAGTGAGAGATGGACCCTAGTAGACGGAGACGGTAGACAATACTAGACAGAGATGGTAGACGATCGTCAGTGATAGACGGAGACTGTAGACAGTAGTAGATGGAGATTGTGGTAGACGGAGATGGTAGTTGACAGTATACAGAATAAGACAGCAGTGGACGGAGACGATACACAATAGTAGACGGAGATGGTAGACAGAAGTAGACGGAGATGGTAGACGATCGTCAGAGGTAGACGGAGACTGTAGACAGTAGTAGATGGAGATGGTAGACGATCGTCAGTGGTAGACGGAGACTGTAGACAGTAGTAGATGGAGATGGTAGACGGAGACTGTAGACAGTAGTACAAGGAGATGGTAGGCAGAAGTAGACGGAGATGGTAGACAGCGCAGTAGACGGAGATGGTAGACAGTAGTAGACGGAGGTTGTGGACTGTATTAGATGGAGATGGTAGTTGACAGTAGACAGAAGAAAACCGAGATGGTAGGAAATAGTAGACAGAAGTAGACGGAGACTGTAAGCAGTAGTAGATGTAGATGATAGGCAGCAATAGACGGACACTGTAGACAGAGACGGTAGTAGACAGAAGAACACGGAGATGGTGTACAATTATAAACGAACACGATAGTGGACCGATACCGTAGTAGGCAGTAAGTAGTCAGCCAAAATGTCCCAAAATCTGCCGCCCTTAACCATAAAATTTGTATAGAAATGGTTTAAAAATCAAAAAACTGCTTTTCAACGATACGAATCGACGAATAAAGTTCTTTAACATCTCAATGGGTTTCCTGTTTAAAATCAAAGCCAACTATAGGTCAAGTGTTGGAGAAACGGTGCAGGCAATACATAAAGGGTGTTTTTTATTGTGGTATAGAACTTTAAGTTGGCATCACTTTTTTAACTGGCGGCCATTTTGTCAGCTGTCAAGTGATTAACATTTAGTTTGGTTTGCCATTTCATCATGAACAGGTTGACAAAAGAACAACGCTTGCAAATCGTGCAAATTTATTTCGAAAGTAATGGTTCAGTTCGCGAAGTTCACCGCAAGCTCCGTCCATTTTATGCCATTACATCCACAAAAACTGACTGTTTGGTGTGCTCTATGGGCTGGTGGAGTCATTGGGCCATACTTCTTCCGAAATAATGCTGGAGAGTCAGTTACCGTTAATGGAGACCGGTATAGAGCCATGATAACCGACTATTTTGTTCCCGAATTGGATGGCATGAATGTGGATGAGTTGTGGTTCCAACAAGTGGTTGAAAATTGGACCTGTAGAATTGGCTTTATTCGAGCCAGCCGCGGCGGCCACATGCCCGAAATCGTATTTAAACATTAATGGCATAAAATTATCCTTCCAATAAAGCCAAATTGATGGACATTAAAACGATTTTCTTGTGTTTTATTTCAATTCGAAGTTCTATACCTCAATAAAAAACACCCTTTACAACAACAAAACCCATAACACCGTGTTACAAAAAATAGAAATTTAGGAAACTCTCAGAATTGATAAAAATCTATTTTTTAAAAAATTTGACGTGATACCGACATTTCCACGAGTCTGCCTGCCAAAAATCAGCTCGATTGGATCACTGAAAAAGGGTTAAAAATCGGTCCAAAGGCTTTCACACAGGCCACTAAGAGCTTCATACTTCAAACTTAAAAAGAAAAAAATTCTGACGTGTACATGAAAATCGCCGATACACGTGTATTTTTATTTGTTATCCCCTTTCCGAAAAAGTAAATTTGCTTCATAGGACAGAATGTGTGCACGATGTAATTCATGAAGTTTACCAATTAAAATGTTTAATAAATTGATAATCAATTTTTTTCACCCTAATTTTAGCTCACCCAACGTTTGGCCAAATTGGCGGGTTTCAACAAGCAGCCAACCGATTTAAGTGGCCTGGGAATGGCATCGTCGTCGACCGGCAGCCGGGCTGGCAGTCGCATGAACTCAATACGTGGCTCGAAAGTGAAAGTCGATTTGAAAGTACTTGATAAACTTGTTACAAATCTGTTGGAACAACAAACAACGTCGGCCGGCAAACAAACAGGCGGAGATCTCTCCTCCTCCACCTCCTCCGCCGCCGCCTCAAATCGCAAATCCTCGATAAAATTAAATCGTTGGCGTCCCACATCACGTTCAGCACATAGTTTTAATATCAGCGAGGGTTCAACTAATTTCGGCGCCGAGCATGCATCATCGTCGTCGTCGTCGTCAGGCGGGACCGGTGGTGTTGGCGGCGGCAGTGATATGCAACCGATGCCCACCATCATGGAGAGTACGGCGGGTGGCATGGCAAAAAACAATAACGAAATGTCATCCGCAACACTGCCACGTTCTCAGCGTAGTTCGTGGTCGAGTTCATTGGATCGTACTCCGGGTGCAGTACGCAATGTCCTCCGAAATATATCGGCGGCAACCGTAAATAGTGGCCCAGGCGGCGCCAGTGAGGAGAATCTTAATTTGACACAGAACTACATACCCTGAGTGGTGGTGGTGCTGGGTGGCAAGCAGAAACCTTGCTGGCATCGCCAATTACCGACACACGCAATAAGATATCGAAGACATCATGTGAACTTTGTTTATTAAGTCTGCAGTAGTTTAAAGACCGCTTAATTAGAGAGCAAGAAATAAAGTCAACAATTATGTTTGTTGAATAGCAAATAAATTAGCCAAAACGAGCAGCGCGTTTTCACTTTCATTAGACGGTAGGCCAAACGAAAGGGGAAAGGTAGAAAATATGGTTTTCAAATGAAGAATTTAATTGGTTGCTACCATTTTGTTGGTAGCTAAAATCTGATTGGTCAGTTGTCATTTTGTAAATAGCTGTCACTTTACTGACATCCAACACTTTCTTGATAGCTGCCAATAGCCTGACAGCTGTCATTTGTGGCAGCTGTCAATTGTCAATAAAATGGCATCTGTCAATAAAATAACAGCTGTCAATAAAATGACAGCTGTCAATAAAATGACAGCTGTCAATAAAATGACAGCTGTCAATAAAATGACAGCTTTCAATAAAATGACAGCTGGCATTAAAATGACAGCTGGCCATAAAATGACAGCTGGCAATAAAATGACAGCTGTCAATAAAATGACAGCTGTCAATAAAATGACAGCTGTCAATAAAATGGCATCTGCCAATAAAATGGAATCTGTCAATACAATGACAGCTGCCAATAAAATTACATCTGTCAATAAAATGAATCTGTCAATAAAATGAGCTGTCAATAAAATGACAGCTGTCAATAAAATGATAGCTGTCAATAAAATGACAGCTGTCAATAAAATGACAGCTGTCAATAAAATGACTGCTATCAATAAAATGACAGCTGTCAGTAAAATGGCATCTGTCAAAACAAATGACAGCTGTCAATAAAATGACTGCTATCAATAAAATGACATCTGTCAATAAAATGACATCTGTCAATAAAATGACAGCTGTAAATAAAATGACAGCTGCCAATAAAATGACAGCTGTCAATAATAAAATGGCATCTGTCAATAAAATGGCAGTTGTCAATAAAATGGCAGCTGTCAATAAAATGGCAGTTGTCAATAAAATGGTAGTTGTCAATAAAATGGTATCTGTCAATAAAATGACATCTGTCAATAAAATTACAGCTGTCAATAAAATGACAGCTGGCAATAAAATGACAGCTGGCAATAAAATGACAGCTGGCAATAAAATGACAGATGTCACTAAAATGACAGCTGTCAATAAAATGACAGCTGTCAATAAAATGGCAGTTGTCAATAAAATGGTATCTGTCAATAAAATGACATCTGTCAATAAAATGACAGCTGTCAATAAAATGACATCTGCCAATAAAATGGAATCTGTCAATACAATGACAGCTGCCAATAAAATTACATCTGTCAATAAAATGAATCTGTCAATAAAATGAGCTGTCAATAAAATGACAGCTGTCAATAAAATGACAGCTGTCACTAAAATGACAGCTGTCAATAAAATGACAGCTGTCAATAAAATGGCAGTTGTCAATAAAATGGTATCTGTCAATAAAATGACATCTGTCAATAAAATGACATCTGTCAATAAAATGAGCTGTCAATAAAATGACTGCTGTCAATAAAATGGTATCTGTCAATAAAATGACATCTGTCAATAAAATTACAGCTGTCAATAAAATGACAGCTGGCAATAAAATGACATCTGTCAAAACAAATGACATCTGCCAATACAAATAACATCTGTCAAAACAAATGACATCTGTCAAAACAAATGAGGGCTCAGCCAAATGTTATTTTATTGACAGCTGTCACTTGGCAACTCTTTAATTTCGGAAATTTCGTTGCTCTGTTGTCATGTGACCTTTGCTTTGAAACAGTCTTTTGATTTCCCTTCGCTTGTGTTTATTACATTTGGCTGAGCCCTTAAGCGGATACAAAGTGTTTTGACCAGAACCATCACTACCACACAGGCAGGTGGAGCGGACACCACCAAAAAATAACTAATTAACCACCACTGATAATTTGCCATTTAGTAACGACGAAGAGAAATGAAAAGTCCCCCAAGTCCCCCGAAAATTTTAAAAAATAACAGTCAGAATGTTAAGGAAGAAAAAAGACCAGCCCTCATCCATAAGAAGCTGTATATGGAATGTTACGTGATGATAAGAGGGGCAGATGAAGAGAGAGACGTAGAGAAAAAGTGAAAGGGACGAACGAATTAATCTGTCGAAAAAGTACATGCCAAGTAATAATAATTATGAAACCGGAAAAGGAAACCGCTCAGCAGGAAAGGCATGAAAATTTCTATTAATAAAAACAAAATGAAACTGCAAAAAAAAACCGCACGTGGAAAATGAGCCAGCAATGACGATGGCGACGGTGGTGGTGGGGAGTTTAATTTTTTTTTATTTTTGATTCTCCACCACAAGGTGCCTCAGAAGTCTTTCGTTCACGGCGAAACCTGTCGGGGTGGGCATTTGTTTTAACAACTGTTCAAGGACTTTCTTTGCAAACATTCTTATAGGCCAACCTTGCCTCAGATGGGCAGTGCACAAGTCGCTCTCCACCTTCTCCATGGCTCGAATGTCTGTGTTGTGAAGTGAAATGAGAAAATTGAAATACATCCGGATATTTGTTATTATTAAATATTCCAAGTGCCGATGAATGGCCGCCATGACAGCAGGAGGCACAGCATAATTATTTCAATATTAATTATGGCCATGGTCGTGGTGAGGAAGGCTGCAACTCTCTCACACACACACACACACACACCACATTTTCCAAATTGAATAACTGATAATAATGAATGAAATTGCTTTTTGCGGTAATTAAAATGTTTCACGGTTACCCGGCTGGCTTCCAAGACAATAATTACGTATAGAATTACTGGGGGAGAAACTGGGCACCATTAAAGAATCTCAGGGCGAAATCTTGTGTTTGGTCGTCGTCGTCGTCGCCCTCCAAAGTAGATGGAAATCCTTTTGTTCTAATCGGTACTTACGTGTCGTTCCAATGTTGAGGGCAATTGTTCTTTGGTTTTGTGCTGTTCGTGGTCGATGTTGCGATAAAAGGCTGTTAGGTTCGCACCTAAGCGTATTGTCACCTCATAGCGTGTCTTTCCGGAACGAGCTGTTGCGGAAAGTAATGGCATAACCGGAGAGAAAGAGAGGTTAGGTTAATGATGTCGTTGTTGTTGTTGTTGGTAAAACTAAAGGTTTAAATAATTAAAGTTCTTGGCAATCACCTGATGTTCGGCTGGTCTTGAGTACCGATAAGCCGCCATCTTTGGAACCATCAAAATCACATTCACGGTGACAGTCCAGGGCAGAAGAATTGCCCGTGCAGCCTGAAAAGTAGAAAAAAAGAGGAAGAAAACAATGATATCCGTTTTTCATGAAGGCAATAAATGGAAGAAAATGTCTTTGAAATTAACATAATGAATGAATGGTGTAGGTAGGGGCTACATAATGTCATACATAATCTGAAGGCCATCCCATTCCCTCTAGCTGATGGTCGTCGTGCCTCTGGGGAGAAATTTTTGAAATTTCATGGTAAACGTATAAAGGGACAAAGTCAATTATCTGAAGGACCTACGTTGAGGCTGTTGGTGATCAAATACGGAAGAGGAAAGTCAACTAGGCAGAAAGTCAACAGTTGTCAATAAAATGACAGCTATCAATAAAATGACAGCTGTCAATAAAATGGCAACTGTCAATAAAATTACAGCTGTCAATAAAATTACAGCTATCAATAAAATGACAGCTGTCAATAAAATGACAGCTGTCAATAAAATGACAGCATATCTGTCAAAACAAATGACAGCTGTCAAAACAAATAACATCTGTTAAAACAAATGACAGCTGTCAATAAAATGACAGCTATTTCTAAAATGACAGCTGTCAATAAAATGACGGTTATCAATAAAATGACATCTGTCAATAAAATGACATCTGTCAAAACAAATGCCAGCTGTCAAAACAAATGAAAGCTGTCTAAACAAATGACAGCTGTCAAAACAAATGACAGCTGTCAACAAAAAGACAGCAATAAATAAAATGACAGCTGTCAAAACAAATAACATCTGTTAAAACAAATGACAGCTGTCAATAAAATGACAGCTATTTCTAAAATGACAGCTGTCAATAAAATGACAGTTATCAATAAAATGACATCTGTCAATAAAATGACAGCTGTCAAAACAAATGACATCTGTCAAAACAAATGACATCTGTCAAAACAAATGACATCTGTCAAAACAAATGACATCTGTCAAAACAAATGACATCTGTCAAAACAAATGACATCTGTTAAAACAAATGACAGCTGTCAATAAAATGACAGCTATTTCTAAAATGACAGCTGTCAATAAAATGACATCTGTCAAAACAAATGCCAGCTGTCAAAACAAATGAAAGCTGTCTAAACAAATGACAGCTGTCAAAACAAATGGCAGCTGTCAACAAAAAGACAGCAATAAATAAAATGACAGCTGTCAAAACAAATAACATCTGTTAAAATAAATGACAGCTGTCAATAAAATGACAGCTGTCAACAAAATCACAGCAATAAATAAAATGACATCTGTCAAAACAAATGACATCTGTCAAAACAAATGACATCTGTCAAAACAAATGACATCTGTCAAAACAAATGACATCTGTCAAAACAAATGACATCTGTCAAAACAAATGACATCTGTCAAAACAAATGACATCTGTCAACACAAATGACATCTGTCAAAACAAATGACATCTGTCAAAACAAATGAAAGCTGTCTAAACAAATGAAAGCTGTCAAAACAAATGACATCTGTCAAAACAAATGACAGCTGTCAAAACAAATGACAGCCGTCAATCAAAAAAAAGGCATCTGTCAAAACAAATGACATCTGTCAAAAAAAATGACATCTGTCAAAACAAATGACAGCTGTCATTAAATTTTATTTTTCTCAATTATACCAAAAAAAATGATTTTTCAATAATGCAACAAAATATCCCAGACCCCCTCCCCACCCCCTCGACCTTATGGTTGCTCAGGAAACAAGCCCCACTCATACCTTCAAGCAGGACAGCAGATAATACTTCCCTTCTTATTGCGGCCAACTGTCAGCTCAGCCAACGGTCACGTCTAACGCTAAATGTTTGCATCTCAATAAATCACTGACAATGTCCTCAAAATCCCATCCAACCACATCCTTTTACATTTTGATGTCCACTTTTTTTGTGTGTTTTGTCTCAACACAAAGAATTGACAAAAAAAATTCGAATTGGAAATTCAGTTTGACAGCTGTGTGGGTGTTGCATACGTATGGATGTGTGTGTGTGTGTGTTCAAGGGTGGGTGAATGCAAAATGCACTGTCTGTGTAAGCGAGAGTGTGTGTGTGTGTTTACTTAATCCATTTTAAAACCACTTGAGCCGAAAAGACGACCAAGAGAGAAAGAGAGAGAAAACTGACACGAAAAAACGTGCCAAAAGAGAATTAGAAAAACCAAACACACATACCTGCAGAGCAGCAAATTTTTGAAAAAGACGCAGTGTAAAAGAGTAAAAAAAAAACACCAAGTGAAACATCAATTTACCGCAGCTTTTCTGGCAATTTAATTTTTCTTTGTCAACTGTTGACACTTAACAAATTTGCATGCATGTATTTGCGGCACAGAGGCATATCCTCGTGGCACATGGTACATGCATGGAAATGCCCACATTTATGTATGCGCATATCCAATGGACATGTGCTGGCAGACTAGCCGACATACTGACATATCAACGTTAAGATGAACAATGGACGTAACTGGCATTTCTTTTTTAAAGAGTTTAAAATTTGGTTTTTTTGCAGGGAGGTTTAAGAAATTAGTTAGTGTGTTTTCCGAGGATTGGCCAAGGTAAAGTTCCCCTAAGAATTCGAAGATCATGACCACCCTGGAGCTATAAAGATCCTGACTCTCCTTAGGCCATGTATAACTTGTTCTTATAAAAAGCCGCGATCATTACGGAATCCATTTGAAAAAACGAAAAAAAAAACCGCTTAAGATAATTTCACATTTCCTATTGGATTTCCACTAAGCCATGCTTTGTTGCACCAGTAGGTTTTTTTTTAAAAAAAGTGTGGAAAACCTACACCACACTAGGTTTTCCACATCCACACTAAGCCATAATCACCAGCTTTCTATTTTTTTTAAAAAAAAAGAAACCTACTTTCATTCCCCTCTGATGCCCCTTAAGGATTTATGAAACATCCCCTTAATCGTTAGTCATCTTTGATGGAGGACCAGTGTGAACTGGAATTGAATGCAGCTGACAAATGTTGGGATTGTTTGGAATTCTACAAACGACACATGTGTGAAGGAGAAGGATTTGTGAGTGTGAACAGGTCAAAAGCTCATATCATAAAACGGACAAAGAAAGGTAACACTTGTGGCAACAACATTGTTAACCATTTATGTGTTCCGTCCCTCCCTCCATGCAGTCTCCCTTCCCTGTGACACTTTGGCAGGAGACAAATGATGGCTTTAAAAAAAAATACGTTTTTTTTGAATGCCTGATTCCTTTTAATCTTCTCTCTCCCTCTCTCGGTTTTTCTTCTTCCACTTAATATTATGTATTAGAAAAATATGTTGCATACTAGCTGGCTTCATATATCATTCATTTGCTAATCCCAAGCGCTCACCCCTTACCCCCTGGCCACACAACAAATCAGTGAATGGCGTATTTGTTTTCGTTGCCCTCAAAATCGTTGTTATGGATACACGAGTCGAGTGTAATCCGTTCACTGGAACCGTCTCACACATGCCCAAGTAATTCATTGTGTGCATATTGTATTGTTGTTGTTGCTATTGTTGTACATCATTTTTCTTTTCATCTCGGTCATGTTCTTGATCATCCGTTTTCCCGGTATGTTACTGATAAATTGGGCCAATGCGGGATGTAAAGAAAAAGTCGACGAAAAGAAACGTGCGCGTCGAACATGGATGACATGAATGGATGACAAAGTTAAATGATGTTGCTAACTAAGTGTGGCCAGTCATCTAAGAAAGATGTCTCAGCCATGGACCTATGCATTTTGTCATGCCAGGGGAAATCTCTGGGAGGAGTTCTGGCGGTTTAGGGAAAATATGGGAAATAATCGGAAATCGCAGTTGGGAGTTTTGTAGTCAATGAAGAAATATTTTTCATCGCAGATTTTGAAACAAACCATTTGTGTTAGCTCACCTGTTTCAGAGCGTATTTCCATAATTTATATATAGAAATCCTTGTGCTTTAAATCACTAAAAAGCACAAGGATTTCTAATAATAAAACGAAGATATTTTTAAAATTATAAGAAATCTCTTTATTCCAAATAAAGACATTGGACTGGTTTTTATAAAACGTCGTCGATCCTTCGTTACGAATCGTTAAAACTGAAGACACTTTAAGACAGATATTTCTCAAGAAGGGAGCCTAGTTCTTCAGGACGTACGTTCCATATGTCATTCTCTAACAAATAGCAAAAATTCCGAATTGTATAAACTCTAAAACCCGTGACGAACGAACGAATTCGTTTTATGGAAACAGGCCGATAATCTCAAAAATATACAAAGGAAATTTAAAAAAAAAATTAAACATTGGGTGTTTTTTGTATTTTTTTTTTTTGTTTTTTATGTGAGAAAAAAATTTTCTATTCGCAATAAAGAAATAATCTCAAAAATATACAAAGAAATTTAAAAAAACTCTTCATTGGGCTTTTTTATATTTTTTAACTATTTTTTTTTAGAAGAATTTTTTTTTTTTTAGAAGATAATGTTTTTATTTCCATTAAAGAAATAATCTCAAAAATATACAAAGAAATTTTAAAATTTTTTATTTTTTTATTATTTTTTTTTTTTTTAAGAAAATGTTGTTGTTCCCAATAAAGAAATAATCTCAAAAATATACAAAGAAATTTAAAAAAAAAACTCTTCATTTGGGATTTTTTATATTTTTTAACTATTTTTTTTAGAAGAATTTTTTTTTTTTTAGAAGATAATGTTTTTATTTCCATTAAAGAAATAATCTCAAAAATATACAAAGAAATTTTAAAATTTCTTATTTTTTTTTTTTTTAAGAAAATGTTGTTGTTCCCAATAAAGAAATAATCTCAAAAATATACAAAGAAATTTAAAAAAAAAACTCATCATTTGGGATTTTTGGTATTTTTTTTTAAAATTATTTTTTTTGGGAGAAAATGTTTTTTTCTCAGTAAAGAAGTAATCCCAAAAATATACAAAGAAAATTTAAAAAAAAAACTCTTCATTGGGCTTTTTTGTATTTTTTTACTATTTTTTTTTACCTTTACCTTTTTTTAGAACATTTTTTTTTTAAGAAAATGTTTTTTTCTCACTAAAGAAATAATATCAAAAAATACAAAGAAATTTTAAAAAAAAACTATTCATTTGTTTTTTTGAAAAAATGACCAATTTCCAAAATATAAATATTTTTTTTCAGTTTTCAGAAATAAAATAAAATAAAATAAAATAAAATAAAATAAAATAAAATAAAATAAAAATACAAAGAAAATTTAAAAAAAAAACTCTTCATTGGGCTTTTTTGTATTTTTTTACTATTTTTTTTTACCTTTACCTTTTTTTAGAACATTTTTTTTTTAAGAAAATGTTTTTTTCTCACTAAAGAAATAATATCAAAAAAATACAAAGAAATTTTAAAAAAAACTATTCATTTTTTTTTTTTGAAAAAATGACCAATTTCCAAAATATAAATATTTTTTTTCAGTTTTCAGAAAAAAAAAGTTGGCGATTTTTTTAAAAAAAAAAAATATTTTTTAATTTTTTAAAAAAAAAAGTGGTCGATTTTTTCGTACTCAGGTTTTTTTTTTCAAAAAAAAAGAAACTTTTGGAATTTGGCGGCTTGTACGCCTTTTTCCGAAAAAAACGTCAATTTCCAAAATATTTTTTTCGGTAAAAAACGCCAAATTCCACAAATATTTTTTTTTGGAAAAAAAAAAACAAAAATTTGTTGCTGGGTACGAAAAATTTCTATCTGCTGGAATTTTTTTAAAAAAAAACCTAAACTTTTTTTTCCTAAACTGGAATTTTGTGCTGAATAAATAATTCGACCTAGATTGTTTTGCCGTTAACGAAGAAAATCTTGAAAAAAAAAACAAGAAAACGTTCAGTAACAATTTCATGATGGCTCAACCGTCTGTCGGGAAGAAGTTTGGCAGAAGTTCGATTAGATCTCCCGTGAAAACCAAGAAAATATTTCTTAAAAAGTCCATTTTGGCTCAACAATGTAAATAGGCCTTTAATTGTCTGCCTAAAAGTCATGCGGATTTCATTTTAATTGATAGCGGAAATTTATTAATTTCGGAAATCTCTTTTCACCTTTGGCTACTGATTTTTCTAGCCTCTCGCCCATCCTCACCATTTGCCTTACAGAATTATTTTTTCCCCATTATTTTTTTTCACATTCCATTAAATGGCATCATTTTATTCGTAAATACTTATTTGTCAGTGTGTGTCTGTGTGTGTAAAGGAAATAACGATGATCGGGCATTTTTCTCCACCTGCATTCATTTATGAAATCCTTTAATAAAAATGTTGTGGCTTGTCGCGAACACAAAAAAAAAACAACAAAAAATAATTCCAATAATGTTGTTGTTGTTGTTGTTGCTTTTCATTACATTTATCCCTTAATAAGGCTGACATATTGTTAATGGGTTAACACACAGGACAACAAATGAATGAGTGAACACGAAAAAAAAAACCATTGATGTATTGACGGACAAAATGTCAGTCGACTCGTTTCGATGAAATTCCGAATTGCGTGTAAACCGGTCACACAGAAGTAATATTTTCCATTTGTTTTTTTTTCGCTTTTTGTGGAATTTATTAAATGCGGAATTTACCGGACGGACAGTACAGTCCGTCATACCTACATAATAATAAGTCCATGTTAACAAATTAATCTGTTTACACAGCTTTTCCGTTTTTTACTATTTTGTTGTTGTTATTTGCTCTATGTCGTTAAAATGTCTGCGGCGCCATATGCCGTTCACCATGGTGACATTTAACACGAGGCTAACACATATGTGACCGCAGTCCGGTTTCTATTGGCGGAGCCAATTCAATTGGAGATCAACAATGCTTAGACTTTAGCCGAGGTCAAATATATAAACACAACAAAAACATGACACATGGGGGAAATGTCATGTCTCACCTGGGACTTGTGGCAAGGCAGACGCATGGAGACAATTCATTACAAAAACAATAAGCGCAAATAATATGGCAACCTTGTAATATTTTGAAAGCCATCTGTCGTTAAGCGAGTACCCGCTTGAAACAAATGACTTTTTGCTGGATTTTAAAATCATGATTTTTAATTTTTTTATGCGAAAGATGGAGACAAGATGGCGGGCTAGAAAAAAAGTCACAAATTTGATTGTTATATTTATTTAATTACAATACAAAGTACATTGATATTCTAATTTTGTGTCCAAGGGTAAACCGGGTGCCACAGACCATTAAGGCTAGATTTTTGCAGCGACAGCCTCAAAAGCCTCTGGTGGTAATCGAACCCACAACCCCCTCGCTGGTAGGCAAGCATGCTAGCTACCAACACACCCACCGGGGCGCTTGGGTTTAAAATTTAATAAAATCTACGATTCGTTTATTTAAAAAAACCTAAATTTTTTGTTAATAAAAAAATGCTCAGCAACTTCTTCATAGAATTTTTTAAACTGTGTTTAATGTTTAAAAATTACCTCAAGATGGGGAATAGTGGAGTGCATCCAAATCCGAGTTGGGAGTAGGCATAGGGATCTACATCCACAATCCGAGGACTGAATTGGTACACCAGTTACCAAAGTACTCAACGATTCTACAAGCAGAGATCAGGGCCATCACAGAATGCCTAAAATGACTGCGGAACAGAATCACAGGAAAAACTATCTGTATTTTCACAGACAGTCAAAACGCAATTAGATCCTTCACAGATGATAATGGCAAAGCAAGGACACTCATGTACTGTAGGGAAACGATAAATGACGTATCGAGAAATAACGACATAGTTATAAACTGGATACCAGACCACCAAGGGTTTGCAGGCAATGTCAGGGCTGACGAACTGGCTAAAATTGGAAGGGAATCCCACCAAAATACTCTGCAACTGTCTAAACTTTTTCTAAGGACAAAAAAGGAGTTGGGGGGAATGGATGAAGACGACCCATGCCTTCAGATGGCAAGAGGAACAGGTGGGGAGAACCCCAAAGGAAACCTGGAAAAATCTCGATTACAAGAAAACAAGGAGAATACTCGGGTTTAATAAAAATGAGCTGAGAAAGGACACACCTGTCCTGTCTGTCCTGCTGTTACGCACGATAACTTTCGAATGAGTTAAACAATAGCTTTGACATTTGGCATGCATATGGGCTATATGGCCACACCCCTTCGGGTACCTCGCGTACAAATCGTCCATTTCGCCCACTTTAGAAATAATAACATCAATATGACCAACGAGATCTTGCCCAAATTTTGCATTTAGTAAATCTATTGCTAGACAAAGTTTTGGACAAAAACATGGAAGTCTGGCAACACCGCTTCTGGTACTTACATACAATATTTTTCTATAACATTCGGTATTTTGAGGTTGCTATTATGGAATATGAGACTTGAATGTTTTTACTGAGGGTGAGGTTTACCCGACTGCAACCTTTT
The DNA here is from genome assembly GCA_958296145.1 of Hydrotaea cyrtoneurina. Classification (NCBI taxonomy): domain Eukaryota; kingdom Metazoa; phylum Arthropoda; class Insecta; order Diptera; family Muscidae; genus Hydrotaea; species Hydrotaea cyrtoneurina. Next base: position 77,192,977 of record OY282514.1, on the reverse strand, counting down.
CACCGATTTTAAGGTCACACATTCTGAAACTGACAGTGGTTTGGTGTATTCTCTCACTTTTACTTTGTATCATATCTGGTATATTTCAACAAAGTATTTGGTCATCTCTGGCATTTCCATCAAAAGGGGGAAGGCGGAATTTCGCAGGTGATTCCATATGGGTTTTTTGTTTTAATTAACCCGTATAATGTGTTGTGTAAGTTTTTTTGTATTTTTTTTTTATTCATTCGACTTCGACTGTAACTCAAAAGTTATTACACGTAGATATGCTGACTTTCCGCCCTCCGAGTGCTGCTAGTTTAATAAACTTGCCAATTAATTAAAATCTACTGAAACCACCCACTCTCAATTGTAAAATAAAAACCTGTATGGGTATTTTTTTTTTTTTTTGTTGTGTATACCCCAGCACACGTGTGGGGAAAAAAATATTCCATAGATGGCAGCAGGCAAACAAAAAAATATCCCCTCGATAGTTTAAATATATGAAGAAAAAAAAAACAAGAATCCAAAAAAAAGTAATGCAGTACAGTTGTCATTGTCAGCCATGATGTTGACAGGGGCGGGTAGGGGGGAGCTAAAGCAGAGGCTGTCGCCTTGCACTCAAGCCGCCATGTCCTGCTGTTGTTTTTCTTTTAGCGCCATCATCCGCGTTGGCACGGGGACAGTGGCCATGGCTGTTTTTGTCCGGTGATTGTTTGTTATTACGTTTACATGAGTTATTTCGATGAAAAGCTTAATTATTACCCCTTAATTAAATTTGCACTCAAGCTCAACAAGCCATGTCTCAAAAGACCATGGAAATTCGACATTTATATACAAATTGGGGGGGGGGGGGTATGGGGTCGAAAAATCGCATACACGCTTGCATTGTTCAGCCAGTGAAAGGATGTGTGGCATGCGGCAGCAGCCGCCAACACTACCAGCAACAGTAGTGTCCATCACACACACTGGAACAAACAAATGAGTACAATGGAGCGAAAAAAAAACTGCACTTCCAGAAGAAGAAGAAAAACAAACACCATCATATGAAAGGACACTTACCCATTGTTACTGCACTTATATCGGGTATTTCACATTTGGTTCCTTTAAATCCGGCCGGACAATGGCAGGTTATAGCAGCATCGCCAATATGCCTGTAAACGATACAGCAGAGATAAACAAAGCAGAAAAAAACAAACATTAACAACAAATGAATTCACAAAAACAAAAGAAACTCTACTTTGTCGAGTAGAGTATGGAAATATGGATGACATTATCAAGTTGGCAATTTATGGCGCCAGAAAAAGGCCACACAGATAAGATGATAATGAGATCAGCGATCATCGGAAGTGGGTAATTGTACTGATTTAATGGGGTCTGAATAGGGAAACTATGACTTATACTAGTAAGTTGTAAAGCGCGTATGGCGCCCGTTAATTTGCTTCAGAAAGTATTTGTTACTTAATTTTAAAAATTTTGTAAAAAATATTTTGAGATAACTATTTTGTAAAAAAAAAAATTCGAAAAAAAATTAAATTGGAAAAAAAAATTTTGTGGAAAAAAATTTTTGTTGAAAAAAAAATTGTTGTTGAAAAAAAAATATTGTTGAAAAAAAAAATTTTTGTGGAAAAAAAAATTTTTGTGGAAAAAAAAAATTTTGTTGAAAAAAATAAATTTTTGTGAAAAAAAAAAATTTTGTTGAAAAAAAAAATTTTGTAATTTATAGAATCTTAATATATATTTACCCTCGACACTGATTCACTGACTCTGTCACGCAGTACGTAGGAATTTAAATAGGCATTCTATAATAATTCTATAATTCTATAAATAATAATAATAAAAAAAATAATATTTTTTTTTGTACAGAAATTGTGTTTTCCCCAAATTTTTTTTTACCAAAATTTTTTTTTACAAAATTTTTTTTTTTTCCACAAAATTTTTTTTTTTTACAAATTTTTTTTTTCAACAAAAATTTTTTTTTCAGCAAAAATTTTTTCCCCACAAATTCTATTTTTTTTCGAAATTTTTTTTTACAAAATAGTTTTCTCAAAATATTTTTTACAAAATTTTTAAAATTAAGTAACAAATACTTTCTCAAGCAAATTAACGGGCGCCATAGGCGCATTACAACTTACTAGTTATTTATAGAATGCCTATTTAAATTCCTACGTACTGCGTGACAGAGTCAGTGAATCAGTGAATCAGTGTCGAGGGTAAATATATATTAAATTCCTTAACATTCCCTGAAGTACAACACAGGGAACTTCTCTCACTTAATTACTTACTTCCCTTAACATTCCCTGAAGTACAAGACGGGGAACTTCTCTCGAATCACAATATACTTCGTATACTCACTGACCGAGAGTTTAAAGTCGGAATGACTCTTCTAAATTATCTATTTCTTCTATTTTAGTTTTCCTCTACTTGTTGGCGATGGAGAATGCCCCTGTAAGGCCCCTTTATGTGAACATATAAGTTACCACACGTTTGTGTTTTATAAGCGAAAAAAAAAATTATTCTTTGATATTTCATACCGTACTTCAAGGTCAACAATTGCAAAATTTAAAACCTTTGGAAGTCCAAAAAAAATTTTCAAATATTTACAAATAGTCCTTTGGCATTCTGAGAACTAAACTGTGACTTCCTTTTCTACTTCATTGCAATTTTCTAAAGCACCCCTGAAAAGTCTTCAGTCTGTGTCTCGTTCTACGTAATTGTATATGTCTGCTGGTGTAATTTTTGCCCGAAACTTGTTTTAGACTTAGACTTGTTTTCATTATTGCAAAGAAGGTGAAGACAGTCCTTGGGTATGATGAACACATCTCAGTCTTATTTTTTTTTTATTATAAAATTTAATCTTGTTATTTTCGGTCGGAAACCTTATTTTATTAAACGAATGGTAAATTTGCAAAGTCCTACAAATTGTTTTCCAAATCTATTGTGGAATTTGGCCGATGTTTTCTTTTTTCATGTCATACGATGTCCCTTCGCCACCAAATGGTTTTTCGTCTGTGACCGGGAAAACCTTCAAATGTCATTAGGGGATTACTGCAAAATTGTCAGGTTCAATCAGCAGAAGAGTTCCCTTCGGGGCTGTCAATCAAAATTAGCAGATGATGGCGATTAAAAGATGCTTTGTTCAAAGCGAGAGAATTACTTGTGTTGGGACCACATTTGTAAGATTCCTGGAAGTAGGATTTTGCTTTTTATATATGTGTGTGTGTGTGTTGTCTGTGACGTTCAGAAAACTGTCAATGGCAGGACGCTTCTCTGTCTTAACATCAACCATAAAATATTTATTAATAGAAACTATGAATGACGTCAGCTCTCGTTGTGGTTGTTAGTGTCACCTTAACCAATTCACCGCAATACCTTTTTGTGACCTATTTTTAAAGGCACAGTGGGGGGAGACTTTGTAAATGCATTTGTAAGTAAGTAACTAAGTAAGTATGCTCTTGATCAGACGAGGTGCCACATTCAACTCGCCGGCTATCAAATCGCAAGATTTCGGACAGAGGACAAAACCGCTTATTTCTGTTCCTTTGGAACATGAAAGATGGATTTTTTTATATAATTTTAAACACACTCATAAAGGGACGTTAAAGGCAAATTGTCAATAGAATTACTTCGTTGTTACCCAATATCCCCCCACTGTGTGCTGTAAATTCGTTAAAAGCATTGAATGCCATATTTTCCAGAGTGAGTTTGGTGGGCGGGCGGTCGGATGTTGATATTAAAACCCGTATTATTTACAATTGGTCTTGAAGACCTTTCACAGCAATATTTACTTTTCATCTGCTCGCTTTCCCGTGTGCCTCAGTGTGATTATGTCTGTGTCTATGTGCTCACGAGTGTGTGGCTGGCATGTCCTGTCCAAGGATATGACATGCAGTTGGGTAAACGACTTGTGTCTATGACTGAATAGCAGGGAGGCAAACGGTTATTATGAGCTGAGTTGCCGTGTGAGTGAGCCCTGCAGAAGTAACCTGACGTGAATCGTTGAAAGTAGAGATATATTCCCAAAGGTATATTTTTCAGCCAGTTGGAAGAGCCAAGTAAGGCAAAAGGCAAACTACCCACAGCAGCCGTATCCGTATCCGAACCTTTATGGGTAACTATCGCTGATTTGCTGTTTGTTGCGTACATAGATGACAGCATGTGAGTGAGTGTGTGCAGAATCTTAAAAGTCAACGTTCAGTTACTTCCTTCATGTAGTTTCCCCCCAGCCAGGCTGCTTATACGCTGCCTTGGCCCCAAAAGAGATGATGGTCGCTTGGCCATCGTTTGGCTTTTATACGAGTACTCAAATGATTTGACATAATTTTATAGGTAATTTGACACTTTCTCTACAACAAAGGTTGGGGGGGGGGGGAGGTGTCACCACCACTGGAGACGGGCATTTCGGGGTAAGTAATTTTACTTTTTATTATGCACACAAATCAAATTATGGATCCGTTTGCATTGACCTTTAGAGTATTACAAAAACACATACAGACAGTGAGACGGTGTGTGGTCCTCCTTTCATATCCTTTTCACATTTTTGTTTTTGTCTTTCCTCGTTTGTCTTCTTTTTACTTCCAACAAAATATTGTTATTACTCTGGAGGCTTTAGGGAATGTATTAACTGAAGAAAAAACAAATCAAAACTGTTACAGCTCCTCCATGGGCAGAACAGGTAACAGCTGTGCATATTAATGCCCTTTTCCGCCCACCATTCAGGGTCGCAAAGTTATGGCCCTCGGAGGCAGTTGGAAATTCTGGATTTTTCTTTAGATAATTCACAAAAAAATGGGAAAATCTCATTAGAAATTTAAATCAGATTCTTTTTTTTTTTTTGATAAATCGATGGAAGGGAGCTATCATCGTCATTGGGTATTGTTCAAATATTTACGACGCCAACTATTTATGCATTATTAAAAAAGCGCCAAACATTTCATAATTTTATGGAATTCTATTAAGCAGATGTTGCCAAATATCCTCAGACACAGAAAAAAAACAGAAGAAAGGTAAACATTTTGCCCATCGATAAAAAGACAACAAAATAACGTTGAAAAGACAACGCATTCCATAAGAAATATTTTCTATAAGAAAATATCAATTTTCTTTAAGAAAATATGAATTTTCTTTAAGAAAATACTAATTTTCTATAAGGAAATATGAATTTTCTATAAAAAAAAAAATTTTTTATAAGAAAATAAGAATTTTCTATAAAAGAAAATATGGAATTTTCTATAAAAGAAAATATGGAATTTTCTATAAAAGAAAATATGGAATTTTCTATAAAAGAAAATATGGAATTTTCTATAAAAGAAAATTGGGACTTTCTTATAAAAGAAAATTGGGACTTTCTTATAAAAGAAAATTGGGAATTTTCTATAAAAGAAAATATGGAATTTTCTAAAAAAAGAAAATATGGAATTTTCTAAAAAAGAAAATATGGAATTTTCTATAAACGAAAATATGGAATTTTCTATAAAAGAAAATATGGAATTTTCTATAAAAGAAAATATGGAATTTTCTATAAAAGAAAATATGGAATTTTCTATAAAAGAAAATATGAAATTTTCTATAAAAGAAAATATGAAATTTTCTATAAAAGAAAATATGGAATTTTGGAATGGAATGGAATTTTCTATAAAAGAAAATATGGAATTTTCTATAAAAGAAAATATGGAATTTTCTATAATAGAAAATATGGAATTTTCTATAAAAGAAAATATGGAATTTTCTATATAAAAATATGGAATTTTCTATAAAAGAAAATATGGAATTGGAATTTTCTATAAGAAAATATGGAATTTTCTATAAGAAAATATGGAATTTTCTATAAGAAAATATGGAAATTTCTATAAGAAAATATGGAAATTTCTATAACAAAATATGGAATTTTCTATAAGAAAATATGGAATTTTCTATAAAAGAAAATATGGAGTTTTCTATATAAAAATATGTAATTTTCTATAAGAAAATATGGAAATTTCTATAAGAAAATATGGAATTTTCTATAAGAAAATATGGAATTTTCTATAAAAGAAAATATGGAGTTTTCTATATAAAAATATGTAATTTTCTATAAGAAAATATGGAAATTTCTATAAGAAAATATGGAATTTTCTATAAGAAAATATGGAATTTTCTATAAGAAAATATGGAATTTTCTATAAGAAAATATGGAATTTTCTATAAGAAAATATGGAATTTTCTATAAGAAAATATGGAAATTTCTATAAGAAAATATGGAATTTTCTATAAGAAAATATGGAATTTTCTATAAGAAAATATGGAATTTTCTATAAAAGAAAATATGGAATTTTCTATATAAAAATATGTAATTTTCTATAAAAGAAAATATGGAATTGGAATTTTCTATAAGAAAATATGGAATTTTCTATAAGAAAATATGGAATTTTCTATAAGAAAATATGGAAATTTCTATAAGAAAATATGGAATTTTCTATAAGAAAATATGGAATTTTCTATAAGAAAATATGGAATTTTCTATAAGAAAATAAGGAATTTTCTATAAGAAAATATGGAATTTTCTATAAGAAAATATGGAATTTTCTATAAAAGAAAATATGGAGTTTTCTATAAAAGAAAATATGGAATTTTCTATAAAAGAAAATATGGAATTTTCTATAAGAAAATATGGAATTTTCTATACGAAAATATGGAATTTTCTATAAAAGAAAATATGGAATTTTCTATAAAAGAAAATATGGAATTTTCTATAAAAGAAAATATGGAATTTTCTATAAAAGAAAATATGGAATTTTCTATAAAAGAAAATATGGAATTTTCTATAAAAGAAAATATGGAATTTTCTATAAAAGAAAATATGGAATTTTCTATAAAAGAAAATATGGAATTTTCTATAAAAAAAAGAAATTGGGAATTTTCTTAAAAAAAAAAAAAAAAAAATTGGGAATTTTCTTATAAAAGAAAATAGGGAATTGTCTTATAAAAGAAAATAGGGAATTTTCTTATAAAATGGGGAATATTCTTATAAAAGAAAATGTCGAATTTTCTTATAAAGGAAAACGGGGAATTTTCTTATAAAAGAAAAGGGGGAATTTTCTATAAAAGAAAATTTTTTTCTATAAGAAAAAAAAAATATTTTCTATAAGAAAAAAAAAATTATTTTCTATAAGAAAACTATTTTCAATAAGAAAATTATTTTCTATAAGATAATTTTCTAATAGAAAATAATTTTCTATAAGAAAATTATTCTATAACAAAATTATTTTCTATAAGAAAATTACTTTCTATAAGAAAATTATTTTCTATAAGAAAATTATTTTCTATAAGAAAATTATTTTCTATAAGAAAATTATTCTATAACAAAATTATTTTCTATAAGAAAATTACTTTCTATAAGAAAATTATTTTCTATAAGAATATTTTTTTTCTATAAGAAGAAAATAATTTTCTTATAGAAAATAATTTTCTTATAGAAAATAATTTTCTTATAGAAAATAATTTTCTTATAGAAAATAATTTTCTTATAGAAAATAATTTTCTATAAGAACATTATTTTCTATAAGAAAAACTATTTTCTATAAAAAACTTATTTTCCATAAGAAAATTATTTTCTATAAGAAAATTATTATCTATAAGATTATTTTCTATAAGAAAATTATATTTTTATTTAAATATTTTTGTACAAAAAAATATTTTCTATAAAAAAAACTTATTTTCTATTAAAAAATTATTTTCTGTTCGAAAAATATTTTCTATAAGAAAATTATTTTCTATAAGAAAATTATTTTCTATAAGAAAATTATTTTCTATAAGAAAATTATTTTCTATAAGAAAATTATTTTCTATAAGAAAATATTTTCTATAAGAAAATTATTTTCTATAAGAAAATATTTTCTATAAGAAAATTATTTTCTATAAGAAAATTATTTTCTATAGAAAATTATTTTCTATAAGAAAATTATTTTCTATAAGAAAATTATTTTCTATAAGAAAATTATTTTCTATAAGAAAATTATTTTCTATAAGAAAATTATTTTCTATAAGCAAATTATTTTCTATAAGAAAATAATAATTATAATAAAAAATTATTTTCTATAAGAAAATTATTTTCTGAAAAAAATCTGTCCTTGCTACAGCGAAACTTCTCTATATGACCGGAAAATTAGTTTGTGACGAAATTATCTTTACAAACTCGTTTCTTTTTCTGACAATGTGACATTTTTTTTTGGGGGGGTTTGTACTTACTTGCATGTTCCTCCATTTTGGCAAATATTCGTGTGGGGATCTTCACATAGAGGACCGCGACCGCAGTCCTGACCACTGAAACCGGGGAAGCACGAGCAATAATACGAACTGCAAGGACACAAGAAAACCAGAGAAAACAAATGATAGGTGATTTATACGATATAAAGAAAAATCGCTGGTCGTTAACCGACTACGGGTTCGCCATAACGAACTTCATTAAAAACACATCAATTCAAATTTTTCAAAAACCAAAAAAAAAACACACGATTTATCTTGCAAATTATATATGAAAATAATGTGGCGAAGTGAAAGACAACGAAAGAAACCATCAACTTGTTATGGTAAATTACCGCTAATGATACCAACCCCCCTCAACATAGAAAAGAGTCAGCCACGGAAATCAGGAAAAAACATATACGGCGAGAAGGAAGTTTTGTTCTGGCTGCCTGTCTGCTACTGCCACAAAGGAATTTTATACGACAGCAGCAGTTTCTTCAGCATGTTTTAATTATAAAAAAAGTGAGCAGAACATTTTCAAGCTGAAGAATTTTATGCCAATTAATGATAATTACTTGCAACAAATGATAGGAGGAGTCCATGACTTTCGCGCCAACACTCTTGCTAACACAGTTCCAGAGCTGGTAGAGACTCCTGTCTTTAAAACAAATGTTCCTTAAACACTTTTTAGAATGGATAGACAGAGAGTGAGTGGAATTATGACAAAACTTGACTATCTCATGTCACTGCGCCAGACTTCACACCTCTAACCCCTTATCCAACATCTCGTTGGCGACAGCATTTCAAGTTAACCAAGAGGTTACATGTTCCCAGGTAACCAACTGCCACCCCTGCCGAGATAGAGTGGAAGGATTAAGTAAAAATTCTTAAGTAAAATCAACAACAACTTTATTAAAAAAAATATTCAATAAGTAAAAGATTAATAATCAAATTAAATGGGATTAGTTGAGGTTTACTGAGCACATAAACTGTTGAGGGAAACAGCTGAAAATGGCAAGAGCAGCTGATGTGCCCAAGACTAACCTGCCCTTAAAATCACCACAAACTTAACCCCAGGTCATACTACTTGCCCATAAACTCGCACAACTATGCTGACAAACGTCTCCTTTCCACCCCGCTCCCTACTCATGTAATCCCCATTTTACACTCGTGCAACTTTAACCTTGCGAGATACTTTGAAGCCATCGACCATTATCATAAAGCCTTGTCTCGTCTCACGTTTCCTTAAAGTACCCAGTGACCTCGAAGCATTTTTCATTGTCTGGCAAGATATTGTATTTAATATGTACGAACACGCGTTAACAAAAGTCCAACCAAAAACAATAGTCCATGGAGAATTTAGCATTTGAATAATATTTACATTAGCAAAGACTTGAAGTACCATGTGTGGTATGAGTAATATTAATTTAAAGGTTCATTGCTTAAATTGACAATATCTCGGGAAAGATAATAAGCACTGTGAAGGCTTTAACAGAAAAACTGTAGAAAACAGAATTTCAAAAAACATTAACGACTGTGCTTAATTAAAGCTGGCCCTCATGACCTAGCCCACGTATAGACACATGAAGAATATACGCAAAAGAATCATACCCTATTGGCTTATTTAATAAGAGATATTCTTCTTGGTAAGCAGTAACTTTGCATCGAAGTTTCGATGAATCGGAAACGAATATTTAGATGGCAAAACCAATTGTCCAGCACAAAGAACTCAACCAAGTCTTTCTGACAAAGAAACATTATGGAGAATATGATCAAGCACAAGTTCTTGTACTTGTCTCAGATGAAGACGATCCGACGACCAAAATATCCCACAAACAGAAGTTGGCCCAACCAAATCGCATCCTAAATCCGAGGCGGCGGCGGCGAGACTGGACTGCGCCATCGTATTAACGGTGATGAAATTTGCTGAGATTTCATAAATTATTTTGGGGGATTTTTCAGATTTTTTTTTTTCGAAAATTTCCTGTTGGGCTTTCTGGGGAATTTTTTAATATATTTTGAGAAATTATTTGATTAATTGTTTAATAGATTAATAGATTAATAGATTAATAGATTAATAGATTAATAGATTAATAGATTAATAGATTAATAGATTAATAGATTAATAGATTAATAGATTAATAGATTAATAGATTAATAGATTAATAGATTAATAGATTAATAGATTAATAGATTAATAGATTAATAGATTAATAGATTAATAGATTAATAGATTAATAGATTAATAGATTAATAGATTAATAGATTAATAGATTAATAGATTAATAGATTAATAGATTAATAGATTAATAGATTAATAGATTAATAGATTAATAGATTAATAGATTAATAGATTAATAGATTAATAGATTAATAGATTAATAGATTAATAGATTAATAGATTAATAGATTAATAGATTAATAGATTAATAGATTAATAGATTAATAGATTAATAGATTAATAGATTAATAGATTAATAGATTAATAGATTAATAGATTAATAGATTAATAGATTAATAGATTAATAGATTAATAGATTAATAGATTAATAGATTAATAGATTAATAGATTAATAGATTAATAGATTAATAGATTAATAGATTAATAGATTAATAGATTAATAGATTAATAGATTAATAGATTAATAGATTAATAGATTAATAGATTAATAGATTAATAGATTAATAGATTAATAGATTAATAGATTAATAGATTAATAGATTAATAGATTAATAGATTAATAGATTAATAGATTAATAGATTAATAGATTAATAGATTAATAGATTAATAGATTAATAGATTAATAGATTAATAGATTAATAGATTAATAGATTAATAGATTAATAGATTAATAGATTAATAGATTAATAGATTAATAGATTAATAGATTAATAGATTAATAGATTAATAGATTAATAGATTAATAGATTAATAGATTAATAGATTAATAGATTAATAGATTAATAGATTAATAGATTAATAGATTAATAGATTAATAGATTAATAGATTAATAGATTAATAGATTAATAGATTAATAGATTAATAGATTAATAGATTAATAGATTAATAGATTAATAGATTAATAGATTAATAGATTAATAGATTAATAGATTAATAGATTAATAGATTAATAGATTAATAGATTAATAGATTAATAGATTAATAGATTAATAGATTAATAGATTAATAGATTAATAGATTAATAGATTAATAGATTAATAGATTAATAGATTAATAGATTAATAGATTAATAGATTAATAGATTAATAGATTAATAGATTAATAGATTAATAGATTAATAGATTAATAGATTAATAGATTAATAGATTAATAGATTAATAGATTAATAGATTAATAGATTAATAGATTAATAGATTAATAGATTAATAGATTAATAGATTAATAGATTAATAGATTAATAGATTAATAGATTAATAGATTAATAGATTAATAGATTAATAGATTAATAGATTAATAGATTAATAGATTAATAGATTAATAGATTAATAGATTAATAGATTAATAGATTAATAGATTAATAGATTAATAGATTAATAGATTAATAGATTAATAGATTAATAGATTAATAGATTAATAGATTAATAGATTAATAGATTAATAGATTAATAGATTAATAGATTAATAGATTAATAGATTAATAGATTAATAGATTAATAGATTAATAGATTAATAGATTAATAGATTAATAGATTAATAGATTAATAGATTAATAGATTAATAGATTAATAGATTAATAGATTAATAGATTAATAGATTAATAGATTAATAGATTAATAGATTAATAGATTAATAGATTAATAGATTAATAGATTAATAGATTAATAGATTAATAGATTAATAGATTAATAGATTAATAGATTAATAGATTAATAGATTAATAGATTAATAGATTAATAGATTAATAGATTAATAGATTAATAGATTAAACTAATTAATTGATGAACGAATTAATTTTTTTTTTTTTTTCATACGTGATTTTTGAATTCGTCTGTTTTTAAAATCACGTTTTTTTACCTTTTCTCCTTTACTTTCCCCTATTTCTATTCCATATTCCTTTACTTTCTCCCCCTTTGTTGTGATTTATATCTGCGAGAGCAAGAGATTTCCAAACTACAACTTGCTCAAACTTTTGTTAATAAAACAAAACTTTTTCGGGCTTATGAATTATGAGCATTTTGTTTTTCTGCTAATAAAAATGAGTTAAGGTTTTTACGGACATTTATTTAAGTGTTGTTTGTTGTTCGCCGTTTGTGCGTGTTGTTTTTCTCACCTGGCTGTGGCCTTTTTTTATGGGGGTTTTCATCGTATTTGTTGTGGATTTTCGTTTTTCATGTTTTACACTTTCCTGCGGAAAAACTCAACATACAAATGACAAACAACGACGAAAAAAAAGGATGCAACAAAATGAATTGCTGTGCGTGTTGCGGTTGTCGTATCCGCAAAACAAGCAGACACCAGCCCAGTCTCTGGTGGACACTGCAAATCCAGGAGGAGCAACGTCAACAAAAAATTCCCAGTTTTTCATAATGACTTTTTAAATATTCCCGTAAAAAAAAACAGAAACTGTTCGGTTAACATTTTGTTTATGCCATCGTTCATTCATTTCATGTTGTTTCACTACTCCATCCATTGCATAATTTTATTACATCAGCCAAGTTAACAACAGCAGTAAACATTGTGCCCATGGAACAAAACAGAGAGGGACAGAGACAGAGAGACAGAGAGAGCTGGAGCAGTAGTAAGTGGTGATGTGAAAAATTGGTCGATAACAGCAACCAGAACACAATGATGACTGTTGAGAAAAACAAAACAAAAACTGTTACAAAGTAATTGCCAACACACAATCAGATAGAGAGAGAGAGAGGGCGACAGGGGGAGAGAGAGGGGGAGCCATATTGTGGCAAGGCATAGAAATATGTTTCGTACATAATCAAAGATATAAATTACAAAACAACAAAATAACATGAGTGCCGGGCACCAGTGAATGAGTGCGTATGAGTGATGTGAATTTTATGTTTTCCCATTCGATACAAATCAATATTTGTCATACGCACTGGGGCACGTAATTTATTTTCCTTACACAGTTCATCGCAGACTCAATGCTGGCAGACGTCCCACTGGCTGATTATACGCATTCATCGTTTCAATCGAAGAGAAATGTTTCTGTGACGGATTTCGAATTAAGTCACATTCATTTTAAGACAAATTGAGTGGATGGATGGGAGGGCTCCACAAGGGGGATTCCCCCGAAAGCGACTGGCTGTTATAAGTTGAATTTTTTTTAATAATTCTTTAAAAAAGAAGTTCATTGTATTATTTTTGAACTGAATTTATGTCAGGCCATTTCCGTTTCACTCTGTGTTATGTTTATGACATGACACAGTGTCCTTGCAATTTGGGCCAATACTCAGTAACTCCTTAACTTTGTCAAGTGGTTTAGAACAGCTCTCAACTAAACATATTTTCTATATATGTATATATATATGTTTCTTAGGGGAATGGGTCTGCTCAACAGTAAATGTATGCACTTTGGCTTTTTGTCAAATATTCACACAAAAAAACAATAAAAACGGCTTTGGCTGTCGCTGGTTGACTTTTGCTCGTTGTCATCTTCAGTGACTGTCGTTTTTTTCGTCTTCTTCCATGTTTTGCATTATTTTTATAAAAATTTTAGCTGTTTTTTTTTTTTTTGTCAGCAAAAATGTTTCATTTTTATCTTTTCCCGCCCAACATAAACGGCATCTTGGAAGCAGGACCAAAGGCTAAACAATTCGTACATTGTTGTCTCGGCAACAATGAGGTTTTTTGCAAATAGTTTAGCTGGCCAGTGCAGCACGATAGACGCTCTCAAATGGTTGTCATCATAAATGCCGGGCCCAACTCACACTCCAACTGAATGCATTGCATTTGCAGCATTTTTGCCATGGCTCACACAAAACTATTTCGCAAAAAACTGTGCCATCGCAAAACAAAGACATGTTAACGAACCTCAGTCTGGGCCAGAGTTTTATGACGCGTCCGTCTGCTCTTCGTACAAATGCATTACAACAAATGGCGAAACATAACCCAAAATGCCGATAACAACAAAAAATAATTGTAAGTAAATGTGGTTATGTGATATTAGCCGAATTTTTGGCAATTGTTTTCATAGCGTAAAAATGTAATACAAAACAAAATAATTTGATCCTATTTGAGGACCATTAAATCCTTTGTCAGAGTAGTTGTAAATTAAGCACAAGTGCTAAAGGGAAATAAACTGAAGCGGAAAGTGGTAAAGGATATTTAAAAAAACAAGAGATTTTCTTCAAAAAAAAAAAAAAAAAATAGAAAAACTTTGTCTCAGTCCCACTGAATCGGGTTTCCTATAGTAAATGTCTGTCTCAGTCCGACTGAGATGATTTTCCTATGGGAAATCTCTGACTCAGTCGGACTGAGATGATTTTTTTATAGGTAATCTCTGTCTCAGTAGGACTGAGATGGTTTTTTTTATAGGTAATCTCTGTCTCAGTAGGACTGAGATGATTTTCCTATAGGAAAAGTTTGTCCAGTCTAACTGAGATGGTTTTCCTATAGGAAATCTCTGTCTCAGTCCAACTGTGACGATTTTTCCATAGGAAATATCTTTCTCAGTCGGACTGAGATGGTTTTTTTCTCTGTCTCAGGATTGAGATGATTTTTCTATAGAAAAAGTTTGTCCCAGTCCAACTGAAATGGTGTTCCTATAGGAAATCTCTGTCTCAATCGGACTGAGATGGTTTTCCCATAGGACTGAGATGGTTTTTTTCTCTGTCTCAGTAGGAGCTAGATGATTTTTCTACAGAAAAAGTCCAACTGAGATGGTGTTTCTATAGGAAATCTCTGTCTCAGACGGACTGAGATGGTTTTCCTATAGGAATTCTCTGTTTCAGTCCGACTGAGATGGTTTTCCTATAGGAAATCTCTGTCTCAGTCGGACTGAGATGGTTTTTTTATAGGTAATCTCTGTCTCATGGTTTTCCAATAGGAAATCTCAGTCGGTACGAAATTTAAATTATTATTATTTTTTAATTTACATTTTTTGAGCCGTAAATTCTCAAAACTAGTGCATTGTCCCATGACTTTAAAATAAATTTTATAAAAAAGTTAGTTTACATTTTTTTTTTAAAAAAAAAAACCGTTTTTCACCCCAAATTATCATAAATTGAAAACAAATTGTCAGATTTGTTTGAAATAAATTTTAAAAAATTGCCAACTAAATTATTTTGAATACGAAGAAAACATTTCTAATGAACAACAACTAAACAATTCTTATGTACAAAAAGGCCTCCTGAGAAGGAAAATTTCCTTTTTTTTTTAAATAGTTTCAGTAGGACCTATAGGAAATCTCTGTCTCAGTCGGACTGAGATGATTTTTTTATAGGTAATCTCTGTCTCATGGTTTTCCTATAGGAAATCTCAGTCGGACTGAGATGATTTTCCTATAGGAAAAGTTTGTCCCAGTCCAACTGAAATGGTGTTCCTATAGGAAATCTCTGTCTCACTCCGACTGAGACAGTTTTCCCATAAGAAAATTTTAAGACCCAGGAATTAATTACTTCTTTTTACACCCACTCCAACCATGATTAAGGACTCTTCCTTACAGGCCATCAAAATGGCCACTTTGCCTTCAAAATTAACTAATTAACGTTTTGCCTCCGAACGAACAGGAAGAAAGTATTGCAAATACATTTTTTAAAATACAATAGCAAATAATTGCCTTCATTAAATTCACCACCATTTCGCTCCATTCCTCCCCCACCAAACCAGCCACCCAATCCAAAGAACTTAAGTGCCCGGATATTGTAAAATAATAAAGACCACTTAAATCACACGGCAAAAGCCGAACAATTGAAAAACTGATCAATTTAATTAAACTAAACTTATTAAACTTTTCCATCCAACAAAACTCTTCCATGAGTTTATTTTTTTTTTATTTTACAAATATCTCTAATTAATTCAATTATTTTTGTTGTTGTTGTTAGTTTTGCTATCAATAAAACTAGAAAAAAAAATCGCACTCAATTTGTGTGTAAAAGAATAAGCAGACACTCTTTGGTGGATTTTCTTTTTGTTTTAATATTCAAAGCTTTGTATCACCGAAGACTGAATGAAGGCCAGTGGGGAAAACTTGAAAGAACCGATGAACGAACTGCAAATGACTTTCTGCCAATTAAGTGAAAAAGTTTCTGCATAAATTTCGATTTTATGCTGAGGACTCTATGTTTTTTCCTTTCCTTGTATGTTTCAGCTTTTTGCTGAAGATTGTCATAGAAATATTTTTAGTTGAACGAATTTAAATGGATTTTAATGACAGTCAGTGTCAAAGGATACACAATTAGACTGGGGAAATAGTATTATATCTCTTATAGGGTTTAGGATACATTTAACTGGAATCTTGCTCTGCAAGGTTGATGACGTGTATATGTCCACGCGAAATTTAAGCGTAGCCGATTTTCACAGAAGAAAGAAACAAATACGGCTGAAAACTAAATATGCTTACAGGATTTTCAAGCAGCATACACTGTAAGATTATAGATTACACTAGGCAACAAAAAAAATTTTTTTAAGGAAAAACCATTATAGAATTTGGATGTTCCCCCTAAGTCTGAAAATTTCCGACAATTTGTTTTCTATGAAAAAGATGTTTTTATTTTTTTTTAAATTTAATTTTTTGGGTCATAAATTGTCATAACTTGAAAATGAATTGACCGATTTCTTTGAAATAAATTTTAAAAAATTGCCTACCAACTTATTTTAAATTCTAATGAACAGCAACTAAAAAATTATGTACAGTGTACAGTAGGGTGGAGTGAAAACATGTTTTTTTTTTAATTTGAAAAAGTTAACCTCGGAAAGAGATGTAGTCTGGGGTTCTAATGAAAGGAAAAATAAAGAAAAAAATTTTAAAAAAATTTTAGGGGTCGCGCCACTCCCTCGAAATTTGGAAATTATCGCTATTTTGGCGTTGATTTTAGAAAAATCCTAAAAATTAACGACTTAACTTATTCGAAATTTGAATAAGTGAGCTTGTTCAGTGCCCAAACAAAAGTATTTGAGGCAAATATGAGGATAATCGACTAATATTTGCTTTGGTGGCGATTTCATTGTTCAGTCAATTTTCTGAAGAAGGGACGATTTGACTTATTTTACTTTTTGAAATTTTTTAACAATGAGAAAATTTTTTTTACATTTTTTCATGCCCTTATTTCATTGTTTACGCTATTGCAAACATTTATTGACATACAACTTTTTAGGATTTTTCTAAAATCAACGACAAAATAGCGATAATTTCCAAATTTCGAGGGAGTGGCGCGACCCCTAAAATTTTTTTAAAATTTTGTTCTTTATTTTTCCCCTCATTAGGACCCCAGACTAAATCTCTTTCCGAGGTTAACTTTTTTTTTTGAATTTCACTCCACCCTAGTGTACAGTGGTCCGAAATTGCCCGACAATTCCGTTTTCTATAAAAAGGTTTTTTTTAATATATTTTTTTTTAATTTAAATTTCTTTAAAATAAATTTTAAAAAATTGCCAATGAAATATTTTGTATACAAATAAAAAAAATCTAATGAGCAAGCTCTACACAACTGTACAGTGGTCCGCCTGAGTACGAAAACGCCCACCAGTTTTTTTTCTATGGTAAATTTTTTGTTAATTTTTATTTTTTAAATTTTTTTTTTTCGGCCATAAATTGTGATTTTTTTTCTATAAAAAAGTTAGTTTAAATTTTTTTTTTTCAAAAAAAAATCCGTTTTTCAGCCCTAATTGTCATAACTTGAAAACAAATTGTCAGTTTTTTTTTTAAATAAATTTTAAAAAATTCCCAACTAAATTATTTTGAATACGAAGAAAACATTTCTAATGGACAACAACTAAACAATTCTTATGTACGAAAAGGCCTCCTGAGTAGGAAAATTTCCTTTTTTTATAAAATAGTTTTTTTTATATTTTTATTATTTTTTAATTAAAATTTGTTGAGCCGTAAATTCTCAAAACTAGTGCACTGTCCCATGACTTTAAAATAAATTTTAAAAAATACCCAGCCAAAAGTTTTTCAGTTTCAAGAAAACTATAAATTTATGAACAACCACTATACAATTCGGAAGTCCTGTGTACAAAAATTATCGACAATGTTTTTTTTTCTGCGAATTTTTTTTTTATTTTTTGCTTAAAAAATTTAATGTGAGCCATAAATTGTCATAACTTGATAACTTGAATTGTCCCATATCCTTGAAATAAATTTAAATAAACTGACCTATGAATTATTTTAAATATTTGCCCTTTTTGCATTCCAGTTCGAATGAGGGTTTCAGAGTTATTAACAAAGTATAGACGGGAAATTTGGTGCCAGAAGGTGCCTTCAACAAAATTCTGAATAAAATCAACAGTCCTCTATTGATTTAAATCATCTATACCTCATTTTAATCGTAAGATATGTGCTTTTATGATAATCTGCTGAAACGGTAAAATTTTTGTCATTTTGGATTTTTTACGATTTTTTTTCTACAAAAACAATTTGTAAATTTTTCCAAATTTATTTTGTCATTCGGATTCAACTGCACTAAAGGGTGATCTCCTGTTCTACGCATTGTTTTCAATCCAAGCATCCAAATAAATCGAGTTCTATTCTCCTTAAATCACAAGGACTACAATATGAAAGTGTTTTTGGTTTCCCATGTTTTCATAGTGAGCGAAGTATTCAAAAATCTTAAAAACCATTTGTCTTCGAGATATTCAACTACATATGGAATATTTTGTATTTTTTGTTTGTTTTCAAGTTTTCCTTCCTTTAAATATCCGTAAAATTTTAAGAAATTCTTCAAATGTCCAATTAAAATTACTCATACGCACCAAAGCATAAAATACGCTTTAATTGAATTTGGGCGGCGACTGACCAAAACAGCACAGCTTCCCAACACCCAGGCTGGACATTTCATGAAATTCCATTACAGAAGGAAGCAGAGGGTTGCGGGGACCCATACATTTATGCGCTTGGCCAAAATGAAAGTAAATATTATGTTTAATAATTTTCGGAGGGAAAAAAGGAAAATAAACGAAAACGCACAACAAAATGGAATTCATTAAATTGATCAAAGTGTACTGGTAAGATGAGGGGGAGGGGGGAAAGGAAGAATATCATATTATAGTTTGACCATAAACTTTGAGACAGTACTGTCTTCAAGGGGTGGGGCGTGGAGTGGAGAGAATGGAAGGTCAAATGAATGGCTTGTTTTGGTTTCTGTTTTTTTTTTTTGGTAGGTTGATATGTGCCCTCCGTATGCCCAAGCAAGCAAGTCAAAGCAAATGTCATTTCATAAGCCAATGGCAAGAGTGGCGGAAGAATATGTTTTCAACACACACACACACACTTACGCTATAAGCATTTGCTTTTCCTTGTACGTCTGCAAAGAAAACAACAACTCACTAGCTGAGGCGTAAAGTAATAAATTCTTGAAGTTGAGGCCTATAAATATAAATCCATTAGATTCACTTTGCTGTATTTCCCACACCCTCCAACTCTCCCCAGCATCCCCTTACTCTATTCCTCTCTCTCTCTCGTCCCTCTTGAAGTTGTTACATTTCATATGTGATTTACTTGTGTTGAACATGAGCAATTCTTTTTTTTTCTGTTTTTGGTCAATGATTTTAGCCATATTTGACCACTTCTAGCACCAGTCACGGCTTGTGTCGCTCATGGAGTTACAACGAATAGTGTTGGACATGTTGTTTTCTTCAAATTGTTCCACGACCTGAGACGGAGTTCGCCTTTTGACCCCATCCATTTGCTAAAATTTTATATTGCGTTCGGAAAATGTTTCACGATTTAAGTGTTTTCTGGTTTTTTTCTAGTTGTGCTATCTAATGATTCTGGGGGTTTCTTTCCCAGACAAGGAGGAGGGGAAGGTGGTTTTCATAAATGTTAGGCTATGATATGCTTTTTTATGCTAACTTGGTAGTTGAGCTTGTTGTGGGAACTGATAAGTCATTGCTCTGTCACATAAAGCTTGCATAGCGGGTTTTTATGTTTTAAGGGGAGTGGTTTGCATTTTGTGTTTTAGAGGGAAATGAAAACAGTTTTTTTTGTCGTTGGGGTGTCCACATCACATAGCAGGGGTTAAAGCGTGGGTGGGATATAAAATGTCTCTGCTTTTTAGAGATACTCTATTCGGAAGGGGGGAAACGTATCATTCGCCTCAGTTGTTTTTCTAGGAAATCTCCCAAAAAAGTTGTAAAATCGTTTTCCCTTACAACTGGTTTTACTTAACACCTCTGATGGTGAGACCACATTTTTGGCAGGTTTCCTGCAAAAAGAAGAGTGACGCAAGTTGAGGTTGCGAGTCATCAGGAGAAATTTCGAAATGGAAGGGTATAAAATCATGGGGATTACAGAGATGATTTCGAATTTAATCACATAAGTAGTTTTCAGAAAATATTATACCAGGCGAACCCACCGGATACCCAAATGAAAAACATGATTTTTTTCGAACTTGTGGCACTTTTAAAAAAAACCACCATATTTTCTACATTTATCCATAGATTAAAAAATAGATTATTCAATATGCCGATTGGTATAAAATAATAAAAAAATTATTTTTTTAAAAAAAAAGTTTAGTTTTTTTTTAAACAAAAGTTAATTTTTTTTTTTAAAAAAAAGTTAAGTTTTTTTTTTAAAAAAAAGTTTTATTAAAAAAAAAAGAAAATTTTCATTAAACATTTTTTTTTTTTTTTAAAGTTTAGTATTTTAAATAAAGTTTAGTTTTTTCAAAAAAAAAAATATTTTTTTTCAAAAAAAAAATTATTTTTTACAAAAAAAAAATATTTTAGAGCCACAAAAAATGTTAATTTTTTTTTTTTAAATTATGACTTTTGACATTTTTTTTTTAAATGTTTTTTTAAATTATTGCACACTGCTCATTAACTACAACTTTTATATAAAAATCATACTTAAATCTCTTGGAAAAAAAGTTTAAAACATTTTAAAAAAAATGTCAAAAGTCATTATTTAAAAAAAATTAACTTTTTTTGTGGCCCAAATTTTTTTTTTTTTTGTATTTTACAGCCACAAAAAAAAATAATTTTTATTTAAATTATGATTTTTGACATTTTTTTAAAATGTTTTTTTCAATTTATTGAACACTGCTCATTAACTACAACTTTTATATAAAAATCATATTTAAATCTTTTGGAAAAAAAGTTTAAAAATATTTAAAAAAAAAAATGTCAAAAGTCATAATTTAAAAAAAATTAACTTTTTTTGTGGCTCTAAAATATTTTTTTTTTGTATTTTAGAGCCACAAAAAAAGATATTTTTTTTTTAAATTATGATTCTCTAAAATAATAAAAAAATATTGTAAGCCACAAGAAAAGTATTTTTTTTTTTAAATTATGACTTTTGACATTTTTTTAAAATGTTTACAACTTTTATTAACTACAACTTTTATATAAAAATCGTATTTGAATCTTTTGGAAAAAACTTTAAAAACATTTAAAAAAAAATGTCAAAAGTCATAATTTAAAAAAAAATTAACTTTTTTGTTGCTTAAAATATTTTTTTTTTTGTATTTTAGAGCCACAAAAAAAGTTATTTTTTTTTTTTTTAAATTCTGACTTTTGACATTTTTTTTAAAATGTTTTTTTTAATTTATTGCACACTGCTCATTAACAACAACTTTTATATAAAAATCATATTTAAATCTTTTGGAAAATAAGTTTAAAAACATTTAAAAAAAAAAATTCAAAAGTCATAATTTAAAAAAAATTAACTTTTTTGTGGCTCTAAAATATTTTTTTTTTTGTATTTTAGAGCCACAAAAAAAGATAATTTTTTTTTTAAATTATGATTTTTGACATTTTTTTAAAATTTTTACAACTTTTATTAACTACAACTTTAATATATAAAAATCATATTTAAATCTTTTGAAAAAAAAATTTTAAAACATTTAAAAAAAAAAAAAATGAACTTTTTTTGTGGCTCAAAAATATTTTTTTTTTTTATTTTAGATCCACAAAAAAGGTTAATTTTTTTTAAAATTATGGCTTTTGACATTTGTTTTTAAATGTTTTTTTAATTTATTGCACACTGCTCACTAACTACAACTTTTATATAAAAATCATATTTAAATCTTTTGGAAAAAAAGTTTAAAATTTTTTTTAATGATTTTTTCAAAATTTGTCCACGCTTGTCTTTAACCCTAATTTGTATATCAAAATTATATTCATAACATTTTTAGTTTTAAAAATATAGTTTTTCAAGAAAAACAGTTTTTTAAATAATAGATTGTATTTAAAAAAGAAGTTTAGTTTTTTTAAAAAAATTTTTTATTTTTAATAAAAAAAGTTTAGTTTTTTAAAAAAAAAGTTTAGTTTTTAAAAAAAGTTTAGTTTTTAAAAAAGTTTAGTTTTTAAAAAAAAAAGTTTAGGTTTTTTTAAAAAAAAAGTGAAGATTCAAAAAAAAATTTAATACTTAAAAAAAAGTTTAGTTTTTAAAAAAAAAGTGTTTAGTTCTTTAAATGAAAAGGTTTAGTTTTTTTTTTTAAAAATTACGACTTTTTAATTTGTTTTTTAAATGTTTTTTTTTAATTTATGGCCCAGTGCTCATTAACTAAAATTTTTGGGAAAAAAATAGAAAAAGTGTAGAATCTTTAAATGAAAAGGTTTAGTTTTTTTTTAAAAAAATTACGACTTTTTAAATTGTTTTTTAAATGTTTTTTTTTTAATTTATGGCCCAGTGCTCATTAACTAAAATTTTTGGGAAAAAAATAGAAGAAGTTTAGAATTTTTTAATGATTTTTTTCTCATTTTTTTTTAATTCTTTTCTCCCACTTGTCTTTAAACCTAATTTTAATATCAAAATTATATTCATAACATTTTTTATTTTAAAAATATAGTTTTTCGAAAAGGATAAAAAAGGCAATTTTGAAAGAAACATTTTTTTTTAAATTGACTTTCTATTTATTATCCAGAAAAAATTTGTTGTCAAAGTAATTTTAAAGCACATTTTTATTTTGTTAAAAAATTTAGGGAACAGTTTGCCTTAATGTGTACAAAAAAAATTGTTGCATAGTGTATAGCCGAATAAGGACTTAGAAGTGAATAACATTTTTTGTTGGTTTTAGAAAAGAATAACAAAATTTTTTTAAATTTTTGTTGTTGTGTAGTGTAATAAATGCCTTCTCGAATTATGCGCTCCAAACTGAATATAAGTCGTGCATTCTGAGAAAAGTTTATGCAGAATTTCAAAATTAAATAACTTATCCCTTTACCATGGAATACCTCATATGTGAGTGCGCGTTCTCTGTGATAGATCGTAAACATTGTTTTTGTTTTCTTTTTTCGCCTATTATTGTGTTCCATGTGTTTGTGTAGGTTCTGCAAATATATCCGGGAAAAAATATTAAAACACAATGGCGGCGGAAGTAAACAGGCATTGATTACATGCGTTGGCATCTCTGAAACAGCCAACGACAGGAACTGGAAAAGTAACAATAACACATTGGCAACAAAGCCCGCGATAACAAGCTGACACAGCAGCCTCATGGTCTATTATTCCCCATGGTGGAATACTACATGCCTACATGACCCGCTTGTCCTGAGTGACAGATAGGATTTTTCTTCTTCTTTTTTTGCGCTTACAATATTTTTGTGATGAAAGTTGTCCGCACACAGTTACATTTTTGGTGATATTACTTCGATTTTCCGATGGGGGGATAGGCGATGACATTTCTGGGAGTGTATGTGTGCATTCGGTGTTTCAAATAATCTCTCACTCCGCGCTAACGACATATTCTTTAGAGAACTCAAAAATGTTTACGACATCAAAAGTTCCAGAGGTTTGGTCAATGGTAATGGATATTGGAGCTCTGTGTGGCGTCTATTGACAGCCTGTCCTTTTCTTAAATGCTTTATAAGGTTTCCAGCCAGTAGGACCCACAACATTTCTCCTGATAAGAATTTATCATACATTTAAGTCAGAATCGAAGAACAAATTTCTTTTATTGACAGACCTTCTTATGGGGGTTTCTTTAAAAGGTGTCCATTGGGGCTCAACTGATTTTCTATAATTTCTCCAGTTTCTGACTTCCTGGCATGCATTTTCTCTGAAGCACCTCTCTAAGGCTACCTAACAGAATAAATATATTCTGCAATCCTTTCGTTTACAAATTGTAAATGAAATCTAGCAAAAATTGTCCTTTTCTACAGCGAGTTCACAGGTTTCACCCACTACCACTCTCGTGTACATGTGGCCCAGGTGACAGTTAGTGTGTTTCCTACGTGTATTTTTAACAAGTTCCTCTATATTTGTTATTTTTTCCGTTGCATACTTTCAGGTTCACATTAAACTGCGCCAAAGAAAAAACCCGGTCTGTAACAACAGTAAAGTACAACATATCCCTCCGTCCGTTTCGACATCCGTCGCTGACACCTTCAACTATTTCGGTGTGTAGGTAGGTACACTAGAGTGGGTCGACAATAATATCATGTGTTTTTTTTTTTTGAAAAATTTCTAAACTATTTTTATCAAAAGGAATCGCAAAGTAGTTAGTGTATAGTCTCTATATGAGCGGGTGGTAAATACAGGGTGACGCAAGAGTAATTCCATAATAAATTTCACATCTTCAAATACAAATGTTCGTATAAACAGACCCAATTTTTAATATTTCTAAACATATGTCCGACAATTTGCATTACGACATTACCTTTGCAACGTAAGACATGACTTTTGCGCCAAGTGATTTGGAAGGAAAACATTTACAGGTGGGAAACGTTAATGGAAAGAGTTTCTTTAAAGCTGTCAAATATCTGTTGACTCTCTTCAGAGAAAGTTTCACCTTGAACATAATTTAAGAAAAATCGTTACGTTGAGAAAAAAGTAAATTTAAAAAAAATCCTCACGCCCGCCTCTATTATATACAGTATATGTATGTAGGTGTGTAATTGTGTGAGTGTTTGTTTGTTTGCTCTCATATTGTATGCAAATATACAAAGAGTTGCTTTTGTTGGCATTGTAGCAACAACATTTGGTTTGTTCGTTTGTTTGCTTGTTACATGTGTTTGTGTAAGCACACACAACCACACACCCATATGTATGTATGTGTGTGTGTCAATAGATTGCATTATAATATCAAGCGATTGCCGTTGTTGGCGTGGTTGGGTTAAGTGTACGAACATAATAGGTCCATCGTACCGTATTGTGTAGAATATGACAATTTCCCTGTCATTTTTCTGGTGTGACACCAGATCTCAAACTGTCTTTCTCTCTCTACCTCTCTCTCTCTCTCACACACACACCCAGTAAAGAAATTTGAAATTTTTTCCGGATTTATTTTAATAAAAAAAAGATTTATTTTTAATAAAATGACAGATTTTACTAATAAAATACCAGAATTATTTAATAAAAAATTTTCAGTTTTTCAAAAACTTGCCAGAAAAATTAAAAAACAACTGCTAGAAAATTTTCCAAAAATTGCAGTAAGTCATTAAAACCTTTCTTTTGCAACTCTGCAATTACTTTCAAAACTAGAGAGTTTTTTTTTTTTTCAAAATTTATGGAAACAATTTTAACAAAATTGCCCAAATTATTTTCAAAAACATTTCCTGGACTGGACGAGAATTGTCTGCATTCTTTTGATAATATGTGAGAATTCTTTTTACAAATAGCCAGCATCATATCCAAAAATTGCCTGAAATATTTCCAAATTTGGCCATAATCATTTTCAATAACTGTCAGAATTCCTTCGTAACATTGTCGGAATAATTTTCAAAATTATATATTTAAAGGAGAACTATTTTTAAAAATTCTAAGCAAAGTTATGAAACATGGCTAGAATTATTTTCAAATACTATCCGAATTCATTAGAAAATATGGCAGAATTTTTTTATAAATTGATTGAATTATTTCCCAACTTGTGGCAAAATTTCTAAAGTTCTATCGAAATATTGGCGAATTATTTAAAAAAAAAAAAGCCAGGAAAACTTTCAAAAATTGCAGAATTATTTTTAAAAAATTGTCGTCAACTTTTAGAAAAATTGCTAGAATTGTTTTTCAATGTTATCCGAATAAGTTACAATAACTGCCAGAATTTTTTTTAAACAATGTCTGAATTATTTCCCACACTTTCGAAAAAACTCTAAAGTTCTTTAGAAAAATTGCCGAGTTATTAATAAAATTTATGAAAATACTTTCCAAAAAAAAAAAAAAATCCACAATTTGCAGAATTATTTTAAAAAAAATTCAGAATTATTTTGTAAATTTTGAGAGAGTCCTTCCAGACGTATTTATAAAACTTGCCAGAAAAATGCCGGAATTGTATCCAAAAAGTGCTAGAATTGTTTCCAAACAATTCGCAGAATTTTTTTTTTACAATTTGCCAGAATTCTTTTTAGAAATTGGCAGATATTATGTCTAAAAATTTCTCAAAATATTTCTGAAATTTGGCGGAATTATTTTAAAAAATTTTCAAATTATTGTGAAAATTTTTAGATGGAATTCTGGCAATTTTTGAAAATAATTCTGGTCAATTTCAAAAACAGTTTCAACAACTATCGGAAATAATTAGCTAATTTTTTTAAAAAAAAAAATAATTTTTTTTAAAACAATTTTTTGAAAAATAATCTTTTAATTTTAAGTGACAAAAAACCACAGATTTTTTTTAAAAAAAAAATCCTAATTGTTACATTACATTAAAATTTTTTTTTAATTCAAAAATTTATTTTAAAAAAATGCATTTTTTTTTAAAAAAATTACCTAATTATTTCCAAAAGTTGTTAAAAATAATTACCTAATTATTTCCAAAAGTTGTTAGAAATAATTACCTAATTATTTCCAAAAGTTGTTGAAACTGTTTTTGAAATTGACCAGAATTAATTTCCAAAATTGTCAGAATTCCACCTAAAAATTTTCAGAATAATTTGCAAAAAATTCCAAAATTCTAAACAGAAATTGCCTGAATTATATTTAAAAAAAAATCAAATTATTTCTAAAAATTGTCAGAACTATTTTCACAATATTACCAAAATTATTTATAAAAAATGCAATTTTTTTAAAAAAATGACCCGAATTATTTTCAAAATTTACCAGAATTATTTTCAAAAATTGTCAGAATTACATAAAAAAACCCAGAATTCTATAAAAAAAAAAAACCAGAATTATTTTAAATAATTATCAGAACTACTACGGAAAAAAATTTAAAAAAAAAATAAATTTTAAAATAAAAAACCAAATTGTTTGTAAAAATTAAGAGATGTTTTTTCAAAGAATCGTCAGAATTATTTTTAAAAAATTCCTTTTTGTTTTTAAATAAAATTACCATATTTATTTTCATAAGTTTATCGAAATATTTCCAAAATTGGCCGAAATTATTTTCAAAAATCATCAGAATTTCATCTAAAAAATTCTACATAAAAATTACTAAATTCTATTCACAAATTGCCACAATTTCTAAAAATTAAGAGATGTTTTTTCAAAAAATCGTCAGAACTATTTTTTAAAAATTCCTTATTTTTTCAAAAATATTACCATATTTATTTATAAGTTCATCAAAATTTTCCAAAATTGGCCGGAATTATTTTCAAAAATCATCATTCTATCTAAAAATGTCAAAATTCTATTCACAAATTGCCAGAATTTCTAAAAATTAAGAGATGTTTTTTCAAAAAATCGTCAAAATTATTTTTAAAAAATTCCTTTTTTTAAAAAAATAAAATTACCATATATATTTCCATAAGTTGATCAAAATTTTTCCAAAATTTGCCAAAATTTTTCTGAAAAAAAATGTGCAATTGTTTTTAAATATTTCCGAAAATTGCCAGAAATATTTCTAAAATTGGCCGGAATTATTATCAAAAATTATCGGAATTCCTTGTAAAAAATGGAAGAAATTGTAAGAAATTACCAGAATAACAGTTCACTACAATTCATTGAAAATGGGAAAATGAAGACAATTTATTGCGTATTTTCTCGGCTGAGTGAAATGGGTTTCAGTTAAATGATCTGAGTGAAAACTATTATTGTCAATTAGCATTTCTCTTATTCTCAAATGCACTTTCTACAGAGAATTTATTAATCACAATAATGAAGGACAAATGCTCATTAAAGCCTGATTATGGTGAGGATAAAGAGTTTGAAAGAGAATTTGTATTCTCTTTTCGAATTTACGAAAATTGTAAAATGCCCTTCAGAAAAAACAAAACGAAATATCACCAAAAAGAATGTGATGTAAAATTAGGGCATTTTTTCATTATGTTTATGGGTCGCGAAGGGTTGGGAAATTTTTTAAAAATTTAAATTTAAAAATTTAAAAATTTTTTCTGGGATTTTTGGGCATTTGTATCATAGAGCCCCGAAAATTACACACGATTTCTTTCGAATGAGTTTTTGATGCCACTCAACTCAAGGTCATTCTGTAATATTTCGCACCCCATCTCCAATGAGAAAACATTTACCAATGTTCTTCACCGAGCTGCCCTATCAACATTTGCCTCAACATTTTCACATATGTTTATTTACAGGAGGTCATTGCCGATGTGAGTATGTAGCTAGCTAGTATGTAAATATATTACTATCACTTTCAGTTTATATGGCTTCTCATTTGATTCCCATTGCCCCCAACATTTTTGTTTTGGTTTTGCTTTGGTGTAAGGTAAACCTTCCAAACAAATACACACTACTTTTTTTTTATTTATATTTGGTTACATTTCCTTTTAATATGAAAACCTCCAGTAAATTCCTGGTACATATACATATGTACCTATATATAGAAAAAACTATGAGGGTGGACATTTTTTCGCAGGACGTAAAATGAAAGTAATAAAATGTTCGCATTTGCATAGCTTTTCTTTTATTTGCTCGACTGTGTTTTGACTCTCTGCAGAAACGTTGAAAAACGCAAGTTGTTCAGAAGTTTGCCACCTTTTTCTTTCATTTCATTCGGCTGGTATCCGATGGAGCCCAGGTAGGGCACGGCAAAAGGGTGGCAATTTTGTTTATGGCAACTAGTATAGGAGACCCGAAGTAATGAAGGGACACACCCTTAAGCCGTTTAAGACAAATGGTGTAAGATTAGGAACGATTACGTTCGTAAGAAGGTGTATCGAACATAAATTCAGACGTCAACTATTGGATAGGCTATAAAATCGAAATAATTTAAAAGGCCATGGAGGCAAAACTTTTTTTGTTTTCGGGGTGGGGGGTAGGCGAAGGCAACAAGCTTTTCTATGATTTCTTGATGTCAAACTTTAAATTGGCAACGAAAACGATTTTTTTTAGTTTCTTGGTAGACAATAAAATGCAGAGGATTTCTTTATGTTTTAATAAAAATAAATAAATTAAATCAAATTCTTTTACTACTCTGTTCGGTTATTCAGGTTTTAGATGATTTTTTTATTTCCATTGTTTGAGAAATTGCCAAGAAAAAGTGATGTCTTTGAATTCCAATGACCATTTTTGTTCGTTTTTACAAACCCCACGTTCTCAGAAAAATGCACAACAGCTTTACAAACCTTTGGTTAAGAAAAATGAGTAAAAATTGGTTTTTATAAAACCTTGCTAAGAAAAATGTGTAAAAAATATTTTTGTATTTTCATAAATTTTTCTTAACAATGGTTTGTAAAGCTGTTTTAAATTTCCCCGAATACAGGGGAAGATGTTTCTTAGTATTTAATAAGAGCCTAGGCTTGATTTCCATTGAAAAAATAACCTCATGCCCTAATGGTGAAATAACCTCATAATTAATATAACTCATACGACACGATGTTCAAAAAAGTTCAAAATCGTATATCTCTGAAACTGCTGAGCCGATTTGAATAAAATAAGTGGCGCAGATTCGTAGATAAATAGAGTTTCTCTTGCATTAACAGAAATAAAGCAAGAAACTAACTCTTCGGCTCCATGGGCCTTAGGGGTATAATTAAACGATTCACATAAATGAAAAATTCTCGGGGAGTCTAAAAAAAATCTGTTATTTCTGCCATTTGATTGCAATTGGATATTGAACAGGTCACCAGGTATTCGAAAACAGTTTCGTCTCGTTTTCGCACTAACAAGACAAGTTAATCCAATTAGAGAACCTCAAGAAAAATATTCCTTTAATCAGAAGATATTTAAGGAGCAAGAAGAAATATGAAGGTGCAGAAGAGAGTCCTTAAGTAAATAAGAGTAAAAGAGACCATCAATTTCTTTAAAGTAAATTGTGTGTGTCTGAAAGATGAAAAGATTTTGTCAAACCAATTTGTTGATACTCGAAAGGTCTTCGAAGATCTTCTGAATATTTACTGAAGCCACGATAAGATTCTCTGCAAAAAATCTCAGAGAACTCAGGATGTCACTGATTTCTCCTTAACTCAGAGGGATTCATAATTCCAAGTTTCCACGCAAAAGTAAGTCGGAGTTTTCATTGGCACCGCAGCCATTGCTGTTTTTCCCCCATATCCTTAATAAGACTTCTTATCTATACCAAGGATTCGCATTACATTTTTTTTTAGGAATTTTACACTTGACAAAATGTTGTGGACGCAAATATTCACCAAACTTGGCATTAACATTACTCATACGCCCAGTGGGCTGAGGAGGACTAACAAGTGTTTCGCTCTTTCGAGTAGTATGAGTACTGGAGTGTGAGGCAGGGAGTGACAGAAGACAGAAGAAAAAAACAAACCCAAATAGAAAGTATTCCCTGGCGTACCATAACCGGAAGAAAAAAATAAAATATCGTGCCTTTCTAGTCGTTGTGGAAATAAGCTTTGTCATTTTCAGCAGTCAAAGGAGAAATGAAATACGAATACTTTCGACGTTTTGGCAAAACGAATATAATGAAAAGGTTATATGTCTTGTTGACACATTTTACCTTTATTTCTTATTTAGGGCATAAACAAACACACGTTTACTATGCACGCACTCACATGGACTCACACGCACATGCGATACCACCACCCCCGCCCTGGCATCCCGGCCAAGATACGCAAATCTTGTTGTTCCGGCAAAAGTGTTAAAGACTTTTTGCTGGTTCATCATGGCTTGGTTTTCCCAGAACTTATTTTCTTTCTTCGACATAGTATTTCCTCTCCCCCACCCCCTCGCCAACAGTCATAAAGTTTCTAAGGGGGGCCAAGAAAGGTATTGTGTTAACCGGCAAGTAGGTCTAAATATTCGTTCGACGAGGACAATGTGTTGACAGTCTTCTCCTCTGCCATAAAACGTTCTGCAAGTGTAGACATGTGTTATGCATAAATAAATAAAAGTGTGTCGGGTATTTGGTATCCTTTTCACCACACACACACACACACACACACACTGTGTGTGTGTGTTCGTGCGTGTGACCTTACCCATTTTATTATAATTTGACAAAAATTACCTCAAATTCATTTGTTTATTAAAGAAAAAACATCAAAAGAGAGACGGAGCAGGAAATGTCGAATGGGGGTTACTGCGAATGACAGTAATAGGACGGAAATGTGATCTCAGTGTTCCGACAAAAGGTCAGGGGCTCATGTTACGGTTATGTGTGGGACGCCAGAGTACAGATGTAAATATTTGTGTCCAATACACAGAGACATCTTGAAGGAAATGTTAGTAATTATAAAAATTATGTTATTTGTGTGAGTTATTACAAACTACATCTTTCTTTGGAAGGAGAGGGTGTTTTTGAGGCACGGGAAACTCTAAGATAATGAAGTAAACATTAAGGAAATTAAATATAAAAAAAAAACTCCACCGGAGATTTAAGACGTAGAAAAGGTAGGGTGGACAATTTGAAAGGAAGGAAAATCAAAGTTTAAGAAAGTTGCAAAAAGGATGCAGCTAAAATATGTTTAACCCTATTCGAACCAGGCAGTGACTACGGGTCACTATTGCAATTAATACAGGTATATGTATTTTACTTAACATTAGTCATGTCTATGTTTCTTCCTTTCAAGAATCTACTTTAATAAAATGCCCATTAGAATTTCTTAATTTTTGTTTATTTGAAAACACTTTTGCGTTTTACTTTACTTTACTTGACGTTGCAAATTTAGCTTTTGCTATGAATAGGGATAATGCATCAAAAAAAAAATAAGAACTGCTTACAAAACCCTTACACACCTTAGCATATATTAGCTAAGAGTCGAGGTTCGCTTATAGTCTCAAAAGGACACCAAATAATCAAAACTTCCACGAATCAATTGCCTTTACTATTTACTGGTACATTATGAAATAAATATTATCATAATGGAATGACAGCCCGATTCTTGTTCCATTAAACACATTTTAAATTATCATCCTAACGTAGCTAGAAGTAAAGTTATTGCGATTTTACCCCCATGTACATGATAATTCATATTAATCATACGCACTGTGGTACAAAGCGAAAAACAATTGGAATTAATCATACGTACACTGGGCCAGAGAAATGTGTTCATGAAAATTGTATATTACCATGGCACATAATAAATTAAGCACAAGCGCCCCGAGGATTGTGGGTTCGATTCCCAACAGAGGCTTTGATCTGTCGCTGCAAGGGTCGTGTGACGCTTACGTTACAATAAAATGTTCCATATCTTTGTAAATATAAATTTTGAATTTTTTTATATTTTGGGATAAGAGGTTTTATAAGCTTTTTTTAGGTTCAGTGCGCCCATGTATGAGCACCACATCGATCTAACCAAACCTAATGAAAGTGTATGTTGTCTTCCAGGACTTTGTTTTACCCTTTGTGGTATTATTACCCCTTTTTACCCCCTTTTGTAAGTGAGTTTGTCGTAATGTTAGAACCCACAAAAATATGTTGTTTTCCACGCTTTTCGCTTTTTTTTACCCCTTTTTACCCTTTCTGGTACTACTACCCCTTTTTACCCGTTACACCCCCTTTGGTAAGTGTATATCTCGTAAAGTTAGCACACAGAAAAATATGTTGTTTTCCACATCTGAATGGTTATCTCATCAATTCTGCACGTTTTTTCACTGCGCGAACCTTTTTTTACGCTTTTCGATTCTTTTACCACTTTTTACCCTTTCTGGTACTATTACCCCTTTTTACCCTTTTCACCCCCTTTTGTAAGTGTATTTCTCGTAATGGTTAGAACACAGAAAAATATGTTGTTTTCACGTCTGAATGGTTACCTCATCAATTCTGCACGTTTTTTTACTGTGCGAACCTTTTTTTACGCTTTTCGATTTTTTACCCCTTTTTACCCTTTCTGGTACTATTACCCCTTTTTACCCCCTTTTGTAAGTGTATTTCTTGTAATGTTAGAACCCAGAAAAATATGTTGTTTTCCACGTCTGAATGGTTATCTCATCAATTCTGCACGTTTTTTCACTGCGCGAACCTTTTTTTACGCTTTTCGGTTCTTTTACCCCTTTTTACCCTTTCTGGTACTACTACCCCTTTTTACCCGTTATACCCCCTTTTGTAAGTGCATTTCTCGTAAAGTTAGAACACAGAAAAATATGTTGTTTTCCACATCTGAATGGTTATCTCATCAATTCTGCACGTTTTTTCACTGCGCAAACCTTTTTTACGCTTTTCGATTTTTTTTACCCCTTTTTACCCTTTTTGGTACTATTACCCCTTTTTACCCCTTTTGTAAGTGTATTTCTTGTAATGTTTGAACCCAGAAAAATATGTTGTTTCCACATCTGAATGGTTTTTTCACTGCGCGAACCTTTTTTTACGCTTTTCGATTTTTTTTTACCCCTTTTTACCCTTTCTGGTACTATTACCCCTTTTTACCCGTTTCACCCCCTTTTGTAAGTGTATTTCTCGTAATGTTAGAACAAAGAAAAATATGTTGTTTTCCACGTCTGAATGTTATCTGAAAAGGACTGAATGGTTCTCCCACCAATCCTGGGGGTTTCATCAGTGCAAGGCTCATTTTTTTTGCCCTTTTTGGAACTTTTACCCCTTTTTAGACTTTTTAACCGATTTACCCCCTTCTGTCAGTGTCTTTCTCGTAATGTTAGAACCAACATTCATATGTTGTTTTCCATGGCTCAATGTCATCTGCGAAGGTCTGAGGTTTCTTCACTGCGAGGAATTTGTTTACCCTTTTTGACACTTTACCCTTTTTTACTCCTTTTTACATCTTTTTACCCCTTTTTTGAGTGTATTTCTCCTAATGTCAGAACCAAGAAAAATAAGCTTTTTCCATGACTGACTGTCATGTGCGAAAGGCTGAGTGGTTATCTCACCAATCCTGGAGGTTTCTTCACAGCGAGGACATTTTTTTTAAACATTTTTTCGCTTTTACTTCTTTTCCTTCAGTGCCACTACATGTTTTTATTTGTTTTGACCCCATTAACCCCTTTTTACCCCGTTCAAAGGTTATTATCTCCTTTAACCCCTTTTCCAACCAGTTTACCCCTTTTTACACTTTTTACATGGTCAGCGCAAATGAGAATGCCACCGAATTTGATGGTCGATGATACGTTAATGCTGACTGAGAACTACCCCATGACAGAGTTTCGACAGTAATTTCTCCTACTCGTCGCCCAGCAAAGTCATCTGCCACAAGATGTAATGCCGCAACAAGATTCTCAAATCCCTTGGAAAAGACATTATCTTTTTGGGAAGACAGGGCGTATGAGGTTGTTAAATGACAATCATCCACTACTCCTACTAATGCACCACGACGTGTGATTGATATTTTAAATGAAAATGCGCCACGGCGTATGATTAATATTAATTATGATGTACTAAGAAGGGTGTCTGAGTAAGACTGGAATTTTCCTTTTTAAAATATAGATAACTAGTAAGTTGTAATGCGCCTATGGCGCCCGTTAATTTGCTTGAGAAAGTATTTGTTACTTAATTTTAAAAATTTTGTAAAAAATATTTTGAGAAAACTATTTTGTAAAAAAAAATTTCGAAAAAAAATAAAATTTGTGGAAAAAAAATTTTTGTTGAAAAAAAAAATTTTTGTTGAAAAAAAAAAATTTTGTGAAAAAAAAAATTTTTGTGGAAAAAAAAAAATTTTGTGGAAAAAAAAAATTTTTTTTAAAAAAAAAATTAAAAAAAAAATTTTTTTTAAAAAAAAAATTTGAAAAAAAAAAAAAAACTCTTGAAAAAAACAAAATTTGGAAAAAAAAAATTTGTAAGAAAAAAAAATTTTGGAAAAAAAAATTTGGGGAAAACACAATTTCTGTACAAAAAAAATATTATTTTTTTTATTATTATTATTTATAGAATTATTATAGAATGCCTATTTAAATTCCTACGTACGTCAGTGAATCCGTGAATCAGGGAATCAGTGTATCAGTGAATCAGTGTCGAGGGTAAATATATATTAAGATTGTGATTTTTTCTATTTGATTCTAAAGAAGAGATGTTCCGTTTAATTATGGAATAAAATATTAACAAACGATGGGCATAGTGATGAAGGAAGAAATATACGGCAAAAGAGGGTCATTCATTCATCCCCATAGAAATTGCATTTTGTGAAATTAAAGTGACAATTTTTGTAATTAATTCCTCATATCAGGTGGTTTGAATAAGCAGACGCCTCCAAGGAGATGAAGTCTATTTTTAAAGGCACTGCGGTACAATTTCCCTGCCTTAGTTCAATATTTCCTTTCCATTCACCTTTTCAGTAATACAAATCGTTTCGTATACAGAACAGCTGATTTTTCACCCAGAAAGTCAAAGCCACATAGCCTTCAAATCGCACGATGTCCTTCAGCCTTTAAACCTTTAAATAGTTCTCATCGCCAAAGTCTTTAAACCTTAACCAGGACCGCTGCCCCCAAAAGGCCTACAGAAAACAAAGCCGCAAACGAAAAGCTCATAAAAACTCAAATTCAAGGAGGCAGGCAAAAAGAACAAAACAAAATGGAAAATCTGCAACGAAAATGTCATGAATGAAATAAAATCAAAAAAAAAAAAAACGAAAAATACCAAACAACCAAAGTTAGGTGACCGGAAAGAGAAAAAAAGGAATGAATTACAAATGAATGGCTGGAAAGCAAACAGAAAACACAGCAACCGAAGGAAAATAAACCACAAACAAAACGAACCAAACCGAATTGAGCAAATACCCATTGAGCAAAAAGAAACACAGCAACAAAACTATCAAAACAATTTTAAAAAAGCATAAAGTTTCCCTTTCTTTTCCGTCGCACTTTTCCGGACATCGAGTGTCGGGATCATGATTTAATGTGTCCGTCCACCATCAATTCGTACTTACCTAAAATCCTCATTGGCATAACAATGACCCAGAAAGCGGCACTGCAGCGTATTACACTGATAGGTTTTAACCGGCTCCACCTCGTAAGTTATGTTGAAACCGTACACGTCCAGCAGGCGGTCGAGCGCACGCAAATGTGTCCCATCCAGCGTTGACATGTGAAAGCGTATCTCTAAATACTGTGAGTTGAATTGAATCCAGGCCACTTGCGTGACATCGTCTTCGGTGAGGGTGAAGACACGGTGCGCAGGCACTTTGTAATCGTCCGAATAGTACATGTACTCGGTGAACTTGAGGCCGCCCAGCACATACAACTGGGTCAAGTAGACAACAATGGACATGTTGTGACCGGGATGATGCGGTATTAGTTCGGAGGCATCAATTATCCACACGCACTCGATGGGTGTGGAAAACTTGTGGGGGAAATTGGGTGTCTGTATGATGCCGTGGCGTGCCTTCAGCACCCCGCCACAGTTGTAGGCCGACAGGGTCGATGAGGGTGATGACGAATGGGTTTGCGGTTTGAAGGCGAAGGCATTTAAGGGTTTTGTGTCTAAGCCAGATGAGACCGCCGATGCTGATGATGAACTGAACGGTGACAGGGCATTGAAATTGCCCGGAAAGGGCGGTGGCGGCGGCAGCGGCACCGAAGGCAGACTTAATTGATGATTAAAGCTGTCCAAATTGAAGGTGGCTGTCGATGGAGCAGCCGGCGACGACGACGACGGTTGACGTTTGAAACGCTTATTTCGGTATTGTCCGGCCATTTGCCCGTCGTCTGTCACCGTCGCCCAAGCCTGCCTCCTTGCTGCTGCATCTGTATCCTGAGAAACCTTAATTGGCCCATGGTTCACTGTGATGTTCGTAACACTGAGACTGCTGCCTCGTTCATGGGCCCCGTCAGCTTGTTGACTTTGCTGTCTGTGGGGGGTGAGGACCACAAGCAGCATAAAGAGCAGCCTTAAAGTTGCAAATGTCGTCATCGACATTGACTTTTTGTTCTTTTGCTCTTGCTTAGCGAAGACATGCACCAAAGTATGTACGAATGGTTTATGTCCCGGATATGCTAGTATTTGTGGTCTTTGGGTTTATCATTTGAGTTTGATCGAGTGTTTTTTTTCTTTCTTTTGGATTAAAACATTTAGCAGACGTCCGCAGTCTTACAGTTTTGAGGGAATGCAATCTGCAACGAAAGAAATGGAAACGTTTGTCGTTAAAGAAAAGGAAAACGAATTCAAAGGATATTGAAAAATAGGTACAAGCATAATAAAAAAAGCCATTGTGATTCTCTGAAAAAAATCGTGCAAGAGTTTCTCAGAGAAAATCTTGTGATTCCCACAGGAAATTCTCACAGAAAATCTTCTGATTCCCCCAAGAATTACTCAGTTGGAAATCACAAGATTTTCTCTGAGAAACTTCTGTGGCAATCAAAATATTTTCACTGAGAAACTCTTATGGGAATCACAAGATTTGCTTTGAGAAACTCCTGCGTTTATCACAAGATATTCTCAGACTTTCTCATAAAAAATGTTGTCTTATCACAAGAGTTTCTCAGAGAAAATGTTGTGTGTCTTATAGAAAAATAATCCACCTATTCTTACAAAAAAAAATGTTTTCATACAGAACAACTTCGCTGATTTTCTCTTATATAATATCTGGTATGATTTTCTCTTATAGAAAATCTGGTGTCATTCTCTCTTATAGAAAATCTATTGTGATTCTCTCTAATAGAAAACCTAGTGTAATTGTCTCTTACAGAAAATCTGTTGTGATTTTCTCTTATAGAAAATCTGGTGTGCTTTTCTCTTATAGAAAATCTGGTGTGCTTTTCTCTTATAGAAAATCTGGTGTGATTCTCTCTTATAGAAAATCTGTTGTGATTCTCTCTTATAGAAAATCTGTTGAGATTCTCTCTTATAGAAAATCTGTTGTGCTTTTCTCTTATAGAAAATCTGGTGTGCTTTTCTCTTATAGAAAATCCGGTGTGATTCTCTCTTATAGAAAATCTGTTGTGATTCTCTCTTATAGAAAATCTGTTGAGATTCTCTCTTATAGAAAATATATTGATTTTCTCTTATAGAAAATATATTGATTTTCTCTTATAGAAAATATATTGATTTTCTCTTATAGAAAATATATTGATTTTCTCTTATAGAAAATATATTTGATGATTTTCTCTTATAGAAAATCTGCTGATTTTCTCTTATAGAAAATCTGCTGATTTTCTCTTATAGAAAATCTACTGATTTTCTCTTATAGAAAATCTGCTGAACATCTAGAGAACATCTAGAGTGATTTTCTCTTATAGAAAATCTGGTGTGATTTTCTCTTATAGAAAATCTGGTAAGATTTTCTTTTATAGAAAATAGGGGGTGATGTTCTCTTATAGAAAATCTGGTGATTTTCTCTTATAGAAAATCTGGTCATTTTCTCTTATAGAAAATCTGGTGATTTTCTCTTATAGAAAATCTGGTGATTTTCTCTTATAGAAAATCTGGTGATTTTCTCTTATAGAAAATCTGGTGATTTTCTCTTATAGAAAATCTGGTGATTTTCTCTTATAGAAAATCTGGTGATTTTCTCTTATAGAAAATCTGTTGTGATTCTCTCTTATAGAAAATCTGGTGATTTTCTCTTATAGAAAATCTTGTGCAATTTTTCTCTTTTAGAACATTGGATTTTCTCCATGGACATACACAATAGGACTTCTAAACAAAGATTCGATTTTTTTCTTGGTTTTTTTAAAAAAAAAAACTTGGCTTTTGTTAACCACCTGCATCCTGCTGGCTAAAAACTTTTCATCTCCATATGATTTCCGCTGTATCAACTTTTCTGTTACTTTTGCCTTTATTTTCGCACTTTGCTGGTTGTTCATTTTGCCTCTTGTGTGTGTTTCCAAAGTAACTAATTATAATTTCCAACATATGTTTCTAAAAGATAAACAAACATTCACTTCAGCAAAAGTTTCTCCAGAATGTTTCAGGGCAACGTTAGTGAGGCGGCAGGAGATCTCTGACAATTACAGCATATGTTGGCAGTTTTCTGTTTCTGCTTTTTTGTTTTTTTTTTGTTTTGGTAGTACTTTGATGTGTATGTGTTTGTAATCATCAAAAACTTTTACATACTCTTACTACAATACAAATAAAAGTTTCGGAAAATTATCCTCCCCCCCTTCCGCGTTCTCATTCTGTAGGTTGACACTTCAGCCAGACGTTACCTCTTCTCCTTGCGGAGAAGACTCAAACTTGTTCATAATTTTTGGTAAGCTTAATTTAACACCTTGCGTTGGTTTTAAAATGCATACAATTTTTGGAAATAATGATACTTGAAATTAGTGAACAAAAGGACTTTTTGGTTTGGGGATAAAGGAAGGGGTTGGTTTTCTCGTCACGAAAATAACTTCATTAATAAGTTTGCCTCGTTTCAATTTTAAGGAAACTGACACAAATTGTAGAATTTATGGTTTTGTTTGTATTTGTTCCCCCCCCCCCCCCCCCATCTACGTCTACTTCCGGCTCAGTGGTTAGAAAGGACACATGGAAAGGATGTGTGTAAAAAGGGCAAGAGATCAGAATCGTTGTTTACTACCTCTAACCAAACTAAATGTGTGTCTTTAATAAAGTTTTTTTTTTTGGGGGGGGGGATGATATTTTATGATGTGTGTAATATTTATTACTTACATGTGTGTGTGTGAGTTTATTTAATACAAGTAGTTGTATGTGTGAGTGCCTTGTAATCCCAAAAACCGGAAATGTATTTTCCTTGAGGTTTACCTTGTCAGTTGGTCGCTCTGTCTTTCTTTCGTTCGTGTGTACATTTAAAACTTAAACCGGATTTACTTATGTCTGATGTGTTTGTCTTCAACATGTAAAACCTTCTGACTCCATGGAGGTGATGGGGCTAATTCCCGGAGAATATGTCTTACAAATCCATTGAGTCGGCACATTCTACCAAATTAAAGGAACCCCATTTTTTTTGTTATATTGAAATTCAACCATTTTCTTAAAATACTTAAGACCGGACAGTCGAGACCGGACACATGTTGGATGCAGTGGGTGGGTTATATTTTCACAGTTGGTTTTTGAATTTGGTGAAAGTTAAAACTAGGGAGATTTCAAGGCTTGAAATATATGGAGTGGGATCAGGTAGAATGTCGTTGATTTGTTGTTGGCTAGTAGTTTGACCAGTGGCAACGTATGCCCGCTACTTCGTCACTGGCCAACATGAAATGTTATGGAAAATAAGTGAGAATATTGTTGAGGTTATACAGAGTTCACCAGAGTTCATTAAAAAAAATTTCATAGAAACAATGAAAATGTTTCATTGAAACAATGAAAATGTTTCATTGAAACAATAAAAATGCTTCATTGAAACATTTTCACTGTTTCAATGAAACAATGAACATGTTTTATAGAAACAATGAAAATGTTTCATTGAAAAAACTAAAATTAAAAAATTATAAAATTAAAAAAATTAAAAATTAAAATTGAAACAATGAAAATGTTTCATTGAAACAATGCAAATGTTTCATTGAAACAATGCAAATGTTTCATTGAAACAATGCAAATGTTTCATTGAAACAATGCAAATGTTTCATTGAAACAATGCAAATGTTTCATTGAAACAATGAAAATGTTTCATAGAAACAATGAAAATGTTTTATAGAAACAATGAAAATGTTTCATTGAAAAAATAAAAATTAAAAAATTAAAAACAATTGAAACAATGCAAATGTTTCATTGAAACAATGCAAATGTTTCATTGAAACAATGAAAATATTTTATAGAAACAATAAAAATGTTTCATAGAAACAATGAAAATGTTTCATTGAAAAAATTAAAATTAGAAAATTAAAAACAATTGAAACAATGAAAATGTTTCATTGAAACAATGCAAATGTTTCATTGAAACAATGGCAATATTTCATTGAAACAATGAAAATGTTTCATTGAAACAATGAAAATGTTTCATTGAAACAATGAAAATGTTTCATAGAAACAATTAAAATGTTTCATAAAAACAATGAAAATGTTTCATAAAAACAATGAAAATGTTTCATTGAAACAATGAACATTTTTCATTGAAACAATGAAAATGTTTCACTGAAACAATGAAAATATTTCACTGAAACAATGAAAATATTTCATTGAAACAATGAAAATGTTTCATAGAAACAATGAAAATGTTCATTGATACCATGAAAATGTTCATTGACACAATGAAAATGTTTCATAGAAACAATGAAAATATTTCATTGAAAAAATGAAAATGTTTCATTGAAACAATGAAAATGTTTCATTGAAACAATGAAAATGTTTCATTGAAACAATGAAAATGTTTCATTGAAACAATGAAAATGTTTCATTGAAACAATGAAAATGTTTCATTGAAACAATGAAACAATGAAAATGTTTCATTGAAAATGTTTCACTGAAACCATGAAAATGTTTCATTGAAACAATGTAAATGTTTCATTGAAACAATACAAATGTTTCATTGAAACAATGCAAATGTTTCATTGGAACAATGTAATTGTTTCATTGGAACAATGCAAATGTTTCATTGAAACAATGCAAATGTTTCATTGAAACAATGAACATGTTTCATTGAAACAATGAACATGTTTCATAGAAACAATGAAAATGTTTCATAGAAACAATGAAAATGTTTCATTGAAACAATGAAAATATTTCATTGAAACAATGAACATGTTTCATTTCCTTGTTCCGTTTGTAAAATATTCGGGCTTTTTTTCTACCCCCAATTTGAACTAATACGTCTGCGAAGGCTGTCTTCTTTGCTGCTGTTCTTACTTTTGCCTTATCTGTTGTTGGCGTCGAACACGTTCAACTCATTTGCTGGGGTTCGTTTATAATTTACGAGTCTAAAGTTGTGCTTCACTGACTTTCATCATCGGTGACATGAAGTAAAAGTCAAAAGAGATTCGATGAAAAAAAAAACGACTTCAACATGTGGAAATTGAGTAAAGAATGTAAACAAAAAACCGAACAGGCCCACACAACAGGATGTTGCGGCTTCTATGTGCCGGATGTTGATATAAAATTTCCGCTTACAACACTGGCATTGGCAACAGGAACGATGCTGCCGCCAATCCTTTCACTCCACCTCCGCAAACAGTTGT
This sequence comes from Hydrotaea cyrtoneurina, assembly GCA_958296145.1. Classification (NCBI taxonomy): domain Eukaryota; kingdom Metazoa; phylum Arthropoda; class Insecta; order Diptera; family Muscidae; genus Hydrotaea; species Hydrotaea cyrtoneurina. The sequence goes on along the minus strand of OY282514.1, from coordinate 77,150,436 downwards.
AGCAGATAATTAGACGAAAATTACAAAACAACAAACAGCATTAAAATGAAATGAATGAATTTTAATTAATTTTTAAAAGCATTTGTAGAGTTTCACTTCCATTTGAAATGAAAAGAAGAAAGGCACATACACGAAAAAAGTAAAAAAGAAACAGGAACGCTGAAGGAGCTCAAACAAAAAAGCAGAACAGACAAGAAATTATTTGGCAAAGGAGGATGGGCAGAAAAAAAAGTTCCCTTAACACACTTTCTTTTCTAAAGCGCACCAGAGGTGTCGGTCACATGGCCAAATAGTTTAAGTAACTTCAAAAGATAATTTTGTTGTAGGTCAGTTCAATTTAATTGGGGAAGGTGGGTGGGTTTTAAAAAAAACCTTTTTCAACTTCTCAGCTAGCAATGACAGGGTTCTCTTAACACAATTTATATGTTAAATGTTCCTGGCCAAATAGTTTAAGACAATCTTGTTGCAGGTCACTACAATTTGATGGTTCTTCAGTGTAATAACACTAAGTGAAATCATGTTTTTTGGTAGTTTTTTTTCCCAATGTGAGTTAGTCTTTTTCTTATCTAGGCAAATCCTACTACGTCAACCCTGCCATGTCTAACCTAAAACAAATAAACTTAAAAGATTCACAAGTGGTTTTCCTCTTTGGAGCGTCGGCTTCTTCTGACTTGGCTAAGTCAATTGAAAACAACAACAACAGCCTCCCTTTGGCCACCCTGAACCGCAACAGCAACTTCTTTAATTCCAGCCCACGACACACACAACAACAAAAATCCCCAAAAATAATGGGAGAACGAGAAACATGTGATTCCCTTGAAGAGGAATGACGGAGGTGTTTTCTGTTGTTGCTGTTGTTGTTTTTTTTTGGTATTTGCTACGAAGAACGTGAATGAAAATAAAAACAAAAAAAAAAGCACGAAGTACAAAAACGTCTACAACACATTAAGTGATAAGAACGCACAACAAAGTCAAAAGTAAACTTTAAGTAAGAAGAGCAACAACAACAGCAACAACAGCATTATTTGAGCAACAACGTCAACAACGAACAACATCAAGCAGAACACCATCGACACAAAAAAGGTGTAATAGCAATTGAAAGATATAACACCAGCGATACTAAGACAAACAACAAAACGCACACTCTCGCTTATCGCCAACTTCTAAATACCCGCACGCACACTCCCATGCTGGCAAGGGGGCACATTAGGTGGGTTTTATTTGACAAAATGGAATTTCTGTTAAGAAATGTTCTTTTTCTCTGCCTATTGATAACTAAAACACAACTATTGTGTTTTTGGTTAGGATTCACCATTTTTTTCAGTGAATTTTAATAATTTCAATGCGTTGTTGAAGCGTTTATCGTTCCATTTTTATTAATGGCGTAGCTTTTACTTGTCAAATGTGAAAGAATAAAAGCTTAATAAGCGACACCTACCGAAATACCGGGTGATTCAAAATAACACCTCTTGTTGGGAAACCCCTTAATGTGAGGTGTTTTTTTAAGAGCTTGCGAACTTAAAATGATATGTTGTTGGCCTAAATTTTTGTTATTAGAATCTGGATGACAATTTTCTGGAAGTTACAAGGTCCATTTGTTTATTTTACATTTTCGATTTAAATTAAATATTTTTTTTTGATAAAAAAAAAAATTCGTCAGGTTCTACATTTAAAACAAAATTATTTTTTATCAATAAAACAGTATCTATCAAAAAAAAAATATTTTTTTCTTATTTTTAAATTTAAATAAAAAATTTATTCGATTTTCGAACTTTAACATACATCCTTGAATGAAATTGATGTTGCATTGCATCACTGACTAAAAAAAAGGGACTTGTTGCCCAAAATGTATGTATTTTTGTTATTAGAATCTGGATGACAATTTCCTGGAATTTTTTTTTTTTTTAAATATGATTTCCGGAAAATGACCTCGGGTCAACAAGTTACAAGGTCCATTTGTTTACTTCTTTTTATTTTCGATTTAAATTAAATATTTTTTTTTTATATAAAGCAAAGCCTGTCTGTTTCTCATTACAAATTTGGTCAGCTTCCACATTTAAAAAAAAAATATTTTTTATCAATAATTTTTTTTTTAAATTCAAAAATTGTTTTTCTTATTTTTAAATTTTTTAAATTTGAAAAGAAAAATGTTATTCAATTTTCAAACTTTAAAATACATCCTTGAATGAAATTCCTGTTGCATTGCATCACTGACTAAAAAAAATGGACTTGTTGCCCAAAATGTATTCCACCTTCCAAGTGTACAATTTCGGACTATATTTCACCACCGGAATTGCATTCTCTGACATCTCTCAACGGCAAAATTTTCGGTTGTTCGATATTTCAAAGAAATTGTTGCCACAACCAAACTATGTTGCTATGTCTACGCTGGGCACGCTAGTTGTAAGCTTAGTTTTAAGACTATTGTGAATTTACATGAATTACAACATTGAATTTATAACGAAGAAAAAAAGAAAGCACAAAAAGAAAAAACAATCATAAACCCGAATAATAACCCGAAGGTACGTTTTCAATAACAACCCGAATTTTAAGAATTATAAAGGGTGTTTTTTATTGGGGTATAGAACTTTAAGTTGGCATCACTTTTTTAACTGGCGGCCATTTTGTCAGCTGTCAAGTGATTAATATTTAGTTTGGTTTGCCATTTCATCATTTTCAACAGGTTGACAAAAGAACAACGCTTGCAAATCGTGCAAATTTATTTCGAAAGTAATGGTTCAGTTCGCAAAGTTCACCGCAAGCTCCGTCCATTTAATGCCATTACATCCACAAAAACTGACTGTTTGGTGTGCTCTATGGGCTGGTGGAGTCATTGGGCCATACTTCTTCCAAAATAATGCTGGAGAGTCAGTTACCGTTAATGGAGACCGGTATAGAGCCATGATAACCGACTATTTTGTTCCCGAATTGGATGGCATGAATGTGGATGAGTTGTGGTTCCAACAAGTGGTTGAAAATTGGACCTGTAGAATTGGCTTTATTCGAGCCAGCCGCGGCGGCCACATGCCCGAAATCATATTTAAACATTAATGGCATAAAATTATCCTTCCAATAAAGCCAAATTGATGGACATTAAAACGATTTTCTTGTGTTTTATTTCAATTCGAAGTTCTATACCTCAATAAAAAACACCCTTTAGAAAAACTAATTTGTTGTTTTTTTTTTCATTTGTTTGGGTAAAATTATTTCATTCACCCCCGCATATTTAATAATGAACACAAGAAACCACACTTTCTAATAGAATTTTTTAAAATTTAGTACACTGGCTCTTCAAATGAATGAAATGTACGGCGACAAAGTCGAAAAAATGCACTAACGTGTTTTTTTTCAAAATTCAAAATCTGAAAAATGTCAAAATTTTTTTAGGAAACAAGTACATTTTTTTTAAATCGCAATATGAATAATTACATCAGAATGTGTAAATAAAATTGTAAAACGAGAGCTCAGGAAGGCGAATTGGTAGCGTGCTTATCTATCGGCGAGGGGATTGTGGGTTCGATTCCCAAGAGAGGCTGTGGTCTGTCGCTGCTAAAATCTAGCGATACTAGTCAGCCGGTTTTATCTTTGGAGCCACAAATTAGAATATAAACTTACTTTGTATTGTAATTAAATAAAAAAAAATTTTTTTTTATTAATTTTAGAATTTAGAAAAAAAAAATATAGAAAATGTGTTCGCCCCAAAAATCTAAAAATTTGCAAAGTAGTCAACATTGCGAATATTTCTAAAATAGATCGAATTCTTCGATTTTGAATGTTAATAACTTAAAATAATCCCTCACTGCTTATAGTTCAAAAGATACACCCTGGAATTTGAGTCCGGACCACTGTGCCGCCATAATTTCGTATGATAAGCCCGAAATTGTCTGCCGGAACTCTTTTCCAATCCGCAATTGACTCTGGAAAACATTTTATTTGCCTTTCGATGTCTCAGCTTCTTTGAGAATGCGCTTATCTGTTTGCCAGATCTCATTGTTTGTGCCTCCCTGAGAAGGTGATTTCTTCTTCAGAAATTTCTTTGGCAAATAACACGTGTGTGTGCGACTTTTCTCTTGTTATTAAATCGCCTCTGTATTTGTGTTTACCGCCCGACCATACAACTCCGGCACTTTGTATTTGTTTTACTATTTTTATCACTATTTAATTTCACTATTACGAGGGGTTTCCTTTGAACGGTTTTTAATTGTTTTTATGTGTAAACATTAAAAGTCAATTACAAATCACCTACAAATACTCAAAGCAAACAAGGCGAAGCAATAACGTCGAAAGACACAAAAATTAAAACAACATAAAACAGAAAATAGAAATAAAAATAAAATTAACAATTTAAAGAAAATCTAGAACAGAAACAGGTAAATCGTACCTGCAAAACGGGACACAAGAAACTCTGGGCGAAACTTTTAGCCTCAAAAAATCAAGAAGTTACGCGAAGAAGAAGTGTGGAATAAGTGGAAAAAAGGGAAAACCGGCGAAAAACTCGAATGAAATTGAAAAAGTTTTAAATGTTTGGTTTTTTTTTTTTTGGAGGTTTGTTAAAGAAAAAGTACTTCTTCCTAGCTGGAAGATGCTGGTGGAAGTTGAGCGGACGGATGCCTTTCTCATTGTCTGTTTTGCGGTAGTAAAACCCACACACACCATGTGTTTGTGATTGCTGGAAGCGTGCGTTATTTTTCATGCGTGTTTTTTTTTTTTCTTTTATAGGAGAGTGGATTATGTTTTTTACTAAAAGAGATCTTAATTAATTTCTAACTGCAGACATTTTTTCGGTGGAGAAATTTAGCAACCGGAAGTGTTTAAGAGAAAAACCCATTTGGTCGAACACTTTTCATAGAAAATTTTCGCACTTAACCAAAAATAAACATGAAAGATGGCCTTCATTCAAAATTGAAAAATACCGAAATAGAATTTGTGGAAAAATTTTTTGGTGGCCTTTTTGGGGAATTTTCAACTACTTTTCCGGAATTTTTAGTTCTCTTTGGTCTATCCACCTTCTTGTCCATCGTCCGTTGGTGCCACTCTGAAAAATGGCCCAAAAATAGCCCAAAAAAATCAATTCAAAATTGAAGCTTTTTTCATTATGAAAAATACACATAAAAGTATTTGGGGGTATTTTTCCGAATTTTTTGGGAAATTTTCAAATGAACATTTTTGGAAAATTTTCAACTTTCAATTCTCTCTTGGTATCCCCCACTTTCTCCTTGTGCATTTGTCGCTCTATCAAAAATACCCATAAAATAACAAAAAAATGGACAAAAAAAAATCCCATACAAAATTTGAGCAGTTCTCAAAATCATTTGGGGGATCATTCGGAAATGTTGGGGAAATTTTCAATTATTTGGGTTTTTTCCCCAATTTTTGGGACATTTTTATGTAGAGACGAAAAACGAAAAATGTTCCAAAAAAAAAAAAATCCCCTACCAAATAAGTTAATTTTTCATTGCGAAAAATTCCCCAAAAATTATTTGGGGGATTTGTTTTGGGGAATTAATTCTCTCTTGCCCCCCCCCCCCCCCTTTCTCGTTGCCCATTTGTGAGTCTATGAAAAATGGCGCAAAAAAAATCCATTCTAAATGGAAACATTTTTCATTATGAAGAAAACCTAAAAAATTATTTGATAAATTGTTTTCTTTCAATTTTCGGGAAACTCTTTATTTTGGTCTTTTTTGGTGAATTTTCAAATATTTTTGGAAATTCATAATTCACTGTTGGTCACTCTCCCTTTCTCTATGATAAGATGGACCAAAAATCCCGACCTTGCTTTATGAAAAATACTCCCAAAAATTATTTGGGGAATTTTTTTTAGAATTTTCGGGAAAATTTTCATGTATGCGTTTATGGGGAATTTTCCAAATATTTTTGGAAATTCATAATTCATTATGGAAAATACCCATAAAATCATTTGGGGGATTCTCCGCAATTTTTGGAGAAATGTTCCTGTTGGCATTTTTGGGGAATTTGGTCTCGCTGACCATTTGTGGCTCTATGATAAGATGGACAAAAAAAATACCGACCATTTCAATTATGACAAATTAGTTGCGGAATTTTTTTTCGAATTTTCAGGAAAATTTTTTGGAAAAAAAAATATTTTGGAAATTCATAATTCATTATGGAAAATACCCAAAAAAATCATTTGAGGGATTTTCCCGAATTATTGGAAAAATTTTCATGTTGCCCTTTTTTGAATAATTTTCAACAACTTTTTGGGAATTCTTAATTCTCTCTTTGTCTCTCGCACTCTCTCGTTGTCCATTTGTGCCTCAAAAATAAATATGAAATAGGCCCATTTTTCATTATGAAAATTTCCCCAACTAATGATTTGGGGTATTGTATTTTATCGAAATTTTGGTAAAATTGTGATGTAAGCCTTTTTGGAAATTTTCATCTATTTTTGGGAATTCCTCTCTTTCGTTGTCCATTTGTAGACAAGAAAAATTATTTGGGGGATTTTTTGGGACATTTCTCATAATTAAAAATACCACCAAAACTTATTTTGAGGGATTTTTCCGAATTTTTTTTGCAAAATTTTCATTTGGGTCTTTTTAGAGGATTTGGAATTCTTAATTCTCTCTCGGTATCCTGCCCTCTCTCGGTGACCATTTGTCGCTCTATGAAACATACTCCAAAAATTAAAACGAAAAATAGCCCAAAAAAAAATCCCAGACAAAATTGAGAAAATTTTCGTTATGAAAAATACGCCAAAATTATTTGAGTATTTTTTTTTTTTTTTTTTGATTTTTTGCGAAATTTGTCATACGGACCTTTTTGAGACGATTTTCATCCGGGTCTCCCACCTAACGTTTTTTTTCAACTAGTGCTTATTTCGTTTTCGTTATTTTCGTTATCGGGCCATGTTGAACAAATTTTTGTTAGCAAAAATTTAAGACGAGGATATTGACAACATTTGGACGGCGCTTCGTGCCACACAGCCGAAGCTACACTCGATGTTTTGCGTCCTGTTTATGAAGATCGCATTATCAGCCGCAGAGTCGATGTCGTTAGGCTACTGCATGGCCAGCCGAATCAGCCATTTGAATGAAATTATTTTCCCTTATTAACCCGAAGGATTGTACTTTCAAATAAAAAAAGAAATTTGAGAAAATATCCAGTAGTTCTTTTTATAGAATTTTCCACAAAAAAAAAGTTATTTGGCAGATCCTGTATTATTGAAAAGTTTTAATTCTCTCTTGATCTCCGGCCATCTCTCGTTCACCATTATTGTCTCTATGAAAAATTCCCCAAAAATAAAAACGAAAAATGGTTTCATAAAAAATTGGGAAATTTTTTCCATTTCAGATGGACCTTTTTAGGGAATTTTTAACAATTCGGGGGAATTCTTCATTATTTTTTGAACATTCTTTCATCGGGCATCCATTTGTTACGAAATTTTCGTTAGATATTGTTTCGTTTTAGAGAAAACCCTAGCGCCATATCTACATTGCCTTCTCTCTATCTCTCTCTCTCTCAGTGTTACTCTATCTCTGCTCTCTTCGCTTGTTTCAATATTTATAATTTGTTTCCCATTTATTTACTGTTATTTCTTTTACTCTGGTTAACACACACACACACATTTATTTTGTTTGCCTTTCGCTAACAGACAGTTGTGTTTTTTTTTTCTGTTTTTGCCTCGCTATCTCATATCGCTGACGTTCAAATAAATAAATCGAAATAACAGCAACGACAACAACAACAACAAATGACAGACCGCAGAACAGTCGGAAAAAGTCAAAACAGACCAAAAAACAAAAAAACAAAACAAATGAAACATCATCGAGCAGAGTACATGAGTATCGGTATGAGTTCAATTCCTGGCTGAAGTTATGCGAGAGTTCCTTCCATGCGTGGCTCGGCTGGTGGTCGCAATGGATGAGTTTTCCGATGGCCGACTGAGCATTTCTTGCTCGAGGTGCTCTAGTTGATGTTTTGCTTCCAGTGCTGCGACGGGTGTTGAAGTTCTCCCTTCGTTCGGCTGTTGTTGTAATCGTAGGCGACAAAAATACACTTTCAAGTCATTGGATTGTGCTCGCTCACTGATATCAGAACGACATGTCTTCTGTGCCAACCAGCTCCCCCCCCCCCCACCGATCAGCCCACTCCATTCAGTTATGTGTGGCAGTTGTTGTTATTTACTACTCTTGAATTGGCAATTTAAATTGAATGCGTTAAATTAGTTGAGTTATCAGCTTCCACGGCGGCAGGTGGTTGGTTGGGCTGGTTTTTCCGTTACTTTCCGTTTCTTTTTCCGGCGCCCCACACACACACACACACAACAATTTCGAAAAGCAATTCATTTTCATAAAAGTGAATGGGAAATAATACAAAAAAAAAACGAAAACAAACGAAAACGAACTGAAAAGCAAAACGCGTTACGGCCCAAAGTCCTAAGGAAACCAATCGCGGGTGTCTCGTTTGCAAAGTTCATAAAAAATTGACGCATTTTTCCGCTGCTTCCTTTGTCGGATGTAAACATTCGCCGTTGTCGCTATTTATCTTGAGTGTTTTTTTTTGTTTTTCGGGGTTTCCTTGTGACCGGACAGGCGAACGCGTAAAATGTTTAATGTTATGCAAATTATACAAATTGTTTCAATGAAATCCGGCTGTTACCGTTGCTGTGCTGCTGTTTCCCCTTCCGCATGTCCCTTAACGTTCTCGTTCCCGTTCCTGCGGCATTCGTGTTGATGATTATTTTAAGTGTGCATCAAATGTGACCGGATACCGGAAATGTTAGTTTTCAATTCACTGTAACTGTTGTTCAAAATCGAGTCTCAAGTGTTTTCCCCTCACATCCTCCCACCGCTTGCCTGTGATTTTCTATAAATTCTGGTAAATGTAACTGATTAACTGAAGAGAGTCGATGTATGCGGTTCCCAGGCCAGCTGAGACTAAGAGGACGTTGGGGAGTTGAGAAATTAAATAAAAGTGAAAAAATAGTAATAATAATAAAATTAATTAAAATGGTAGGAAGGGCATTGTCGTTTTTTTTGCCATTGAACAAAGACTGACAATCTTTGAAAGAATTAATTGGATAGTTTTTGCCACCGACGCACCGTGGTCCAGAGTCCACATCCATGGGCCAAAAAGTCTGTAACTTTTGATCTGGTAGAAATGTTAGAGTTTTGTAAAGAACTGTTTGTAGGCAAAGAGTCAGGGATTAAATTAAGGTATTAACATTAAACATTGGACAATTGAAGATATTTTTAGAAATATTTCCAAATTTTAACAACTTTTCGTATCTTTCGAACAATTTTTTTTTTACACATTTCAAAGTAGTTGCTACAGCCAAACTAAATTCACTGGAATCAAAATGTTGCCGTCCTAGTAATGATAAGAAAAACTCATTTTAGAATTACAAAAAATAGTTGGTCACAGTCCACAAGCCAATTAAAGTTTTTGGAATTTTCCAAATCAAAATCCGAAAAAGGGTGAAAATTTTTAAATATGAAAAAAAGTAACTTTTTGTAGTTTCGATATGAACAATTAAGTAAAAATGTGTAAACAAGAAAAAATACCAAAAAAAAGTTCCACCCCGCTAAAATTTAAAAAGTGGTAAAAATCTGTAATAATGAATATCCACCTCCTTAAAACGGACAAAACTGGTCAAATAATAGTGAAAATTTTTAGATAGAAAAAAAAAATTTTTTTTTTAATGCAATACCGACACTTTATTTATAATGTGTAAAAAAAAACTAACAAAAAAAATTTTAAAAAATGTGACCCCCCCCCCCCAAAATCTACTAATAGTGACAATTGTTAAATAGAAGAAAAAAATTATTTTTTTTTAAATGCAATATCGACCTTTATTCAAAATGTGTAAAAAAAAGTAACAAAAAAAATTTTAAAAAATGTTTCCCCCCCCCCCCCCAAAAATCTAAAACTACCAAAAGTAGTAAAATTTTGAAATATATTCCCTTGTCCGTTACTAATGTAAATACCTCGAAAGAATCACTCACTCCTTGCCTACAAACAGTTTTTTGACAGAACTCGGAAATATTCACTAAATCGAAAGTTGCAGGCTTTTCGGCCTATGGAAAAGGAATCTGGACCACTGTGCGACGTTTAAAACGAATGAATGTAATTTGTTCTTATCACCACGGGAAAACGGTTGCAAAGGAAGTAAAACACTGACTATTGCTTGGTAAGGAGTCCAGGAAATAACAGGTAAGGCCTGTGCCTAAAGTTGGCATAAGACTTTGCCAAGACCTTACGTCCACAGGTTTCCTTGTTTTTTCATTGTATACAATTTTTATGGATCAATTGTTCCCACAAATTTCGCAAATAATGTCCTTGTCAGATCTTTCACTGTTCACTGTTCAAAAATAAACCACTAGATGGACCAGCAAGTGTATTTTTTTTCTTGGCCTCTTTAGCTGTAGTCATGTCATGTCACATGAATTTCCTTCAAACGTCAACATCAAGACAATAATTTCTATGCCCACAGTAGTGTACTCGCTTCAGTGCACACGAATTTACTGCACCCGTTACTTTGAAAACAAAACAACTGAGTAATCGACGCACACACAAGCCAATAATGGGTACATTTTCGATACCAAGCCATGTACACTGTTTATTCGTTTCTAAACATCGATTTATTCGTGAATATATAACGAATACAGTGAGTACTTGTGGCTTCACACAAACGGGTCGTCAAAAATCATGTTCTTTGAAGAAACGCAGACTCACACACAAGCACAGTTGACTTTTTTTGAAATGACATCGAGTACAGTACGGAAGTTTGCAATACAATATTGAAGTTTTGATATATTCATATAGCTTGGCATTCATATGGTTCGGTATTCATTTGTTATGTTCATATGTTTTCAGATTCATATGTTTTGCAAGCATGGAATGAAAGAAGTATTCGCTTTTCAACTGAATGTCGTTTGAGGACATTCATGGAAAAGGTTTGATGTCTATTTACTCCGAATTATTTCTCAATACTGAGTTGATGGAAGAGTGCAATACAATACTGCAGGTTTGTCTTGCTCTGGCTTGGTATTCCCATGTCTTGGTATTAATTTATTTTGATGTTGATTTGTTTGCCTGCGAATGATCTGCTTACCGATTCATTTGTTTTGCAAGCATAGAATGAAAAACCTGAAGTATTCGTTTTTCAAGAGAATGTCTTGAGTAGGGTTTCAAGACATACATGTCATAGATGTGATATCTATCCACTTTTCGGAATGATTTCTCACTGCCGGGTTGATGGAGGAATGCAATACAATACTGAAGTTCTGTCTTGCTGGGTATGTGTTCATATGTCTTGGTATTCGTATGTTTTGATGTTTGTTTCTATGAGGAAACTGTTTAATGATTAATTTGTTTTGCAAGCACAGAATGAAAGAACTGAAGTATTCGGTCGTTTCAAGACATACATGGCAGGGGTTTGATGTCTATCCACTTTTGTCGATGTTAACAGCTTACAACTAAGATAATTGACTTGGTTGATCTGTTTATCATTCTGTGTTGACCTCAGATGCAATCAAAGTAATATTCCGACAGCCCTAATCTTTCTCTGTAAAGTTAATAGACATTTGATGGCAATCATTAGTGCATTTAAGAAAGTCTAGTTTTATTTTGTGGTCTCATTGAAATCATTGTCCTCCTTGTGATAAAACATCAGCCAAACTTGGTTAGAAACCTGAAAAATTACTAAGGGCTGGATTCTGGCCATCCACAGGTTTTAATATTATCTAAGAGCGGAGGCGGCTCAGGCTGAACAAAGTTGTCCTTTGAACAGAAAGTTATGCGAGCAATTAAAAGGTTTTTGAAGTCCCAGCCTTAAACAGCCAAAGTTAGTTAGATAACTACTTGACATACTGCCAGATAATGTGTTATGGTCATACAGGGTCTAATGTGGAATATGTTTGAACAACGAACAAAGTTCTCCTTTGAGGGAAACTAAAAGTATTTTTTTTTTAGAAAAAAAAAAGAAGTTATGAACATTTTATCAGCTCTTAAAAGGAGGGTATTTGTTTTGTTCTGAAGATTTTCGTAGATACAATTTTGTATTAAGAAAATTTGGTTTCCTTTTTTATTCCTCTAGGGAATGTAGGACATCTGCAAGGGAATTCTATAGTGTCAACATCATCTCTTGATTTTTTTTTTTCGTATTTTTTATTTCGTATTGCTGCAGATCTTGTTTAGGTATTCTTCAGACCACCTGTCTCCGGAATTCCACTCTAGTTAATAATGTTCCGGTAATCTTCTCCACAAGACTTCCATTTCCACGACCTTCCCCCCTTTAAGAAACATGGCTACTAGGGTGGAGTGAAAACATGCTTTTTTTTTAATTTGAAAAAGTTAACCTCGGAAAGAAATGTAGTCTGGGGTCCTAATGAGGGGAAAAATAAAGAAACAAATTTTAAAAAATTTTTAGCGGTCGCGCCACTCCCTCGAAATTTGGAAATTATCGCTATTTTGGCGTTGATTTTAGAAAAATCCTAAAAATGAACGACTTAACTTATTCGAAATTTAAAAGTTTGAGCTTGTTCAGTGCCCAAACAAAAGTATTTGAGGCAAATATGAGGATAATCGACTAATATTTGCTTTGGTGGCGATTTCATTGTTCAGTCAATTTTCTGAAGAAGGGACGATTTGACTTATTTTACTTTTTGAAATTTTTGAACAATGAGAAAATTTTTTTTTTTGGAATTATTTTTCATTTAGTGGACATCTATTGGCAATGATTGTGAAATCTTTTGCACGATATCAGCAATTATCTGTCGTTATTATTCATGTTAAAATCAACACCTGATGACGAACAAAGACAAACAACTCGGACATATGATGTGATATGGAAAAACACGTTAAGATAGACAAATCCCCCCCCGTTAATGGCAAATGAGGACAGCCAGCATACGGTTACGGTTAATTAAAGATTAAAAGACAATGACTGATAAGAAGTTGTTGTTGCTGCTGCTACGGATGATGATCATCATCATCATGATTGTCCGTATATGGCAATGGAAAATCCAATGAGCCATTGACAACGATTGTGGTCTAAGTTACAATTTGAGATTTAAATTACAAATAAATAGTATCTTTTTCTTAGGGACAAAGTCTAGCAAAGCATTTGTTTGTGACATGTGACTTAGATCACTAGCATTTGTCACGGGCATACGGGCATGGAAAACGTTTGGCGGTGGCCATTTGATGTAATTACGGAAATAGTTGCCTTATCTCATCGAAAGTATCCATGGGATTTTCGTGGACTTAATTACATGTGACTTAGACCACTATCATTTATAATGGGCACCTACAAGTCAAAGCAGAAATCCCCAAGAAAATGAGTGCAAAAAAAAAATATTTATAAGACAGACAAGTGATTAATCATACAAAAGAAAAAGTCAACAGAGACAAACGGAATGACAACAGACTGCAAAAGTAGAATAAAATAAAAAATAAAATGAAACAATTCCAAGAAATGCAAATGGAAGATGTGAAAAGAAATCTGGGCACTGGGGACGAACGAACTTTGCGTTAGAATGTTTTTTCTTATTTTTTGTAAAAAATTTTCAACTAAAAATTGAAAGTTTTTTCTCTACTTTGAGCGTGTGTGTGTGTGTGGAAATCTTATCAGTTTCTTTTTGGCAAATTATTGAAGTGCCTTTTCTACTCCACCCACCCCCCTCACCCCCACCAATAAAATTTCACTCGTCAAATATTTGTACTTGTCGTTGCGGGGCCACATAAATAAATATTTTTCGTCAATTTATTCAAACACCTAAGCGCCAAGATAAGCCCTACCCCCCGGGCCCCTGCATTCACGCACCGTACATGTGGTGATGTGGTGTCACAAACAAATCGCAACCCCCCTCCCCTGCCCCCTCCATCAAGCCAACTAAGCCAATCAATGAAAATGACAGACCTTAACCCCTCTGGCAGCCCCTCATTAAATACCACCCCCCCTCTGGCAATAATTTGGGACAGTGTCACTAACAACTAGAACAATTATGTTATAGCTAAATACTACAGCTAGAGGAAAATAGTAAAAAGCAACAACAAGTACAACTGATTTGAATTGGCTTAATCAAAAAAGGAAACAATTAGGGGGGGAGGAAGTCAAGGTAATAACAAATAAACCTTAATACAAAATTAAGCAGAAAATCTATATAAACAATGACTGTACGCTGCCAACACCACTTCCTCTTAGCCATTTTAACCGCTGTCGTCGTCACCTCCTACTCTTTAACTTCAGAGCGTCACTTACCTCCCATTCACCTTCATCCTCCCTGCAGTGAATGAATGCGGTGAAATATTCATGGTGTTTTTTTTTTATATAATTTTTTTTTTTGTTTGTTTTTTTCTTTATTTTTACTTTTGCAGTTCCATCGGTAGGTCGGTTGTTCGCGGTACATATCACGTCTGCTGCTATCGTAACAACAACAGAAACAACGTAACGTCTGTGCCGAGAAATGTCATGAGATAAACATGATTAGTGCAAAAATCACAAACAGAAAACAAAAATTTATGGCCAAATCAGCGATAATCGTCTGACACAAAACCAATAAATTAAGTTATTAACCAAACGGGAGAGAAAAGAAAACAAACTAACAAACAAACAAAAATCGAAAAAGAAAACGCATCACAACAACAAATTAACGCACAGGATATCTACAAAATCTGGCAAAATGGCCTGCTTTAACCGTTTCTTTGCTGCACGCCAGAAGAATAGTTTTACTCCCGAAACGGATGAAAATAAGGATACGGTCCTGAATACCAGCGACAGTACAGTGGTGAGTAGAACAAACAAATAAAAAAAATTTAATTAAATACAGATAAAGGAAATATTGAAAAATAATTGATATCCTTGATATGATATGTTCAAGGAAAAAATATTAAAAAAAAAAAAAATCGTCCTTCACGAAATCCACATAACATTTGAAAATGTCCACTATCTGAAGGCACAAAAACCGTCGACCAAAATAAATAGGGGCCAACTAGTTGTCGATTGAAAGGATATGTGCTTAAGGATCCACAAATAAGTTTTTTTTTATAAAAATTTGTCGCCACCGGATCTCCCACAAATAAGGTCACAAATAAATAAAGGAAATATCCGTTTTTTTTTTAAATTTAAGAAATTTTAGAGGCCCAAAAACCGGCCCACCCACAAACAAGAACATTTAGGTATCTAAATAAATGGCAATTTCCCAAAAACATAAAACTAGTTCATAATTTTTAAATTTGTTCACATTTTGGGTCCAAACCAATGGGCCGAAAAAGCGGCCCACCCATAAACAGGGAAGTTTTCATATCCAATTAAATGGAGATTTCCTTATAAAATCAAATATGTTCGTATTTTTAAATTTGGCCACATTTTGGGCCCTGGCCCATTAGCCTGTAATGGCCCAAAAACCGGCCCACCCATGAACAAGAACATGTAGGTATCTAAATAAATGGCACTTTCCCAATAAAGTAAAACTTGTTCCTAATTTTAAAATTTGGTCACATTTTGGGCCCAAATGAATGGGCCGAAAAAGCGGCCCACCCATAAACGGGGATGTTTTGATATCCAATTAAATGGAGATTTCCTTATAAAATCAAATATGTTCGTATTTTGGACACTTTCTGGACCGGGACCAATGAATCTATAAAGGCCCAAAAACCGGCCCACCCCTAAACAAGATCTAAATAAATGGCAATTTCCCAAAAACATAGAACTTAATCCTAATTTGTAAATTTGGTCACATTTCGGGCCATCAGAGATCGGCCTGTAAAGGCCGAAAAATCGGCCCACCGATAAACAAGAAAATGTTGATATTCAAAATTAAGGTAAATTTCCTTATAAAATCCAGTATGTTCCCAATTTTTAAATTTGGTCACATTTTGGATCCAAACACATGGGCCGATAGAGGCCGAAAAACCGGCCCAATTGTAAACATGTCTATAAGGGTAACGCATTTTCTTATAAAACCAAATATATACCTAATTTTAAGAATTGGGCCTTATTCTTTGGCCTACAGCCATGGGCCTATAGAGGCCGAAAAACCGGCCCACCCATGAACAAGAAAATTTATGTATTTAAATAAATGGCAATTTCCCTATAAAATAAAACTTGTTCCTATTTTTTAAATTTGGTAACATTTTGGGCCAAACTGCATGGGCCGAAAAAGCGGCCCACCCATAAACGGGGATGTTTTGATATCCAATTAAATGGAGATTTCCTTATAAAATCAAATATGTTCGTATTTTGGACACTTTCTGGACCGGTACCAATGAATCTATAAAGGCCCAAAAACCGGCCCACCCCTAAACAAGATCTAAATAAATGGCAATTTCCCAAAAACATAGAACTTATTCCTAATTTGTAAATTATGTCACATTTCGGGCCGGCAGAGATCGGCCTGTAAAGGCCTAAAAATCGGCCCACCCATAAACAAGAAAATTTGGATATTCAAAATAAAGGTAAATTTCCTTATAAAATCAAATATGTTCCCAATTTTTAAATATGGTCTCATTTTCGATCCAAACACATGGGCCGATAGAGGCCGAAAAACCGGCCCAATTGTAAACATGTCTATAATGGTAACGAATTTTCTTAAAAAACCAAATATATACCTAATTTGAGGAATGGGGCCTTATTCTTTGGCCCACAGTCATGGGCCTATAGAGGCCGAAAAACTGGCCCACGCATAAAAAAGGAAAGTGGTTATTCAGCCATAAACAGCGATACTTGGGTATCCAAATTAAAGTCATTTCACTTATTAAACCAAATATGTTCGGATTTTTAAGATCTGGATACATTTTGGTCCTTTCACAATGGGCCTTCAACGGCCGAAAAATCGGCCCAGCCATAAACAGCGACATTTGAATATCCAAATTAAAGTTAATTCTCTTATTAAATCACATATGTTCGTAATTTTAAGATCGGGAACAATTTTGGACCCCGACTAGTCGGCCTATATAGGCCGAAAAACCGGCCCACCCAGAAATATGACAATTTGGGTGTCAAAATGAACTGATATTTCTTCAGAAATACGATAATAAAATAATTTTAAGATTTGGTCATATTTGCGACACTGGCCCTTGGTCCCAAGGGTCCAAAAAACAGGACTTAAAAAAAAATCCACGATCTCGCTGCTTCCGATGCTACATATAGAAAGTCATACCCTTAACTAGCTCATGCAGAATATCCCGAACTGCATGAGCAGTGTCGAAAACCTCTTGTGCTGGCAAATGGGTTGGAGATCTTTTTACTGGAGATGAAGGGTTTTTGTCTTTAAGGAGTAAGTACAAAACTAAGAAAATGTCTTCTTCGTGGAAAAAAATAACAAACTTAAACAGAAAATGCCCTACAAGAAATTGGAAGGAAAAGATGAAGTCGGTTTAGGCGAAGAACAAAAAAAGGAGAATAATTTACACAGGAAATTGGAAAGAAAAGATGAAGTCGGTTTAGGCGAAGAACAAAAAAAGGAGAATAATTTACTCAGGATTTAGTTTTTTGTATTTTAGGAGGAAGTACTGAACTAAGAAAGCGTCTTTTTCTGAGAAAGAAAATGTAAATCTTAAACAGAATCTTTGCAGATTTAGGCCAATAACAAAAAGTAGGAATAATCCAAAAACTCTGTCATGATGTATGAAATTCTCTATCTTTGCTTCAATTGTTTTCATATCAGCTAAATTTACTGAAACACATATTATGTCATCCTTCAGAAAATTTCCCACACGGTCTCCACTTGTACGTGTTTTTGTTTTCTTTAAATTTTACTTTACTTCGAAATGGTGGTGCTGGGTTTATAATTAAACTGCGGTTTTCCGAGTTGAGTATTGTGCCAATATTTAAATAACATCAGCGCAATAAATAAATTACTTTAAAGTGACAGAATAAAAAAACCGCCACACACACAGGCCAACATATACAACTAAATTATTTATAACAAATACTGATTTAATAAGTAATATTTAATAATAATCACAAATGATACACGCAAATTAATGGGAGGATTATTTATGATTACGACGGCGTGGAAGAATACGCAGCAAAAAAACAAAAAAAAAAGAATCAGATTCATTTGTTTTTTTTTCGGTCGTTTCTCTTTTTGCAAACGTAAAATTATATTTTGTTTATCAATAAACATAATAAATTCGTTTGTTGTTGTTGTTTTTTTTTTTGTCAACTGATAACACATTTTGCGCTTACTGTGCTGTGCGGCGAGGAAAAAAACTGCACAATGGGCGCACACACAATCCCTAACCGACGTCATTGATAGTTTCAACTGGCTGGCGAAGAAGGGCGGAGTAGGGCGAATGTTTTTTGCCTTATTAGTAGAGGTGCAGTTGAAATACATAGTATTTCTTTTTTTTTTTCTTTTTTTTTTATTTGTGGGACTTTTATGATCATTAATTTATGAATAGCATTGAGTGTAAGCGGCGGCGGCGACGGTGGCGGGAGTAATACGATAAACACAACAGAAACAATAGGCAAGTAATCACAATAAGAGTGATAAAAACACAAAAAGCTATGCTCAATAACAAAACAGAATGCCAACGGTTAATGTAATTAAAATAGGCCCCACCGAGTGGGGGGGATGCGACAGACAGGAAATTGCATGAATTGCAAGTAATCCCTGGTTACGTTACAAGTCAGAGACTGGGATATCGATATTTTCCTTCAGCAATAGCAATACAATTCTGAGGGTATTTCATACAATGGGTGATTAATTCATAAGACCTTTGAAGGGGGTGGGCCATACAAAATAGAATTGGATTACCTCTGTTTTTTTCTCGCCCTCAGATTACACCGTGTTACACACATTCTGTCCTATGAACCACACATATTGCACATATTCGGAAAGAGGGGAAAAAATAAAAATACACGTGTATCGGCGATTTTCATGTCGACGTCAGAATTTTTTTTTTTAAGTTTGAAGTATAAAGCTCGTAGTGGCCTGTGAGAAAGCCTTTGGACCGATTTTTAACCCTTTTTCAGTGATCCAATCGAGCTGATTTTTGGCAGGCAGACTCGTGGAAATGTCTATATCACGTCAAATTTTTTAAAAAAAATAGATTTTTATCAATTCTCAGATTTTCCTATTTTTTTTTTTTTTTAATGGTTATCGTTTTTTTAAGGTTTCAGTCAGAAAACATTTTTTTTTTCGTAACGCTTAAGTAGTTTAAAAATTTGGAGTCTCTTCAAGTTATGCTAAGAAAAGTGAAAAAAATATTTTTTTTTAAAAAATAATAAAAATTGGGGAAAATCTGAGAATTGATAAAAATCTATTTTTTAAAAAATTTGACGTGATACAGACATTTCCACGAGTCTGCGTACATATAATCAGCTCGATTGGATCACTGAAAAAGGGTTAAAAATCGGTCCAAAGGCTGAAGCTCGTAGTGGCCTGTGAAAGCCTTGGGACCGATTTTTAACCCTTTTTCAGTGTGGTATCACGTATTACGTCAAATTTTTTAAAAAAAATAGATTTTTATCAATTCTCAGATTTTCCTAAATTATTTTTTTTTAAATGGATATCTTTTTTTTAATGTTTCAGTCAAAAAACATTTTTTTTTTTCGTAACGCTTAAGTAGTTTAAAAATTTGGAGTCTCTTCAAGTTATGCTAAGAAAAGTGAAAAAAATATTTTTTTTTTCAAAAATAATAAAAATTGGGGAAAATCTGAGAATTGATAAAAATCTATTTTTTTAAAAAATTGACATGATACAGACATTTCCACGAGTCTGCCTGCAAAAAATCAGCTCGATTGGATCACTGAAAAAGGGTTAAAAATCGGTCCAAAGGCTGAAGCTCGTAGTGGCCTGTGTGAAAGCCTTTGGACCGATTTTTAACCCTTTTTCAGTGATGTATCACGTATTACGACAAATTTTTTAAAAAAAAATAGATTTTTATCAATTCTCAGATTTTCCTAAATTATTTTTTTTAAATGGATATCTTTTTTTTAATGTTTCAGTCAAAAAATATTTTTTTTTTTCGTAACGCTTAACTAGGTTTAAAAATTTGGAGTCTCTTCAAGTTATGCTAAGAAAAGTGAAAAAAATTCTTTTTTTTCAAAAATAATAAAAATTGGGGAAAATCTGAGAATTGATAAAAATTGTTTTTAAAAAATTTCCACTAGTCTGCCTGCCAAAAATCAGCTCGATTGGATCACTGAAAAAGGGTTAAAAATCGGTCGAAAGGCTTTCACACAGGCCACAACGAGCTTTATACTGCAAACTTAAAAAAAAAAATTCCGACGTGTACATGAAAATCGCCGATACACGTGTATTTTTATTTTTTCCCCTCTTTCCGAATATGTGCATTTGGTTTATAGGACAGAAAAAAATCTATTTTTTGTAACACGGTGTTATCTTTGCTGAAATGCCAAGAATATTATTCGCAATACTCGGGGATTCCAGGTAAATATTGAACCTGATATTCTCTGAAGGAAAAAAGTGGAGAACTTTTCTCAAAAGTGGTGGATTGAATATGACTTTTCAAGTCTGAGGGATCCAATCCTCTCAAACCCCTTGTTTCAAGGGCTGATAAGTAAGGTCTACCACCAAACCAGCAACATCTGAGCCGAGCATTATTCCGAAAGGCCATGGGATATCTTCCGGCCGACCTTACGACCCTCTTAAAAGTGCACATCACTTCAAGACTTGCTGGAGAATGCCGATTGTCTCTGGAAGAGACAACGAGACATTCACCGGTTCTCCAAATACGAGTTCCATGGTGTAGGCAAATAGTTGATAACTGTGACTGACAGGTGTCTTACGACTTAACTAGCATACATTTATGGGTGTATATACGAGACCTCCTGGAGGACGCAAGATTTGGTCGATGGTTCATCTGTTCATTCTAAAAACCTCCGATATCCGATGGATGGTTTACCCAACATTGGACATTGAACGTTTTTCGAATGTAGTTAAGGACAAATTATTTTAGAGAGATGTTTTCCTTATGAAAAGTCACCCTTTAACTTATCTCTCACCGAGAGTCTTCTTACGATCCCCATTCTCTCTGTGTGAGACACTTCCCCACTTATCTGTTGTGCTTACTGTGAGCCCTGTACCCGCTTATCTCTAATTTCTGCTCTGTGGTGTACTCTCAGCACTGCAGTAAGAGGGGTGGGGTGGGAGAGGTACGACAGCATTTGAGTTCCTTCTCTTCGTAATGTTTTCGCCTGCTTATCAAAAGTGTGTAGCACTTGAAATATATCAAACTGTTATCACAAATCAAATGTAATTTTGTTAAAATAAATGATTTATGTGTTTTTTTTTCGGTTCGTCAATTTAATTCTTAGAGCGCTCTCATTCTCTGCGTCGCTGTCGTCTCTCTGCCTGGTCTCCTTGTCGCACATAGTACATATCTCTTAGGGTATTGATAGCGAACAGAGGAAACACATGTTTTGTGGCACAGCGAGAAGAGTGTGTGTTTCGGATATGTCACCCCTTTTTTTCGGGGCGACAACACACCTTCACATTGACAGCATGACATTTTTTGGTTCAAATGCGGTACACGCATCACACAAAATGTGATAAGAAGTCAAAGTGAAATGTATGTAGGTAAGCTGACGTAGGTTGGCGGGAGAAGGGTGGGGGGGGGGGGAGAAGACATTATTCTTTTTTGTATTTTATTTTATTTTCTTTTTTTTTTTTCTTTATGTTATGCGGCTATGGCAGAAGGAGAGCCCATTTGCCCAGGTAAACCATTGAGGTTTCACAATCCCAACCACCTCCATGGTTTTATTTCCAAACAGAACCACAACTAGATTTCCTTGGAGGAAGCTAACAGATACTCCGTTTATATAAAAAAAACCACCACAACCTTAAGCGCTATCAATAGGTTTCGGTGTTTTTGTTTTTTGTGTCGGTTAACAATAATCCTCCTAAACCGTTTTGCAACACAATCTCATCCATTTCATCTTGATGGAAATTCCGTTCGCCAAACTCCCTCAAGCCTAAGAAAACGTCAAGAGGCTTTTCCACCAAAAAAAAAAAAAAACAAGAAAAGCGAATACCGCCTATAGGCCAAAATATTCAAAATAAACATCATTTCCTTTTCCTGTGCTCTGCCGCAGAGAGAAGAAGAAGACGACGAAGAAGAAGAAAAACCTAAGCGTTTATTTAAGACCATCATCGAACACCATTTATTTCACCTTCAATGGAAATCGTTTTATTTCTTTTATCTGCTAAATAAGAAATGAGGAAATCCACTCCAATTATTTCCACTATTACCGAACCGTTGAGGTGAGACATCTAACGAGGGCTGTATGAATGGGTATGGTTTAGAAAGAAAAAAAAAACACCCTTCAGACGATGTCATTCCAGATGCGATTCAAATAAGTTTTAACTCTGTTACAGATATCACAAAAATTAATAGTTCAAACTAGAGTTAACTGTAGTTTAAACCTTGCAATTTAAACGTGGTTTAAATAAAAGTTTGGTGACGGATTTATGAGAATTACAATGTAATCCGTAATAAGCCTTTATTTTTATAGCGAATTGGTAGCTTGGAGGTTGTGGCTTCGATTCCCACCAGAGGCTTCGGTCCGGTACCTGCAAAAGTCTAGCCAAATGGTCTTGTCACACGGTTAACTCTTGGACCCAAAATTAGAATATAAATTTACTTGGTATTGTAATTAATAACTAAGTAAATAGATCAATATTTTTAAATTATAAAAAAATTCTTAGTCGTAGTTTAAGAATAAAATTAAAACCTTTATGGGCTTCTAAGGCAATTTTTGTTACATTTAAATTCAGTTTAGGCTTTAGCTTGAAATTATCAATTAGTAACTAATTAGGTCAACTTTTGAAGACATTCAAAATAATAAGCTAACACCTTAAAAAGAAGTTTAAGTTAAACCAAGTTTAAGTTAACTATCAATTTTTAAATATTATACACTTAACATAGGCTATTAATTTAAAAAGGAACTCTAGTTAACCAAAGTTTAAATTCGCGACAATTTTTTAGGATTTTTCAGTTAAATTGGCCAAGAATTTGTAGGTTAACCCAAGACTAAACTTCCCAAATAATTTGTATCACAATTGATTTAACCCAAGTTTAAACTTCGGAAAAGTTTAAATCTCGGATTAAATGTTTATGCAACGTAGTTACACCAAGTTTTAACCAACCAAAATCTGTTGGCTTCTGAGTTAATAGCTGAAAAATTTTCGGTTAACCGCAATTCAAATTTCTGATGAATTTTGAATGATATCAGTTAAACCAAGTGTTTTCAGTTAAACCAATGAGATTAGGTTATAATTATTTTTTTTAAAATCCAAGTTTAAACTTAAGATTTGTTTTGTCAACTTTATATTTTAAACTTTCAACTTAGCTAAGTTTTAATGTAAAAGTAATTTACCATTGACTCCTTGGACTAACTTTGGACTAAGTCTAAAAGTCATTAACCTTTTATAGTAACTTAGACTCAGTTAATTCATAAATAAATAGGCAATTAACATTTAAAGTTTTTTAAAACTTCAGTTTTAATTATAAAGACTTTTCAGTTAACCCAAGTTTAAACTTTCGATAAATTTTAAACTAGAGATGCATTTCTAAGATTCTTCAGTTAACCCAAGTTTAGAAGAATTTTTAACCTAATTTTTAAACCATTTTAACCAAGCTTAAATTAGCGTTTCATTTTTAAAGAATTTTCGTTTCATACAAGTGTAATAATTTGTTAGATTTTTGGTTTAACCCAAGATAAAATTCCCAAAATAAATTTTAGATCACGGGGTAAACCCAAGTTTAAACTTCGATTAAATTTTAAGGATCTTAGTTAACCCATGGTTTTTTCTTAAATGTTTCACAATTAAGCATAGTTAAAATTTATGATAGCTTTTTAAATATTTCTCAGTTAACCCAAGTTTTTCCAGTTAACCTAATCCGTTTAATTTATAATGATTTTTTATATTTAATTTAGGTTTAAACTAAAGATAAACTTCAAGCTTAGTAAATTGCACTAACTTTTAAACGTTTTAAAAACTATTAAAGTTCTATAATAATGAAGTTTCCGTAAACTAAGGTTTGTGTAAACGATTCGATTTAAAAAATATTCTCTCAAATAGTTTTAATTAAACCAAGAGTAAACTTACGATTAATTTTGAAAAATGTTCAGTTAACCCAAGTTTAATTAAACGATTAATGTCCCCCTTAAGTTTTGAATATTTTCTGGTTAACTAAAGTTTAAACTTATGATTCGAATGTTTTTTAGTTAACCAAAGTTTAAACTTACTTTGGTTTTTTTTAAGAATTTTCCTGTTGACGATTTAAACCAAGAGTAAACTTTCGAATAATTTTGAAAAATGTTCAGTTAACCCAAGTTTAAACTACGGATTAATTTTAAGGGTTTTCCCTGTCAGCCCAAGCTTAATGTCCCCCTTAAGTTTTGAATACTTTCTGGTTAACTAAAGTTTAAACCTATGATTCATATTCGAATGTTTTTTAGTTAACCAAAGTTTAAACTTACTTTGGTTTTTTTTAAGAATTTTTCTGTTGACGATTTAAAACAAAATTAAACTTTCGATTAATTTTGAAAAATGTTCAGTTAACCCAAGTTTAAACTAACGATTAATGCTAAGGGTTTTCCCTGTCCCCTCACGCTTAATGTCCCCCTTAAGTTTTGAATATTTTCTGTTTAACTAAAGTTTAAACTTACGATTCATATTCAAATGTTTTTAGTTAACCAAAGTTTAAACTTACTTTGGTTTTTTTAAATAATTTTTCTGTTTACGATTTAAACCAAAATTAAACTTTCGATTAATTTTGAAAGATTTTTCAGTTAACCCAAGTTTTGAATACTTTCTGGTTAACTAAAGTTTAAACTTACGATTCATATTCAAATGTTTTTTAGTTAACCAAAATTTAAACTTTTTTTTTTTAAGTATTTTTCTGTTGACGATTTAAACCAAAATTAAACTTTCGTTTAATTTGAAAAATGTTCAGTTAACCCAAGTTTAAACTAACGATTAATGCTAAGGGTTTTCCCTGTCAGCCCAAGCTTAATGTCTCCATTAAGTTTTGAATATTTTCTGGTTAACTAAAGTTTAAACTTACGATTCATATTCAACTGTTTTTTAGTTAACCAAAGTTTAAACTTACTTTGGTTTTTTTAAATTATTTTTCTGTTGACGATTTAAACCAAAATTACACATTTACCACGGTATTCATATAAATTTAAAAAGCCTTTGTTAAGAAAAATTTATGAAAATAAAAAAAAAAACAATTTATAAAACATTTTTATTAACAAAGCTATTGTAAATTTTTTTGAATACGGGGATTAATGTTGAATTGCCTAATGTTTTATTTAATTAACACAAATTTCAGCCGTTCCCCAGCCGAACTGTATTAGTTCTGACCCTGCTTTAGCCAAACACTTCCTATCCATATCAACCTGATGCCACCGCAAAATTACCACACCATCCTCATATCCCATCATGAAAGAGGCCAACACGTAGGCTTTTCCGTGTTGTTCTCCCTCCTTCGTCTTTTGTTATTTTACCATTTGACATTGATTAAGTCACTTAATTTAAAAGCAAAGCGCCTACGAAGAAATAAAAACAATTTCAATTGAAATATGTACGGTTTGACATTTGAGTTTTTGTCTTGTCTGCCTGTCGGACAGAGTGTCGGGTTGTCGATCGTTGGTATGTAACAATAACCCGCCCGCCCACTTTCAATACAATTCACAAAACATGTGAGTCTTGCTTTTCATTGACAAAGGATGTAGTGGGCGGGGTGGTGGGCGGTTTACAACAGTGAATGCTGAATTGGTATTGTCAGGTAGTCTCAAATTGTCGTTCCAATGACATTTGCCCTGATGGTGCGAGAAGGTTTGTTTTTTCTCTGGTTATCGGAAGCCGCCAGCCAACACCCACATTTAACTCCCACCCAACGAACAGCGCTGTCATCTTCCATTTGCAGGGAAAACAAGTGTTTATCGTTGGTTCCACTGGCAGAGCAGAGCAGCAAGTGAAAATAATTGACATTTGTTCAATTGTTTTGAATTTTAAATAGATCATCTTGGGGAAAACAAAAAGCACACGTTTTTTTTTCGTTCGAAACGAAACAATAGAACCAACAGCAGAAGTTAACTGAAGGGAAAACAATCGTAACCGAGTCAATCGACAGACATGGAAATGTTTTCGAGGCAAAATTATGACATAAACGAAAATATTTACATTTAAAGCGACAGCGTGTGCTGATAATGGTCATCGCTCTGGGAGGGGGGGGCTGAGGAAGAAATAAGCAGCTGTAGTGGAATTTTTATAGATTCCACATTGAAACATCCCATGTCAACTTAAGCGTGTACAGTTTTTAAATGTGTGTTCAAATTCGACTTTAAAAAGTCTAGAGTTCATGCCTAACTTCCCTTAACATTCCATGAACTTCTCTGGGGTTAAGCTAGTGCCCCGAAAAAACACGGCTTTGTATTTCGCTTAAAGTAATTTTCGTCCTTTTGTCATCTAATCTCCCAGCACTTCTCAGCCAGCCGCCTTAAGGAGTGTGTTAGAGTTCAGAAACCAACACATGTTTCAGCAAAAATTAAAACAATTCTTTAATTCGCCCTAAGAAACAAATAGCCAAAAATTCACACATCTGTCCAAATATTAGCAAGAAAAACAAAAAGTGAAATTAACTAATTATCGAAATGAATAAAAAAAAGAAAATCATAAATCTAAAGAATACTGGCAAAAACTTTATTTTTGTGAATTGTTTTCGCAAGACTCCACAAACACCGAAAGAACTAATTAGTTTCGACGCTCATTAGAGTTGTACACAAACAAACAATATTTCTAATAAGAATTAACAACATGTTCTTGTCTTTTCACTTCCGCCGATAAACATCAACACAAATACAATACAAAAAAAAAAATATAAACGAACATATTTTTCTTATTTAACAATTTCTGACTAAAAAAAATAACCTTTTTGTTGGACTGCAACCTCAAGTGGAAATTTAAAATATATTCCAAATAGAGAATAAACTGAAATTAGCAAATACTCAAAGCTTAATAAATCTAAACGAAAAGTCATATGTCTACAAATTGGTTTTTTAGAATTTTTAGAATAACACGAATTTATTTTTTCTATGTGTTTTGCTGAAATTTAACAATTTGCAACAGCAAAAAGGCGGCAGTCTAAAGTAAAAAAATGTAAACTATCTTACAAAAAGAGAATAAACTGAAATTAGCAGAGACTCATAGCTAAATAAATCTGGAAAACATTATAG
Source organism: Hydrotaea cyrtoneurina (assembly GCA_958296145.1). Lineage (NCBI taxonomy): Eukaryota > Metazoa > Arthropoda > Insecta > Diptera > Muscidae > Hydrotaea > Hydrotaea cyrtoneurina. The sequence continues at coordinate 77,123,255 of OY282514.1, read as the reverse complement.
TCACTATTCTAGAAATGTATTTTTTAGAATAGTTTTTGCAAAAAACCAAAAACAAAACAAAATAATTTATGAAAAATCCCCAATGTTAAATCCACCACTCTAAAGTGAAAATTAAAAAAATAAGGTAGAAAATCGAAAATAAATTGAAACTAGCAGATACTCTCAGCTAAATAAATCTAGGAAACTTTATAGTCACTATTCTAGAAATGTATTTTTTAGAATAGTTTGCAAAAAACCAAAAACAAAAAAAATATTTATTTATTTATTATTAATTACAATACAAAGTAAATGTATATTCTAATTTTTGGGTCCAAGGGTAAACCGGGTGACACAGACCATATGTTTAGTTTTTTTGCAGCAAAACAGACAGACCAAAGCCTCTGGTGGGAATCGAACCCACAAACCCCACGCTGATAGGCAAGCACGCTACCAACTCGCCTATCGGGGCGCTTACAAAAAAAAAAAAAAAAAAAAAAAAAAAAAAAAAAAAAATTATGAAAAATCCACCACTCTAAAGTGAAAATTAAAAAAAATAATGTGGAAAATCGAAAATAAACCGAAATTAGCAGATACTCTAAGCTAAATAAATCTAGGAAACTTTATAGTCATATCTGTAGAAATGATTTTTTTAGAATATTTTTCCTAAAACACCACAAAATATATATTTTCTTGTCCTTAAATAACTTTATGCGCTTTTAGCGACATCTTGTGGCGAAAGGCACAATGACTGTTACAGTGCCGACGAGAAATGCAACATGTCCCAAAAAAAATTAAGAATTTCCAATAATAGATGAAAAATTACATAAAAATTTTTCCCAAAAATGTCAGAGAAATTCCCCTCAAAGACTCCCCAATGTAAAATCGACCACTCTAAAGTGGAAATTAGAAAAATACTGTTGAAAATAAATCGAAATTAGAAGAAACTGTCAGCTAAATAAATCTATGAAACTCTATGGTCAGATGTCTAGGAATTAATGTTTCAGAATATTTTTCCCAAAAAAACAAAAACAAAAAAAAACAAAAAATTTCAGAGAAATCCCCCCAATAATTTAGGGAAAATTCCCCAATGTAAAACGACCACTCTAAAGTGGAAATTTAAAATTTTGAACATGAAAAATAAAACAAAATTAAATTTTTTAGAATATTTTTCGTAAAACACGCAAAAAAAAACATAAATTTTTGAGAAATCCCCCCAATAATTTAGGGAAAATTCCCCAATGTAAAATCGACCACTCTAAAGTGGAAATTTTAAATTTTGAAAATGAAAAATAAAACAAAATTACATTTTTTAGAATATTTTTCGTAAAACACGCAAAAAAAACATAAATTTTTGAGACATCCCCCCAATAATTTAGGGAAAATTTCCCAATGTAAAATCGACCACTCTAAAGTGGAAATTTAAAATTTTGAAAATGAAAAATAAAACAAAATTAAATTTTTTAGAATATTTTTCGTAAAACACGCAAAAAAAACATAAATTTTTGAGAAATCCCCCCAATAATTTAGGGAAAATTCCCAAATGTAAAATCGACCACTCTAAAGTGGAAATTTAAAATTTTGAAAATGAAAAATAAAACAAAATTTTTTAGAATATTTTTCGTAAAACTCGCAAAAGAAACATAAATTTTTGAAAAAAAAATTCTGAAAAATCGCCAAATAATTTATGAAAAACTCCCAGGAGGCAAAATTTTTTTTTTTGGGGGGGGAGGGGGTTGGTTGTTTTTTTTATATAGACCTATAAGAAGCATTAGTCTGGAACAATCAACAAACCTTAAATGTTCTCCGGTCCGTAGAATTGGGGCCGTCAGGAGGGGTTTACAAAACCGCTCAATAACAAAAAATAAAGCCTCCGCTTTCCCAACTGTCTCTACAAATATATATATTAAACCATTTGTGTTGTTGTTTGTTTCATTCCAGCAAATCGGTCGTTATATACGACGTGACGAATCGACGTTTTTCACCCCCAAATCCACCGAGGTAAGTCACTCAGACAACGGCTCCTAACAAACTGTACTAACACTTCCACTTTTCCAACTGAAAAGAAACAACAAAAACAAAAAAAAATCTGTAACTAAATTTCTAACAAACTTAACTTTGTGTTCTTTGTTCTCTTCTAACTGCAAAATTTCGCCTACATTTCCGTTTCCAACTGTAACTGTAACTAAAACCAAAACTCTTGCACTCGACACACATTCACACCTTAATATACACGCACACACACACACACACACTGACACTAAAAAAAACACTCACACACGCACACTCAAAAGAGTTTCAGACCGCACCAACAGCGGCAAAGTATCGTAAACCATCATGCAACACTGCCAGCAAATGTCCCAAATAATCAAAATGCTGTTGCTGCCACAACAAACGGTGGAGTCACAGTCAATACAACGCCCAATAAAAAATTCATCACATCCAATAAAGTACGAAATGCGAATGTGACGACGAATGGCACGACGGTACCCAATGGCAGCGTTCAGGCCCGCCATCATCTGCATCAGCAACATCCTCAGGTTGCCTCAAAGTTGAAGCCGGTTAAGGAGAGACGGCCAACCGCCCTGCCAAGCCAACAGCCGAAAATTGTAAATGATGAAGATGCTGTTGCTGTTGCAGCTGCAACTGAAAATACTGGAGATGTTTGCGATGGTGAGATTGTCGTTGTGAGTGGCAAGTCACTTACAAATGGGGCAAAGCAATCGGCAACATTCTTTATAGGAACCCAGGCAAATGGGGCCGGCGGTGGTGGTGACGATGACGACGACGATGATCATGATGAAGACAATGACGATGTAGTGGTTGTTGCTGAAAATGATTATACCACACGAGGAGTTTCTTCATTAAACCATAAACAGCAGTTTGAAAATGTTGTTGATGTTTCCGGCAAACAAACATTGTCGTCCCTGCCCAGTTTCACAGCAACATCTGCCGGCCTCGCCTCACCGACCACAGCCAAGCTACGCATTAAATTTCCGAGTAATACGAGTAATAAACTAAGAAAATTCGGTCGCACCGACACAGCCAACTCGTTGTCGTTGTCACAGCAAGATGAGGAAAAAGTGCATATACCACCGCCTCCGCCACTGCCGCCGCAACCCCTTTGCCAGCCGACATCACCGTCTCTGTCGCTCTTATCCAAAAGTAAGAGTAGTTCAAATTTAACTGAAACACCAGGACAGACACCCACAGTGGCAACGGCAGCCGCAGCCACAGCCACAGCATCAGGATCTACATTCGCAATTTTAACGGAAACGGATGTGAAAACACAAGCATCACCAGCATCAGCATCATCATCAACGACGACGACAACGGTAACGCATCATGGCGGAAATGCCAAAGCAAGAGTGAGTTAACTCGTTGTTTTTTTGTTTTCATCTTGCAGGCTCAGAAACATAGATACGAGAACGATTATCCTAGCAAAACCTTCTCGATTCTCATTCTTCATTGACATCACGCATACACAGTTGTAACGCATGACTACGTGTTAGGCTGTGTTTTTTTTTTCTCTCTATCTAGTTTTTAAACAATATACGAGGGCCGTGTGTTATAATTGAGATCGTTTTTTTTTTTTTTTTTTTTTTTGTTTAAAAAAAAATTGTGCAGCTCGCTTCGAAATGACCCCAAAATGAGGACAATGAAAATTAAAATTGGGGCTGTGGTCCAGTAGGGTGGGGAGGGGGCGTGGGCACAAAATAAAGTACGAAAACGTATGAAAAATATATGGAAATTTTTTAAAATTAAAAATCTTCAATTTTTTCTTTTCAAAACCTATGAAGTTTTTTTTTCATTTAAAAAAAATAAATAAAGTCAGAAAACATATGAAAAAAATTCCGTAATTTCCAAATAATACATATTTTCAACAAAGTTTTGTTTTCAACAAAAATTATGGAAAAATTCGGCGATATTTAAAAAAAGAGAAAACTTATGGAAAAAATTCATGATTTTTTTAAAGAAAAAACATCCTTTTTCTGCCTTCGACAAAAAATCACCTCCTTAATTCCTAATAATTACATATTTAAAAAAACCGAGAAAAATTATGAAATTTTAAAAATAAAAAAAAAATTGGCAAATTAAAAAAAAAGAAAAGTAAGAAAATATAAAAAAAAATTCTATTCGATTTTTTAAAAAAAATATTCTTCACTTTTTCTGATTTCAATAAAATGTCCCTAATTTCCAAATAATACATATACTTCAACAAAGTAAGAAAAAGGAATCTTATAAAAACAAAATCCGTGATTTTTTAAACAAAATACTCCTCACTTTTTTCTGCTTTCGACACAAAATAAAGTACGAAAACGTATGAAAAAATATCGACATTTTTTTAAAATTAAAAATCTTAAATTCTTCCTATGAAGTTTTTTTTTCATTTAAAAAAAATAAATAAAGTAAGAAAATATATGAAAAAAAATGCCTAATTTCCAAATAATACATATTTTCAACAAAGTTAGAAAAATTATGAAAAAATTGGGCGATTTTTTAAAAAAAAATGTTTTTTGAAAAATTGCAATATTCTTTTTTAAGAAAAAACATCCTTTTCTCTGCCTTCGACAAAAAATCACCCCCTTACTTCCAAATAATTACATATTTAAAAAAACCGAGAAAAATTACGAAAATTTAAAAAAAAAAAAATTGGCAAATTAAAAAAAAAAATTAAGAAAATATAAAAAATAAATTCCATTCGATTTTTTAAAAAATATATTCTTCACTTTTTTCTGATTTCGATAACATTTCCCTAATTTCCATATAATACATATACTTCAAAAAAGTAAGAAAAAGGAATCTTTTCTGCTTTCGACAAAAAATAACCCCCCTCCCTAACTTCCAAAAAATACAAAATTTCAACAAAGTATGAAAACTAATGAAAAATTCTACGATTGTAACAAAAAAAAAAAGAAAAAAAATTCTTAAAAAAAAATATTATAAAAAATTCCGCCATTTTTTTTTTAAATAAAACATAGTTCCCTTTTTTCTGGTTTGGACAAAAATAAAGTGAGAAAGCTTATGAAAAAATTCTGCGATTTTTTTTTTTAAATTATAAAAAATTTCGCAATTTTTTAAAAAAAAAAATTCCGCGTTTTTTTTTAAAAATAAAACATACTTCACTTTTTTTCTGCTTTGGACAAAAATAAAGTGAGAAGGCGTACGATAAAAACTCGGCGAATTTTTTTTTTAAAAAAATTATAAAAAATTTCACAATTTTTTTTTTAAAATAAAACATCTTTATGAAAAATATTCGGCGATTTTTTAAAAAAAAAAACATAAAAAATTCCCCGATTTGTTTTAAAAAATAAAATATACTTCACTTTTTTCTGCTTTGAATTCGGCGATTTTTTTTTTTAGAAAATTTATAAAAAATTTCGCAATATTTTTTTTAAATAAAACATCCTTTGCTTTTTTCTGCTTTGGACAAAACAAAACCCCTCCCTAACTACCTAATAATTACTTATTTACCTAATAATTACTTATTTACCTAATAATTACTTATTTCAACAAAGCGAGAAAACTTATAAAACAATTCGACGATTTTAAAAAAATGAGTGAGGAAACTTATGAAAAAATTGGGCGATTTTTTAAAAAAAAAATTATAAAAATGTCCCAATTTTTTTTTAAAAAATAAAACATCCCTCACTTTTTGGGACAAAAGAAAGAACCCTGCCGAACTACCCAATAATTACATATTTCAAAAAAACAATATGAAACAATTCGGCGATTTAAAAAAAAATAATAAAGTGAGAAAAAATTCTACGATTTTTTCAAAAAGCATTTTCTTTACTTTTTTCTGCTTTCTACAAAAATACACCCCGTTCACAGCTTCCAAATAATTACATATTACAACAATGAGAGAAATATAAATTTTTTGGAAAAAAAAATTTAAAAAAACTTATGAAAAAATGTTGCTATTTTTTAAAAAAATATTCTTTACTTTTTTTGCTTTCGAAAAAATACCACCTTCCGGACTTCCAAATAAACAAGTGGCATTTCCTTTAATTTAATTACCTGTTTTTTTCAAAAAAAATGGGCGGGTCGGGTTCATTGTGACACGCCCACTTTCTTCTGAGTACCATATTGTCCAAATAATTTTCAATTGTCTTATCAGGTTCTTTTGAACCTGAAGAGATCATACCCACCTCTTACACAAGTTCTCCACTCATTATTTTAGGCACTCTGAACATGCATGCACATGGTTTTAACTGCATCATGAAGTCAACTCTGATAATAACAGGCAAAGATTACATTTTACCAACCAGAAACCTTGGAGAGGCGAAACACATTTCTGCTCCCCCCCTATATGCCTAATTTTACAAACGACAAAAGTCTAAATGAGAAAACAAAGGGAATGCTCTAAAATCAGCCCTCTAGGTAAAAACAAGTGAGGGTGGCATTAAGATCAAACGGATCGAATTGTATATATCCCCAACATGGATATTTGTCCACACTTAAGACATCGGACATCGCTAGATCGTCTTAGCATTTTTCGAAGAAAGGGTGACAGCTAGATGTTTCGAGACGTCTTCCACAGTATGACCAACTAAACACACACTCTATCTCTAAGAACGCGCCAAACATAATTTTCAGACAAAGTCCTTAAAAACAAATACCCGAAGATTATCTTCAGCTCGACATAATAAAAGCACAGCGTGCCGACGTTTACCCACATCAATGGCCGCTTCTTCGCCCTCCCTTTATTCACCGCTCTAGCACAGCTGGCGTAACCACACTTTGACCTCACATTGTTACCTAAATGCTCTCTAATTACAATTTAGTCTGCGAATACCTTGTCTGTTCAAGCCGTTCTATTCTATAGGAAATTCTTCACCCTTAACCTTATGCTCATTTATACTTTGGCTGGCTTTTGTTCCATTTCCGTTTCCTGTGTCATTGTTATTTGTTAATTAATATCCTATTGTTGTGCTGCTAACTTCACGTCTTCTATATTCTAACAAGACATTTTTACTAACTCTATTGTGTGTGTGTATTTATTACAATTACTGGGACTACAATATTATTTAACATTTCTCCACCAACCACCTCCTACTGATTTTCCTCTTTCATAACCGTAAATATTCTGTGGCAGCTTTCAACAATTCTATTGTGATATTTTTCAGCCAAAGGAATGTTCAGACACAGCAATTACTCTGCACGAAGCTTTGCAAAGTCAATACGATGATGACTTCAGTGTGAATGCCTCTCAGACAGGTACAAATGTAACATCGAGTGATGGCAGAGACTCCGGGGTGCAAATTGAGGTAAATTTTATGATGGTGACGACGACGATGTGTTGGAAGAGAATGAGCGATTGCTCCTTTGCAGAGAAATTACCATACGAATTGCATTGGGAAAGGGAAATTAATGAAGTCATATTCATCAATGTTTGAGCCAGAAAAGTCAATAAGTGCGATGCACCGTTTGTATATAGAAAGAGTAGACTTCATTGTAAAGCTGTGGTCGACACAAAGAGAGAGCAGACCAAAGTGTTTGTTCGAAGTTTCCGTACCAACTCTGGGCTTATGAAAAAAATATGGAAAGAGTAGACTTTATTGTAAAGCTGTGGTCGGCACAAAGAGAGAGCAGACCAAAGTGTTTGTTCGAAGTTTCCGTACCAAGTCTGGGCTAATGAAACAATATGGATCGAGTTTTGTATCGATATTTTTCAATTATATTTAACTTTTTAATAAATTCAAGCTCGATGTTATTAAAGCTTTCTATATAATTGTTCTTTAATCGCAAAAGCTTAAGAAAGGGTTTTCTGATTGTTCGTATAAAAACAGTTTGTTTTGTCCCAAAAACTGAAAAGCTTTACTGTATAAAAATTTGCCGTAGAATTTGTCCATATAAAAAGTTTTTCCAAGACCCTGAGCCAAAAATCGTAAATGTATAAAAGCTTTCCATAGTGTTTTTCCTTCTGTCTCAAAAGCTATAATAAAAAGCTTTATTATATAAAAGCTTTCTAAATAATTTTTTCGAATACAGTTTTTTAGAGGCTAAACCAAAAATTGTAAAGACTTTCCAAAGAATATTTCTATAAAAAAGTCTCAAAAGCTGAAATAAAACCTTTGGTAAAATGTAAAAGCCTGCCATAGATTTTTTGGTAATTAGAATAAGCTTTCCAAGAATTCCATCTTCAGTCGCTGAAGCTGAAATAAAAAGCTTTATTATATAAAAGCTTTCCCGATAATTTTCCCTTACAAACTTGTTTAGACGCTAAGCCAAAAATCTTAGATATATGAAAGCCTGTCAGAGCATGTTTCAATATAAACAGCCTCAAAAGCAGAGATAAAAGCTTTTGTTAATATATGAAAGCTTTGACCTAGAATTTCTAATAATGCATTTTTAATAAATATTGTTATTTTTATTAACGAATTTTTCCCGTAGTCCCAAAAGCTAAAATAAAAATCTTTATTATATAAACGCTTTCTAGATCATTTTTCCGTATGAAGATTTTTACTACTACTTGAAAACTTTTCAAAGACTTTGTCTATGAAGGCTATCCACTGCATTTTTATTTAGGACAATTTTCCCTCAGTCGTTGGGAAATAAAAAGTTCATATATAAAGCCTTTTTTGGGGGTCCGGTAGGCGAGTTGATAGCGTTGGTCAGCGAAGGGGTTGTGGGTTAGATTCCCACCAGAGGCTTTGGTCTGTCGCTGCAAAAATCTAGCCATTTTATCTGTGTCACCAGGTTAAAGACCATACAGAGGGCAGACGTCGCAAGTCGTTTTCTGATGCATTAGTTCGCAAGCACACTCCAGATGTCACTAATTGGCATGGCAATATTTGAAAGATTTTCAAAGCAAATAATGTTTTTTTAAAACAAATACTGTTTAAATACCCTCTTGGAAATATTCAGAAAACGACTTGCGACGTCTGCCCTCCGTGTGGCTCTCAGGATTCATGATTCGTCTGCTAATCTGTTAGCCTATTTAAATCTCTAATGAGAGTTTGAGATGATAATTCCATTCTTGTTTCTCTAGGAATCTACACCATCGCCCAAGGAAAGTGATAGTAGCGGTGATACTCCCAAGTCGCATCGTTTGGAGGGAGGTCTGATATTTACCCGCACAAACCTGCCCATGAAAAAAGATGTACAAATTGAGTACATTCACAAGAATGAAAAGTATGATTCAAACGATTTCTATTTCCCTGAATATTGTCTAACTCACAATGTCTTTTGCTCTCCCTTCACATAGAACTCGTAATCTCATACGCACTGCAATCGAGAAAAATGATTTTCTCAACAATTACATGGATAAGGAACGCAAAGAGATGGTCATCGATGCCATGGAAATGAGGCACTTCCATCAGAATGACTCCATCATCAATGAAAACGATGAGGGTTCCGAGATTTATGTCTCCGAAGACGGTACATTCGATGTCATCAAACAGGGCAAGGTCATTGGACAATTTGGTGGTGAAACCGTATTCGGCGAACTGGCCATCCTGTACAATGCCAAACGCTTTGCCTCAATACGAGCGGTCACCGATGCCAAGGTGTGGAAAATAGATCGAGATAAATTCCGTAAGATAATGGTGATATCGGGCTCCAAGGAAAGGGAGGAGAATCTGAATTTCTTGAGATCGGCACCGTTCTTGAATGACCTGTCGGAGGATGTGCTTAGCAAAGTGGTGGATCTACTGCAGCGGGTAAGCTTTGTGAGTGTCACAGAACAAAAATTTTCTTTAATTCAAATCTTTTTAGAAATTCTTTGCCACCAACACGTGCATTGTGCGCGAAGGAGATGTGGGCAATGAGTTCTTTATCATACGCGGCGGTACAGTAACTATTAAAAAGATATTCGAAAATAACGAGGAACGAGTGGTGGACAATCGCAAGAGAGGTGACTATTTTGGCGAGCAGGCTCTGCTCAATGCCGACTGCAGGCAGGCCAGTGTATATGCCGATGCTCCCGGCACCGAGGTTTTGAAATTAGACAGAGAGTAAGTACAACATTACAAAAAATATACCTAATTACAAACTGTCATTACTACCCCAACCCCTTAGAGCTTTTATCAGCTACTTGGGCACCATACCCCAACTGAGAGAATTGCCGGTGGAGAGATCCGACCCGGAAGGCCGTGACAGCAATCGCAAATCGGAATTCGACAACGAATTTGCCAACATTGAATTGACGGACTTGAAAAAAATCGCCACTTTGGGCGCGGGAGCTTTTGGCAAAGTCGATTTGGTCTCATACGATGCCAAAACCATATTTGCCCTTAAGATTGTGAAAAAAATTGATATTGTGAAACAGGATCAGATCGAGCACATTTACAGCGAGAAGCATGTAATGATGAAGTGTCGCAGTTCACCCTTTATAATAGAGTAAGTGCGATACGGCGTTTATTTTTTTGTAAAAGCTTTCTCTTATATTTTAATTTTGCAGACTTTATAAAACTTTCCGCAATGAAAAATTCGTCTATTTCCTTATGGAGGCCTGCATGGGCGGCGATGTCTGGACAGTGATGTCGCAGCGACGTTTCTTTGATGAGAAGACTGCCCGCTTTATAGGCGGCTGTGTGGTGGAAGCTTTTGACTTTCTCCATTCACATCATATTATTTATAGAGATTTAAAGCCGGAGAATTTGATGTTGACAACGGATGGATATTGTAAATTGGTAAGTGGAAGAAAAATGGGAAAATGTCGTACAATTACAATTATTAGTCTAAGAGACAGCGACATTATGAAAATATATCAAAACTCTATCGCCCATATTCATAAAAATGTACAACAGATTTGTTAAAAAAAAAATGTATGAAAATACCAAAAAAAAATTTACACATTTTCCTAGAAGCATAAATAAGTATTACTTTCATGATTAAGAATTCTTACTGAAACGCTTTTTCTCTGCACTGCGAATATGGTTCTCCGACATATGATTGATGAAAAGAAAACCGACCCTAATTAAAACGCTTTACGTAGCGATTTTTTTAAAGCTTTAAATCGCTTTTTTGTGTTGAAAAAGTCACAGTTTTGATTACGCAAACAATTTTTTAGTTGATGCGGAACGCATTTCCAAAAAATCTTTTAAAAAAAAACGTATCGAAAAAATCTATAAAAATTTTACTAAAAATGTTTGTGTAGGAAATATTTTTAAAGAACAGCCTTTTTAGAATAGTTCCTACAGAAAAGCTTTTTTTAGAAAAGTTATTAAAAAAACAGCTTTTTTACAAAAGTTTGTCTTAAAATCTTTTAGAAAAGTTTATGTAGTAAAGGCTTTTTAAAAAATAGTTTATAAAAAGCTTTTTAGAAACGTTTTTGTATAAAAAGCATTTTAGAAAAGTTTTTGTATAAAAAGATATTTTGGAAAAGTTTTTGTAGAAAAAGCTTTTTAAAAAGTTTTTATCTTAAAAGCTTTTGTTAGAAAAATTTTCGTAGAAAACGGCTTTTTAAAAAATTTTTTGTAGAAAATTTTTTTTTTGGAAAAGTTTTTGTACAAACATTTTTTTTTGGAAAAGTTTTTGTAGAAAAATTTTCTTAGAATATGTGAAATATTTTATAAAAGCTATATATCAATTGACTTTGAGATGACGTTTTGAGAAAGCTCTAAATGGGAAATTAACGGTATTGACTATGGAAAAAGCTCTCAAATCTGACATAACAATATATTTATAAGAATGGAAATGCACAATATCGCAAAAGCTCTGCGTCAGTTGTATGTCGACGACTATTGCAGTATCTAAAAAACTCTTGACCATTTCGTGATCTATTTCGACATTTAAAAAGCGCTTGACTTTTGCAAGAGGTCTAAAAAAACTCTGAAATCTGACATGACAAATAATTTAGTAGATTAGAAAATTAAAGCTTTAAAAAGCTCTAAAGATTTGCAAATATAAATGACATAGCGTTTTAAATAACACTATCTAAAAAATGTCTCTCTCTCTATCTCTTGTTCTCCGGTAAGAATACTAAAGGTTTCAATAATTTCTCTCACTTCATTTGTCGTTAAAACTCCAAAGATTTCTGTTTCCTTTTTTTTTTTAAAAAAATTTTTTTAACTCTTTTTTTCCCTTCCCAGGTCGACTTTGGTTTCGCCAAACACATACCCACCAATCAGAAAACGCACACATTTGCCGGCACCCCCGAATATGTGGCACCCGAAATTATACTCGATCGTGGCCATGACCGTTCCGTCGACTATTGGGCTTTGGGCATACTGGTGTTTGAGCTGCTGGTGGGTAAGACACCATTCCGTGGACAAAATCAAATTAAGATTTATCAACAGATATTGGGTGGCATCGATGTGATACAAATGCCCTCGAAAATACCCAAGTCGGCACAAAGTTTAATACGGGCCCTGTGCAAACAATTGCCGGCCGAGAGATTGGGCTATCAGCGTAAGGGTATCACGGATATCAAGAAACACAGGTAAGGGGGGAATCATTATTTTACGAGTGAACATTGGTTGTTAGATTAATACTTTATTGTGTAACAGTTGGTTTGACAGTTTGGACTGGCAGAAATTGAAAAACAAACAGTTGGCCTCTCCCATTAAACGGCCCATCACCAGCAATACGGATCTGCAGTACTTTGGACCGTCGGGCGTGGAGAACGAAGTGGATCCACCGCCAGAGACCAGCGGTTGGGATATTGATTTTTAATTTAATTATTTTCGTTTTTCGTCCTAAGATTTCGAGTTTATTTTAATGTTTAATAATTTTGTTATTAGTTGTTAATTAAATATTTTGCTTAAATTATCGTTAAAGTAAGAAAAAAAGACAATAATTTTTTTAGTACGTATGCAAATGAAGTTATATTAAATATTTTTAAATTTTTATAATAATAAAAAAAGAAATCTAAATTTTAAGCAGCGAAATCTGTAAACGAGATTTTTCTTCAACAACTTGAATTTCCTTTTAGGGCAAAGGCAAACAAACCGTGAAGGTGGATGTTCTAGGAAGGAGAAGGGGGAGGTTTTAATTCAGGGCCAACTGCCATTAATAGGCACATTTATCGGTGTATGTGTAAGGGTGTATGTGTATGTGCAGTCAGGGGGGCGACGTTGAATGTTGATCGTGTAAGTGCGTGTTGGCCTCCATGTGTGAGTGAAATCATTTACAACGGAAAATCAGCAACATCCGGTTTCCGCTTTTGACTGATGACGACGAAATGCGTTAACATATCACGAACACCAGAAGCAGCAGCAGCAGCGACAACAACAACAATAACATTCACTAAACTAAAACAACTACAGCAACATGACGTGCACCCCGCCACAAACATTTAACAAATACCTACACACATTTATAACACAGATTTAGACTATATTACATACATTCCAACCCACACACACACACACATGTGTAATGATTCGTCTACACACATACACACACCAAGATATGTGTGTGTGTGTGTGAAAAGTTTGTTAGTAAATCATATCACTACGCAAAAATTGTAATGATGGGTGATTTTCCTGACAAACGATGATGTTGTTCACCCCCCTCATGCTGATGATGATGATGACGATGTAAACGTTGTTATTGGTGATGTTGTCGGCGACGATTTGTTGTTGTAGTTGCTGCTGTTGATGATTTGCAACAAAATAATGTTTCATTTTCATGGCAGATGTTGACATTTCATGAAGATGCGTAAGCCTGTCCCAGTACACGAGGCCACACATTTCCACCAGAGTGACATGACGGGCGATGTCCTTGTAATTGCGAGCGCAAATCATCTTTTTAGATCCTGAATTGGGGCGATAAGCATAGCAGGTCGAAGGAAAGCTAGAAAGTCAGTCGCATTAGAAGTAGTAGGGAGGATATTGAAAGGGTTTCAGATCTAAAATGACAGCTGTCAAATAAAATGACAGCTGTCAAATAAAATGACAGCTGTCAAATAAAATGACAGCTGTCAAATAAAATGACAGCTGTCAAATAAAATGACAGCTGTCAAATAAAATGACAGCTGTCAAATAAAATGACAGCTGTCAAATAAAATGACAGCTGTCAAATAAAATGACAGCTGTCAAATATAATGACAGCTGTCAAATAAAATGACAGCTGTCAAATAAAATGACAGCTGTCAAATAAAATGACTGCTGTCAAATATAATTATAGCTGTCAAATAAAATAACAGCTGTAAAATAAAATGACTGCTGTGAAATAAAATGACAGCTGTCAAATAAAATGACAGCTGTCAAATAAAATGACAGCTGTCAAATAAAATGACAGCTGTCACAAAAATGACAGTTGTCACAGAAATGACAATTGTCACAAAAATGACAGCTGTCAAATAAAATGACAGCCGGCACAAAATAAAATGACAGCTGTCAAATAAAATGACAGCTGTCAAATAAAATGACAGCTGTCAAATAAAATGACAGCTGTCAAATAAAATGACAGCTGTCAAATAAAATGACAGCTGTCAAATAAAATGACAGCTGTCAAATAAAATGACAGCTGTCAAATAAAATGACAGCTGTCAAATAAAATGACAGCTGTCAAATAAAATGACAGCTGTCAAATAAAATGACAGCTGTCAAATAAAATGACAGCTGTCAAATAAAATGACAGCTGTCAAATAAAATGACAGCTGTCAAATAAAATGACAGCTGTCAAATAAAATGACAGCTGTCAAATAAAATGACAGCTGTCAAATAAAATGACAGCTGTCAAATAAAATGACAACTGTCAAATAAAATGACAGCTGTCAAATAAAATGACAGCTGTCAAATAAAATGACAGCTGTCAAATAAAATGACAGCTGTCAAATAAAATTACAGCTGTCAAATAAAATGACAGCTGTCAAATAAAATGACAGCTGTCAAATAAAATGACAGCTGTCAAATAAAATGACAGCTGTCAAATAAAATGACAGCTGTCAAATAAAATGACAGCTGTCAAATAAAATGACAGCTGTCACTGTCACAAAAATGACAGCTGTCAAATAAAATGTCACTAAAATAACAGTTGTCACAAAAATGACAGCTGTCACAAAAATTACAGTTTATTTATAGATTTATAAATTTTTCTTGGGTTTTTCTTTTCTTAGATTTTTCTATATTTCTCTTTTGTTTCGAAGACTACCGTGGAACAAATTAATAGTAAGTGTAATGGCATTTGATAGCATTTCCCCAACCTCAACTAACACCAACACTTTTTTGTATATAATACGACTATCTTTTCTGCTCTGCTCATGAATATTTGTAAGCTTGTGAATTGTATTTCGAAACATTGGAAAAACTTTACATTATCATCATTTAATATTTACAAAATAATTATTTCCCACTGCTGCCATTGTGTTCGCATACAATACTGCGAATACTTTTATGGTCTGAACACAGAAAAATTCTGGACTTGGAAATATCTCTATGATTTTTAATCATAATGAAACTCACACATGCTTACACAAAAATCTATAGCAACTGAATGCGAGCATGTGTAGGAGATGGAGAATATACTAAATATCTGAGGTAGATTTGTGTTTACCTATTGTTTGCACATTTGTATAACATTATTAATATTGTATGTCGTGTGTGGATGACGGTGTATGTGACTGTGTGTCTATAGAAGGAGTGCATTTGCCATTGTGTGTGTGTGTGTGTGTGTGAGGATATAGTCAAAAATGCTGACTGACTCTTGTTTGTTAATTGTACACTGACAGAAATTTATTTTAATTTTACATTTTACAAATCAAAATTCAAAAAATTAATTACAAAATGTACACTTGATCCTAAGTCAAAATAGGAAGCGACCTCTACAAATCGTGCATCACTACAAGATGACTTCGACAAGGTCACAGCTAATGGTGCAACTCCTTTAACAAACTGTTGGAGAAAATTTGGAAAAAGCAAAACTTAATAAAACAGGCGCTCACAATATCGAGTGCCACATAAAGTTCCTGTGGAAATTTCAGCTACCAACAGCTTGCAACACGTATACACAAGGAGTAGCCTAATTTTAGACTTCATCGGGTGGATGATATTAGATCGCCCTAGAAGATCCAGATAACCACTGTAAAATGCCCGAACAGTCATCACTGTACTATTTTTCACAGTGTGTAGGGTGCCACTGACATCGGCACCGCCGTCGATGTTGTTGCCATAATGATTATTGTTTGTTGTTCACAATGTTTACATTTATATTGAGGCATGTTCATTTTTGTTTGTTCATGCAACAGTCTGTTATACTTTGTTAATGACATTTATTGTTTCAACACTTCTTCTGTGTGTTTGTGTGTGTGTGTGTTTCTAAATATACAATAAACATTTACAGACTCACACGCATAAGCAAACAGACAGAAAGGCGGGGAGGCTTATACGCCTTTGCCACCACACATGCGGGTAAACAAATGTTTTACTCATACACACTCCCACTCACACACACAGACCTTCACATGCACACATATTTAATAACAACTGCATTTTCCGAATTGTCCTTTTCCACCGAAAAAGTCTTCTTTCTCTAGACATCTGCTGGCAATTATATTTGTGTGTGTATGTGAATGCTCATGTTCATGTACATACATATGTGTGAGTTTATGTATATATATATGTATGCATGTCAATTTGATTATGTAAATGTATGTTTCTATGATATCTGTGTAGTGTAATAATACGAGTGATAGGTATGTGTATTAGGGTGGAGTGAAAACATGCTTTTTTTTTAATTTGAAAAAGTTAACCTCGGAAAGAGATGTAGTCTGGGGTCCTAATGAGGGGAAAAATAAAGAAAAAAATTTTAAAAAAATTTTAGGGGTCGCGCCACTCCCTCGAAATTTGGAAATTATCGCTATTTTGGCGTTGATTTTAGAAAAATCCTAAAAATTAACGACTTAACTTATTCGAAATTTAAAAGTTTGAGCTTGTTCAGTGCCCAAACAAAAGTATTTGAGGCAAATATGAGGATAATCGAATTGTAGCTTTGGTGGCGATTTCATTATTCAGCCAATTTTCTGAAGAAGGGACGATTTGACTTATTTTACTTTTTGAAATTTTTGAACAATGAGAATTTTTTTTTTAAATTTTTTCATGCCCTTATTTCATTGTTTACACTATTGCTAACATTTATTGACATGAAACTTTTTAGGATTTTTCTAAAATCAACGCCAAAATAGCGATAATTTCCAAATTTCGAGGGAGTGGCGCGACCCCTAAAAATTTTTTAAAATTTTTTTCTTTATTTTTCCCCTCATTAGGACCCCAGACTACATCTCTTTCCGAGGTTAAATTTTTTTTTTTGAATTTCACTCCACCCTAATGTGTATTGCCAGAATTATTTGGTTGACGTGTGTACATGATTTTCAATCCAACCATCTGTCCAACCATCCGTTGGTGAGTCTGTCTTTCTGTCTCTTTGCCATGTACTGTCATCATCATTATGGTTTATTGTTATTGTTTGTTGTTAAAATTATTGTTATTAGTTTAATAAAATTATCAGAATTCATTCATACAATTTTTAAATAGAAAATTTAATTAAAATCCACAACTATGTCATGGCGAAATTATTGAAGAAAAGAAGTCGAAAAGATTAAGTACGTAAGGATAATGACAAAAAGACAGACGTCACTAAAATAACGAATTTAAATAAAATGACAGCTGTCAATAAATAAAATAACAGCTGTCAATAAATAAAATGACAGCTGTCAATAAATAAAATAACAGCTGTCAATAAATAAAATGACAGTTGTCAAATAAAATGACAGCTGTCAAATAAAATGACAGCTGTCAAATAAAATGACAGCTGTCAAATAAAATGACAGCTGTCAAATAAAATGACAGCTGTCAACTAAAATGACAGCTGTCAAATAAAATGACAGCTGTCAAATAAAATGACAGCTGTCAAATAAAATGACAGCTGTCAAATAAAATGACAGCTGTCAAATAAAATGGCAGCTGTCAAATAAAATGACAGCTGTCAAATAAAATGACAGCTGTCAAATAAAATGACAGCTGTCAAATAAAATGACAACTGTCAAATAAAATGACAGCTGTGAAATAAATCATAGCTGTCAAATAAATAAAATGACAAATGTCAAATAAAATGACAGTTGTCAATAAATAAAATGACAAATGTCAAATAAAATGACAGTTGTCAAATAAAATGACAGCTGTCAAATAAAATGACAGCTGTCAATAAATAAAATGATAATTGTCAAATAATATGACAGCTGTCAAATAAAATGACAGTTATCAATAAATAAAATGACAGTTGTCAATAAATAAAATGATAATTGTCAAATAATATGACAGCTGTCAAATAAAATGACAGTTGTCAATAAATAAAATGACAGCAGTCAATAAATAAAACGACAGCTGTCAAATAGAATGACAGCTGTCAAATGAAATGACACTGGGAATTTGAGTTAATTTTTTTTCTTGATTTTATTCGAGTTTTTTTTGCAGTTCAGTGTATTATTTGTCATAGATTTCTGGCATATATGTATCACTTATTTTAAGTGCGAATATTACAGTTGCAAAAATCTTGAATACAACTTTTACTTAATTTGAGTAAATTTTTCCTTGAAGTTAATAATGTTTTCGTTTATTTACCAGAAATTACTTTGTCCACAATGAATCCGTGTTACTTGTTGCCTTTAAACCCAAACACGATTGAAACACCTTAAATGTTTATAATATTTAAAAAAAAACAAAGCCTACTTTTAGGTAAACACTTTAAAAACGTTGAATGAATTTTAAATTTCATAGTGGCTTCGAGGGAAAGAAAATCAGTGTTTTCAAAAGCGAACATTTGGATTTAAGTTACGAGGAAATTTCCTAATTTCCAAAGAAATTGGTCAGGTCGTCTACATTTTGTCGCAGCTCCTCCCCATCATGTTACATTTGTTATGCCTTCATTTCCGGTCGTACCTCTGGCCAGCTAACCTAAATAATCTTTTACTTCCCCTTTCAGTCAATCGCTGTAACGACAGCACGTCTCAACAATTTCTTATTTACAAGACTAGAATTACGGTATTTTAATAACGCACCACAGCATTTGAGCTTAACGAATGGACGGACGCACAGGCGGGCGGACAGACAAACAACGAAATGGTAACAACAAAATATGAGATACTAAGGAATGACTGTGTATAGAAAATTAAACTAGGATTGATAAAATCCCACCCTCCTGCCTTGAGGCTCACCTCAGTGCAAACGTAACGCACGGGTACACTTCAGGATCCTTGTCACGTTTTGCCCACGAAAAAACGAAAACTGACACAATCAACAGTTTTAAGCGGGTGCTACTGCGTTGTCATGCCGGTAATGGGGATGGCGGCGGTGGTGGAGTTGTTTTATTGTTGCCGTTGCTATTATTATTATTATTATTCCTTTTCGGTTCACAAAGTAAATTCTTCGAATAATGAACGAACGGGGGAAAAAAAACGACTAAACAAGCAAAAAATTAAAGCAAATTGCACAATAGCCAAGTGAGCAATGAACGAATGGCAACACAATTCACAGCACAGATGAGCGGAGCAGCAAAAGCCACCACCGACTGACTGTGGGGCCAAAGTACCGTTACATAGAAAATGAAAATATAATCCCGACAAAAGAAAAAGGATCAAATGGAAAATAATCGATGTATGCCAACCATCATAAAATCTCCCACCGCTACCAACCAAAGGGAAAAGTGCGGTGAGAAAGAACAAAACAACAAAAAGAGAAAAAAAAAAAAAAAAAAACAAATATCAAACATCACTCGTAGAGTGATAAAAATGATGGCGCTACAAATCCCACATCAAGCGTAAAATTCAATCACAATTAAATGGCAAAACTACAAAACAAAGAAATTACGTCCGCTCTTTGTTTATATTCTTTACATGGGTCATCTTTTTTCCACTTTCCGTTTTTTTTCTCTTTTTGCTGCTGTCCCGGCAGTAAAATAACAGATACACGGAACTAGTAGTAGAACGATAAAAAAAAAAAACTACAACAAATTACAGCAAAGCAAAACAGAAAAATAGAAGAAGGCTAAAATGTTAATTGAAAATGACAGGCGCACATAACGAGCACGAGAGGGCTGCTGAACCATAACCCTCTGCATGCCGAGGTATGTCCATGCATCTGAATGTAATCACTGTGATATTAAAGTGTTGGTTAAATACAACGAAACAGAGGCGGCGGGGAGAATACGAGGGAATGTGAGAAAATCCCTTTTTAAGGAATTTCAAGCAGCTTAAACTAAGGGTTGTATTATTATCATTTGCATTACTTGGTAATGATATAGGATTACCCTCAGAGTGAATTCTCATTCTGTAGAAAAGAGCTTCAAAATAAAATGACAGCTGTCAAATAAAATGATGACAGCTGTCAATAAAATGGCATATGTCAAATAAAATGACAGCTGTCAAATAAAATGACAGCTGTCAAATAAAATGACAGCTGTCAAATAAAATGACAGCTGTCAAATAAAATGACAGCTGTCAAATAAAATGACAGCTGTCAAATAAAATGACAGCTGTCAAATAAAATGACAGCTGTCAAATAAAATGACAGCTGTCAAATAAAATGACAGCTGTCAAATAAAATGACAGCTGTCAAATAAAATGACAGCTGTCAAATAAAATGACAGCTGTCAAATAAAATGACAGCTGTCAAATAAAATGACAGCTGTCAACTAAAATGACAGCTGTCAAATAAAATGACAGCTGTCAAATAAATTGACAGCTGTCAAATAAAATGACAGCTGTCAAATAAAATGACAGCTGTCAAATAAAATGACAGCTGTCAAAAGCGCTCCCAGGGAAGAAGTGGTCCAACGGCGAGTGTAAAATTCTAAAAAGTGCTCCCATGTGTTTAACCTGATACATAAGCAACAAATGCTGCCCATAACGCAACACTGCAGGATAAACCGAGAGATGTGAGAAAGTTGAGAAAAAAAGAAGAAACGAAAAAAAATACTGCCTACACAATTTTCTTGCTAGGTTGACGAATTTCTAGAAGAATTTCTCGGTCAGGTGCTGTGAAGAGAAATTTATCTCTGATAGACGGAGTCCGACTCTAGCAGAAAATTAAATAATTCCAATGGCCCTGTCCTAGAGAGCCCTACAATAATGTGAATTCGTGGTAGTTTGATTTTTTTGTTCCTTAATTAGAAATAAAATGTGTCGACGCTCCTGTCTCCACTCCTTTGTAATCGCCAACATACGCGCTCCACTAATACGAAATTGAAACTTATCAAATGTTACGAGCCATACATTGAGGGAGCAAAACACAGAGATATCAATATTTCCAATCATTGAATTGCATCAGCATTTTATTATTTTATTATTTTTTAATTTTTTATACTCTCATTTATTTGTTGCTGCCAGTCAAACTGAAATGTTGCGCAATTGTGGCCCCAGCCGAACAACACAAAACACTTTAGATATATGTTGCGAAAAACGATTTCCTGTTTAAATTCGTTTCATATACATTGGGAAATAATTTCATTCGATTTGTTGTTGTTGCTGTATATAAAATCTGTTTTATTTTTCAGTTTTTTCCATTTGTAGGTTATCGTTTTGTTTCAGGAAATATGTCATTTTGTCATTGCATTGGGAAAGAAAATTACGATTCAATTTGTTTTGTTTTCGTATTCTGCTTTTTGATAATTTTCTCAAAGCTCGCATGCTGTTTGTTTGTATCGGTGTGTGTGTGTGTGGCACAATTTTCCCCTTAATAACCATTCACCGTATCGTAAAGTCTCACAAAGGTGAGCAAGCCATAATTTCCGTTTCCTGTTTCCCTTTCCGCTCAACATTTTTTTATTCTTTCGTATGATCATGGTTTTGTAAATTTAGATGGGGAGAGGGGTGAGAGGGGGGGGGGAGCAGACAGACGGAAATATAAATAAAATTGTTTCAACATTTCCTTTTGCCAATGGACACTTTCGGGTGAAAGGAATATTAGGAGTTAAATGATTCGAAATTCGATTGAAAGAAAATTGATTTTCAATTCAAATGGGTTTTTCAATGTGGAGCCTAGAAGTATGATTACGTAAATCCCCGGGGGCAGGGGGGAATTTAAGTTATGAACATTTCAGAGCATGGGCAAAAGAATAAGATGTACAGGATGATGTCATCACCAACACTTTCGAAAAAAAATTAAAGTTCTGCTGAATAGTTTTCTAAAAAAAAAATCGTCAAAAAATCGAAAATGAATATTTGTCAAAAACTTTTGTGCTTTAAAAAATTACAAAATTATAAAAAATTATAATAAAATAAAAAAAATAATAATATCTACAAGAAATAATTAAAATAAAATTATAAAAAAAAATCGCCAAAAAATCGAAAATGAATATTGTGCTAGAATACACAATTTATCGAAAACTTTTGTGCTTTAAAAAATTACAAAATTATAAAAAATTATAATAATAATAATATAATAAGAAATAATAACATATACAAAAAATAATTAAAATAAAATTATAAAAAAAATTAAAATAAAAAAATCGCTAATTTCCAATTGTCATTTTCTGTGATAAAACAAAAATCGAAAACACAAAATTTTTCCAAAAGTGACGCCTTATCGTGCTACCTGGAAAAATGGTTATTGCCATTTGTAGTCTCGCAAAAGTTCTATCTGTGGTCGTTTTTGAAAATATCATGAATTTGAAAAAAACGTCAGTTTTGCCATTGTTTTTTTTTCAATTTTATTCAATAAAGAATTCGACCGTTTACCAAAAAATTCAAAAATGCTAGTTTTGATAAAAAAAAATCGCCAATTCCATTTTCAACATTTGCCGATAGAAAAATGGCCATTTTGTTTATCTCAAAAGTTAAAAATTTGTCAAATATATATATTTATATTTGCAACTTTGTCTCCCATATAAAAAATCGCCATTTTGGTTTTCTCAAAAATTTTAAATTTGTTTACGAAAAAATTAAAAAATAAATCCACTTCAGAGAAAATCGCCAATTTCCATTTGCAACTTTGTCTCCCACAGAAAAAATCGCCATTTGGTTTTTCTCAAAAATTTACAATTTGTTAAATAGAGAATTTGATTCAGACTGTTTCTCAGTTTACGAAAATATTCAAAAATAAATCCTCTTCTGAGAATGTCTCCAATTTCCAAAAACTCAAAACTCAACGTCCGAGCTGAACTCCCCCTCAGGTCTCTCAAAACAAAAAATTCAATTGTCCTTAATAGTCTCGAAAGTGTTGTATCTGTAGCCATTTAAAAATTGCCATTTTTTTGAAAATTAAATTAAAAATTAAGTAGAAAATTTAAAAAAAAAATTGAAAAAGAAAATCACTAGTTTCCATTTGACACTTTTTTTATATAAAAAATCGAAAACACCAAAAAAATTGCATAAGTGAAAGTTGTGCTAGATTGTGCTGACTCAATCCAACAAAAGACATTTTTTGGAAAATTAATTAGAAAATTTGAAAAAAAAAATGTGAAAAATGACACATCTGAGAAAATCTCTAATTGAGTCAGCACAATTTTCACTTATGAAATTTGACACTTTTTTATATAAAAAATCGAATAAAAAACCAAAAAATTTCATAAGTGAAAATTGTGCTAACTCAACCCAACAAAAGCCTGTTCTACAATTTTAATGTAAATTTTATAATAAAAGAAAAAATTGAATTTTTTAATTTAGACGATTTTCACAGATCGTTACTTTGTTCAAAACCCCATGATTGTCCAAAATGATTGTGATGTTTTCAAGAAAAAAAATTCGACCTGCAGGCGTTTTGTTAAATAGAGTCAGATTTAATTTCTAAAAATTCCGGTAAAAAGAAAATACGACCTAGACCGATAACCCCTTTAGGAAAAAATTGTAAAAACAAAATTCCACAACTGAGAAAATCGCAAATTTCCATTAGAGACTTTTTTTGATGTAAAAAAATCCCTTACACTTCATCCTGTCTGCAGTTTACCGATTTGTTTTCTTTTATTTTCAAACTGTAGTGGTCATCTTTCCACTGAATTTTGCTTAATTACATTTATAATCTTGGCAAGTTGCTCTGCGAAATGTGCTTCAGACTCCGAGCAATTTGTTTTTCTTTTTTTTTTTTTGGGAAATTCCCCAGATTATTTCGCAATTGATGACATTTCCATTTTATTCGCTTTTTTTTATCTTTTATGCTGGAAATTGCGCAAATATTGTTTTTCGTTTTGTTTTTTTGTAGTTAATCATCGTTTGTTGCCTAGTTTCAGGCATTTGCGATGATTGGTTTTGTTTGATTTTTCTGGCGAGCATTTCGTTATTTTCTTTAGTTCTGCTGTCAAATTTGATGTGTCTAGACAAAATGTGTTTCTGTTAAAATCATGATGACTTGACATCAAAAAGAGAGAAGTAAGTAAAAAAAAAAAAAAAAACGTTGCATATTTTTGGGCTTCAATGTAATGAGCTAAAGTTTAACTTTGATTTCGGTATTTCTGTGTATTGGCAAAGTTTGTTTAACTTTGATTTCGGTATTTCTGTGTATTGGCAAAGTTTGTTCGATTTGATTTCAACACTGATTACGTAGGTAATTGTAAAGTGTGGCCTACTTTTAGGCCTTAACGGGATTGCCTAATTTAAGCAGTGCTTGGTGTGGTTTGGTGGTTCTGCTTATCGTTTTGTATATTTGTGGCATACTTTTAGGGCATTGAAATTGTATTTACTTAAACATTCTCCTAAAAGCGGTTGCATTCCCACAGTCGCCGTTTGCCCTAATTATCTAGAGTGCTTGTTAGCCAGCCATGTGTTCAACACGCCATCGAAAAAGTTTCTATTTAAATTTAAAACTTTTTGATTTGTATGCAAATTGTTGAAGACATTTCAAAAAATATGTTCGTCTTGTTAACAAGAAGGCCTCAATTTTTCCAGCAAATAATCCCAACTCAAATCCCCTTCTCCTCCTCATACCGTGGGAGGATACAATCGTATAATGAAACCCTAAGCCATGAATATCAAAAACTAAGTTTGTTTGTTTTGGGCAATATCCAGCGAATCATTCGGACAATTGTCATATTCAAAAAAAAACTCCACAAATGAAACAATCAACAACAAAAAAAACAAATGATTTAAGGATTACAAAAACCAATACCATTACAGAGCAACAGGGAAAAAACGACGGTAAGCCTTAAGGCTCAGCCATAAGCAAATCGGCAAGGAAAACTTTTCTGTGTGTTGAAAGAAACGGCAATGACGCTGTGTTTTCTTGGGTCCAGCCACCGAAGAATTGCTTGTCTTAAACCAAATTATATGTTTTCTTTTCTGCCAAACAATAACCGCATTGATTGAGGTCCATTGTATGCTTTGTGAGAGATCGGAGACCGGAGACCGGTACGGTTAATATTACCACTCTCTGCCCTTCTGCTCAGCTAACCACACAATTTGTAAATCTAATTCCTTAAGAGGATGACAAGTGGGGGCGAAGCTGGGGGGGTGGAAATCTAGAAAATTTACATTTACATTTGTAGGAAATTTCTATAGATTTCATATTTTTGTTCCAAGGATTTGTTTAAGTTTCATTCATGTTCATCAACTAACAAGTGGTGGTTGAAGAGGAGAGCCACCAACGAACCGAATCGAATCACATTGAAAAAGGGATAAAAGCAAACAAAGAAAGGGAAATGAGCAATTGGCTTTATGAAATTATTCCTGGTTTCGAACCAAAGTCATACACACACATATACCCTTAGCCCATCCTGCCCTCCCCTCCCCTCCCCCATCAAAAAGGACAAGACCTGCATCATATTTGTGTTGGTCGACGACCACTCCATAACCAGCCATGGCACTCCCCCTCTGCCCACCATCACCGGTCCTGTGCTAATTTGTTATGCAAAATATATATATTTGGCATCACATACAGTTATCAAATTTGTAGCCCCGGCCAGGCAACCGATAAATTTGCATACCAGCGGCTTATGTTGGACTTTTTGGGCTTAAAGCCGCCACCCTCGTGTGGCCAACGCCAAAGCTCAAAAACAAGAACTTAGACAAACAGCCAAAGTTAACAGTGTAAGTTTCCTTAACAAAGAGGCGAAAAGGAGTTGACTTCGTTTTTTAAAGAAATATTGATCGAATTTCATCAGCATTACTTACAAGAAATCAAAGTATACATGAAGGCTTCGTTACACAAACTCAAATAGCCATGCCGACTGTAAGGGGCGACACACACACACGGACAATCTGTGAGTCTTAATCAAATACAAAAGGAATATTTACTGTGATTTCAATCGTGCAAGATCTCATTTCAACACGGAAAAATGAAGCAAAATGTTTTGTTATTAATTTTTCAAAAACTTTAACATTAGGAAGAATTGAAAGAAGAATTGATTGAAAGAATGATATAAGACGAAATAACAATAACAAAAAAAAAATCAAGGAAAGTCCACATAGATTGTTGAGTCAATTGTGTAGTGAGCTGGGGAAAATCAACAGAAAAAGTACAGATTTTAAAATCAAAACATAATTTTATTGACATTTCTTCTAAAGGACTCACCAAAAACTGAAGTCGACTATAAGCGGGAAATAGTGGAATTAGCCCAGCAGCTGCACAATTTAATTTTAGAAAAATTTCATAGTTTTTCGGAATTTTAAGAAAAAAATCATAAATCTATTCAGTTTATTTTACGGCTGTCATTTTATTTGAAAAATTTAATAGTTTCTAGGAATTTAAAAAAAAATTATACATATGACAGCTGTCATTTTATTTCACAGATGCCAGTTTATTTAAAATATATCATTTTACTTGACAGCTGTCATTTTATTTGACAGCTATTCAGTTTATTATTTTATATTGACAGCTGTCATTTTATTTGACAGCTGTCATTTTATTTGACAGCTGTCATTTTATTTGACAGCTGTCATTTTATTTGACAGCTATTCAGTTTATTATTTTATATTGACCGCTGTCATTTTATTTGACAGCACTCATTTTATTTGACAGCAGTCATTTATTTGACAGCAGTCATTTATTTGACAGCAGTCATTTTATTTGTCATTTTTTGACAGCTGTCATTTTATTTGAAAGCTGTCAATTTATTTGACAGCAGACATTTTATTTGACAGCAGTCATTTTATTTGTCATTTTATGTGACAGCTGTCATTTTATGTGACAGCTGTCGTTTTATTTGACAGCTGTCATTTGATTTGACAGCTGTCATTTTATTTGACAACTGTCATTTTATTTGACAGCTGTCATTTTATTTGACAGGTGTCATTTTATTTGACAGCACTCATTTTATTTGACATCTGTCATTTTATTTGACAGCAGTCAATTTATTTGACAGCAGTCATTTTATTTGACAGCAGTCATTTTCATTGACAGCTGTCATTTTATTTGACAGCAGTCATTTTATTTGACAGGTGTCATTTTATTTAAAAAGCAAAGCATAATTTTAGGATATCTTAAAAAGTCAAAACGCAAAGCCGACTTTAAAAAGTCAAACATAGGCAGAAGTGGACAGTTTGGTATAAAACAATGGAATTTGTCCAGAAGCTGCATAATCCCGGAATCACTTATACAAGTGATCCACAATCTGAACTGTTTTCTCTGTGAACAACCGTTCACAATCTGATCAATTTCTCTGGTACCAGTTGGTCAGAAAATAATAAATGTTATCTGGAAAATTAGCGTAGAATCTGATAAATTTTCTATGGGACTGGGATCTCTCAAAATCTATAGTGAAAACTGTTTATAATCTGAACAACTTTCTATGAGAAACAATACTCTGTGTACTAGCAGTTTTTACTGGGACAATGTACTAAGAATCTGAGCAATTTTTTACGGATCCGCTTTTGAGCAATTTTGTCTGAAAAAGAAATGAGTACAATTTTCGATGTTAAAAATTTGTCACAATCTGAACAAACGTTTCCGTGGGTATCTGAATTTGTGCAATCTATTCTGTGAGCAAAATTTTCGAAACCTCTTAAAAAAATGCATAAATGGTTTTTACGAGAAACTTGCACACTTTCTATGCGAAAGAAAGCTCAGAATCAAGGTGACTTTCTCCGAGAAGAAATGAGGAAAAATACATTCTTTTAATTTTGTTAGTCCTACATTACTCCTTAATATTCATCTTCCACCAGGTAATTCCAGGATCCTCTATGTATAATTTCCTACTGCCTATACTTGAGATGTTAATTTCCCGAAAAATGTTTTGCATATTTTAAGGCTTTTTTTTTGGTTTCTTACATAGTTTTTCTACTTAAAACCAATAAATGAATGTTATTCTGATTATTTTAAAATTTCCAATCAATTCCAAAAAAAAATGAGTATAAAAACACAATTGAGTTGTTTTTCCTATTCCTCGAACAAGCAACAAAATTTCCATATTTTTCAAATTGTCATCGTAGCAACATCAGTAAGAACGAGCCAAAGACATCCTTTTGCATGTCAACTAGTTTAACCCATAGTGACGCTTTCCCCTTGTCATCCAAGTTCTCCTGCTGCTGGCTGCCTCTATCTCGTTCGTTTGTAATAAATGATATCGAATCATTGTTTCGAAACGATATCTATACGTTTCACAATATTGACAATTTTGAAAATGCGACATGGCCCGTTCGTTCCTCTTGTCACAAATATGTGCACAGGACGACTGTACCGGTTCATTTGGTGCTGTGACAGTTTGCAAACAAGGCCGAAAATGGTTATGAGGATGTTAAACAGAAAATTGCTCATATTATTGACTGTTTGTTTGCAAATATGAGCCGCATGGTCTAACTTCTACCTCGACTCCGGCATACAAGGTATTGGTATTACTCCAATGAGACTACAAGTGCATGTTTTTGCAAGTGGCCATAAAAATGTAGACAATTGACAATTTGCCACAATATTGTCTTGAAGTGAACCATTTTACTTTGCTTTGGTTTTTTTTTGTTGGCTAATGGTCCTTCTGCTTGCCCATCACAAAAAAAGAGTTACGCCGCCGGTAGACATAAAACGAATTCTTGCGATAAACGAAAATCGAATTTGCATATTCTTAGGATTTAGGCCAAGTAAAAATATTTGGAAAATAAAAAATTTCCATTTTATAACATAATGCCTTTCGGTCTACTAGCCAAGCCAATCACTATCAATGGAAACAATTTAAACGGAAAGCTTTAAATGAGGGATGCGATGGAATTCCAAATGTGGGAGACAGGAAAAAAATTTCTTCAGCAAGATTTTCAACGTTTTCCTCAAAATCCGAGGAATCTTTTGAAAAATATCCTCAGAAACTGATAAACATTTCTCATAAGAAATGTCATCGATAGGAAAATGTTCTCAGATTTAGATTGAAAATGTTTTTATTTGACATTTTTTAAATAAAATGACAGCTGTCAAATAAAATGGCAGCTGTCAAATAAAATGACGACTGTCAAAAAAAATGAAGGCTGTCAAATAAAATGACGACTGTCAAATAAAATGAAGGCTGTCAAATAAAATGGCAGCTGTCAAATAAAATGACAGCTGTCAAATAAAATGACAGCTGTCAAATAAAATGACAGCTGTCAAATAAAATGACAGCTGTAAAAAAAAATGACAGCTGTCAAATAAAATGACAGCTGTCAAATAAAATGACAGCTGTCAAATAAAATGACAGCTGTCAAATAAAATGACAGCTGGCAAATAAAATGACAGCTGTCAAATAAAATGACAGCTGTGAAATAAAATGACAGCTGTCAAATAAAATGACAGCTGTCAACTAAAATGACAGCGGTCAAATAAAATAACAGCTGTCAAATAAAATGACAGCTAACAAAAAAAAAAATGACAGCTATCAAAAAAAAAAATGACAGCTGTCGAATAACATGATAGCTGTCACATACAACGATTTAGTGTTTCCACAGAAAATATCTCCGATTCTGGAAATTTTCATCTACAAAAGGTTCTTTAGATTCTGAAAAAAAAAATCGTATAGAAACATTCCTCGTAGTCTGAGTATATTTTCCTTAGATTTTGAGGAAATTTTGCCCTTCCTTTTCTTTACATTCACAAATGTATTCTACAAAATTATCCAACTCATCCTCAGAGTATGCTACATTTTTCTTTAATTTCCGCTTATCCCTCACACATATGCTGCCAACAGTTGACTATATTTGAGAAATACTTTATAATTTCTATGACTTCCATCCGTATTTGTGCTTTTCATTTCATTTTGAAGGCAATGAAACCACAAAAAATGAAACTTTAACATTTCATACTTATGAGGATGGTCTAATTTTCGTGTAACCCTCCGTAACGGAGAGGGAGCAGCGGGTGTGCCAGTTTTCATATCGGCTAAACCTTTGGGGTATTACAAATACAAAGTAAACACACACTCAAAACCGAAATATAAAAGAAGAGAATGTCATTGGTTAACGCATATGCGTTTTACGCACCAAACCCATTGCGACATCCGCTCATGTACGTGTATGTTTCAAAAGAAAATGTGGCATATTTTGCGGAGTAGAGTCCTTCAAAGTCCTTGTGCACACAACACAAATACAAGTACAACTAAAGCCACACTATGTTCGCCTACACATTCCTACTTTGACAATCGTTATTTTACTTTTTCAAAAATACCCCAGAGAGCCATTCCATTCATATGTGTGTGGGTATTGGTACCACACATACATATGTATTTGTTTGGTCTGTACTATTCTACGATGGCCTTCTATGTTCCTTTATATGAATATCAAATAGGGTCTGCTGTTTTTTTTTTTTTTTTTTTTGGTTGTCTAAGTGAGAAGGCACAAATTTTGTTGGAGTAATGTTTATTTAAGAATGTAAAATCTAGAAACGTTGTTGTTGTTGTTGTTTTTTGTTCATACTCTGGCAGGATATTTGTATTTCACACATACTGACACACATGCGGAGCAAGTGCAATTGTTTTTATGGAAATTTGGTATTTGAAGAAAGAAAGGATATGGTTGTGTTAACAATTGTCCGCCTAAAGTTAGGCTACAGTCTTTGGGGTTTCCATGTCAGTTGTTAAAGACCAGCACGCATATGTTCAAATACTTAAAAGTAAAAAAAATTCGACATGCTCGGCATGTATATTTAGTTAAAAAAAAATGTAGGACAAGCAATGACGAAGACTTTCCTACAAGGTGGCCTTAAACCGCAAATAGTAATGGAGACTGGACAGAGCAGTTGTAAGAATAATTATTGGGTAAGGGGTAATTTAGTGGGATGAGGGGGGCATGAGTAATTTGTGGAACTTTAGAGAGTATACATTACAACCAATATGGGAGTTCATAAAAGAAGTTACGGCGTGAAGGGTTTCAGCGGTAAGCTCATCAACACTTCAGCTATATTTTTGTGAAATAGACAGCTGTCAAATAAAATGACAGCTGTCAAATAAAATGACAGCTGTCAAATAAAATGACAGCTGTCAAATAAAATGACAGCTGTCAAATAAAATGACAGCTGTCAAATAAAATGACAGCTGTCAAATAAAATGACAGCTGTCAAATAAAATGACAGCTGTCAAATAAAATGACAGCTGTCCAATAAAATGACAGCTGTCAAATAAATAAAATGACAGCTGTCAAATAAAATGACAGCTGTCAAATAAAATGACAGCTGTCAAATAAAATGACAGCTGTCAAATAAAATGATAGCTGTCAAATAAAATGACAGCTGTCTAATCAAATGACAGTCAAATCAAATGACAGCTGTCTAATCAAATGACAGCTGTCAAATAAAATGACAGCTGTCAAATCAAATTACAGCTGTCAAATAAAATGACAGCTGTCAAATAAAATGACAGCTGTCAAATAAAATGACAGCTGTCAAATAAAATGACAGCTGTGAAATAAAATGACAGCTGTCAAATAAAATGACAGCTGTCAAATAAAATGACAGCTGTCTAATGAAATGACAATCAAATCAAATGACAGCTGTCAAATCAAATTACAGCTGTCAAATAAAATGACAGCTGTCAAATAAAATGACAGCTGTCTAATCAAATGACAGCTGTCTAATCAAATGACAGCTGTCAAATAAAATGACAGCTGTCAAATAAAATGACAGCTGTCTAATCAAATGACAGCTGTCTAATCAAATGACAGCTGTCAAATAAAATGACAGCTGTCAAATAAAATGACAGCTGTCAAATAAAATGACAGCTGTCAAATAAAATGACAGCTGTCAAATAAAATGACAGCTGTCAAATAAAATGACAGCTGTGAAATAAAATGACAGCTGTCAAATAAAATGACAGCTGTCAAATAAAATGACAGCTGTCAAATAAAAAGACAGCTGTCAAATAAAATTACAGCTGTCAAATAAAATGACAGCTGTCAAATAAAATGACAGCTGTCAAATAAAATGACAGCTGTCAAATAAAATGACAGCTGTCAAATAAAATGACAGCTGTTAAATAAAATGACAGCTGTCAAATAAAATGACAGCTGTCAAATAAAATGACAGCTGTCAAATCAAATGAAATATAAAATAATATGACAGCTGTCAAATAAAATGACAGCTATCAAATAAAATGACTTAACCTTAAGCCTAGCTGTCCTCTCGGTTACGACGACAATATGCAGCACTTGAGCCTTACGAGAGCTGACTGATACAAGGCCAAATTGGACCATTACTGACCTCCAAAAAATTTAAACATTCTACAAATTGTATTACTATTAGAAAAATAAATTATTATCCCAGGACATGGAGTCTACTTTTAGGTGTTAACACAATAATGTCTATTGTAAACGATAATAATTACATTCATTTGTAGCTGCAACTAGTGGAGTAGTACAACTTTACCACACAAAAAAAGCAGACCCCCCAAAAAAATTACAATACAAAAATTCATTAAATATGTTAATTACTTTAATATTGCCTCAATTGTTTCGGGGAGGCCAGATCCGGTCTGCAGGTCATTAGCAGTATATTAATTTTTGCAAATATTTGCGGTCATAATAATTATCGCTGAATTTGTCGTTTATCGGGGCGAACGACAAGGGACACCAGCAAACAATAAATTTCAACCCTCCCGAAAAAAGCAACAACAACAAATCGGCAAATTTGAAACAAAATTTTCGCCATTTACGTAAATTATTATAATATTTTTGTGGACAATTAATATAATATAAACTTTACACACGGAGAGCCGCACAACATGCAGTCATATCAACAAATGACATTTTAATTTGTTTGTATTATTTTTTTTTTTGTTATTCCATTTTTACAGGAAAATATCCTAAAATGGCTGTAAAATGTAGCATATTTTCTGGGGGGGCGCACAATAGTCGTAAATGAAAGGTTAAACAAATGCAGCGTTGGGCGCCATTGGCACTCTGCAATTTATTAATTGTGAGAATAGGTAAAGGAGTGAGTGCGGGAGCTAACTGCGAACACAATTCAATAATTCTTGCAGAAAACTCTGAATTAATTTTCTGGCAGTTAAAACATAAGGAAATTAATCGGAAGCTTACCTCTTGATAAATCTAGTAGATACGGCTGGAATTCCAACTGCCTGAAAAGAACATAAGAAAAACTTTTAGTAAATTGTTCTAGGGAAATAAAGGTTTTCTGTATATGAAATCACCCTATAAATCACAAAAATTCCCTGACAAATCTTCAAATTAGCTCGGGGGAAAAAGTGAAACATTTGTTTAATTTTGGTTCCTTCATAAGTTCCACCAAAAAAATTTCAATTGAAATTCATTTGCCTTGATATATTGTCTGTGTGTGTGTGTTTTTTATCTCCAACTCTATGAGTGTGTTTAGACCTGAAATATTTCTATTGAAATCTCTACCAAAATGTAACACTTAACATATCCCATACGCCGCCTTAAAATATGTCAAGAATTCTACTCCTCCAAAAAAAAAATATTACGAAAAATTTGCCCAAATCTCTGAAAGGAACACCAAATAAATCTGGGAAAATAACCCAACGAAAATCACACGCACACAGACGCTGACACTTGCAACATCTTCGAAGTCAATTGTTTGTCATTGCAAACAATGAGTGTTTGAACCTCGCAAAGAGCGAACCAACAAGAAAAGAAAAAAGGTGAACGTACAAATTTATTACAAAAGAAAAGTTACTTCAAGATTTTCAAATGTTTTTCTTTATTTTTCGTATTTTTTTCTCCTCAACAGAAAAACCCTGCTTGAAATGGTTTTGGGGGGGAGGGGGGGTTAGAGTGCCTGCACATGTGTGTGTCTGCATGTGCTGGTATTGTGTTCATGTTCATGTTTAATATGTGTAAGTGAATGGCAGCCAACTCGTGTTGAATACATTCCTTCGATTGCTTCCTTTGTGTCTGTGGCTGTGTGTGAGTGTGTGTGTGCGCGCTGAAACTCATCTTTAACACGAACAATGGCAATATGAACAACAACAACAACACCAAAATAAGGCACAAGTCCTTTTGAGGCTGTTGAAAAACGCACAATTGCCGAGTATTTAAAAAACGCTGGGATTGTGGAGGGTGTTGTACAAGCGTTTACCCTCCCATCGACACAGCCGGGCGACGGGGGTGGGGTTATGGGGTTGAGGAAACGAGATGAGACAAGGATGTACTTTTAAGTAATACGACTTCCTTATAAAATATAATGAAGCCCATGCACACGTACGACTGCTCAGAGGCAAGTAACAGCCCGAAAGATTTTTCAAAAATCATCTTAAAGTAGGGGCAGTATGAAAAGTTCAGTGGAAATATAATATTTATCAAATAATAATATATTTATAAAATTCTGCAGGTTTGCAAAAAAAAACAGGCCTCAGGTTTTCTATAGGAAATTCTCAGGTTTCCCAAAGGAAAAACACTAGTTTCCTAAAGGCAACTCCTCGATTTCCTAAGGGAAACTCTCAGGTTTCCAAAGGGTAACTCCAAGGCATCCTCAAAGAAAATCTCGGATTTCCTCAAGGACACTTCTAGATTTCATAAAGGAAGATTCGAGGTTTCGTAAGGCAAACTTCCATGTTTCCTATGGGAAACTTTCGAGAGAAACCTTCCAGATTTTATAGGGGAATATCTCAGGTTTTCTAAGGGACACTCCTAGGTTTCCTGTAGGAAATTCCCAATTTTCATGTAGGAAATTACCAGGTATTCCAAAGGATACTTAGAAAACCTGCGGTTTCTTTTAGAAAACCAGGGGTTTCTTTTAGGAAACCTGGGGATTCTTTTAGAAAACCTGAGGTTTCTTTTAGGAAACCTGAGGTTTCTTTTAGGAAACCTGGGGTTTCTTTTGGAAACCTGGGGTTTCTTTTAGGAAACCTGGGGTTTCTTTTAGGAAACCTGGGGTTTCTTTTAGGAAACCTGGGAGTTTTTAGGAAACCTGGGAGTTTTTAGGAAACCTGGGGTTTCTTTTTAGAAACCTGGGGTTTCTTTTAGTAAACCTTGGGTTTATTTTAGGAAACCTTGGATTTCTTTTATTAAACCTGGGAATTCTTTTAGGAAACCTGGGGTTTCCTTTAGGAATCCTGGGGTTTCTTTTAGAAAACCTGAGGTTTCTTTTAGGAAACCTGGGAGTTTTTAGGAAACCTGGGGTTTCTTTTAGGAAACCTGGGAGTTTTTAGGAATCCTGGGGTATCTTTTTAGAAATCTGGGGTTTCTTTTATTAACCTGGGGTTTCTTTTAGTAAACCTGGGGTTTCTTTTAGTAAACCTGGGTTTTCTTTTATTAAACCTGGGAATTCTTTTAAGAAACCTGGGGTTTCTTCTAGGAAATCTGGGGTTTCTTTTAGGAAACCTTGGGTTTATTTTAGGAAACCTGGGATTTCTTTTAGGAAACCTGGGGTTCTTTTAGGAAACCTGGGGTTTCTTTTAGGAAACCTGGGTTTTCTTTTAGGAAACCTGGGTTTTCTTTTAGGAAACCTGGGGTTTCTTTTAGTAAACCTGGGGTTTCTTTTAGTAAACCTGGGGTTTATTTTAGTAAACCTGGGGTTTCTTTTAGTAAACATGGGGCTTCTTTTAGTAAACCTGGGTTTTCTTTTATTAAACCTGGGAATTCTTTTAGGAAACCCTGGGTTTCTTTTCGGAAACTTGGGGTTTCTTTTTGGAAACCTGGGGTTTCTTTTTGGAAACCTGAGGTTTCTTTTAGGAAACCTGGAGTTTCTTTTATAAAACCTGGGTTTTCTTTTATTAAACCTGGGTTTTCTTTTAGGAAACCTGGGTTTTCTTTTAGGAAACCTGGAGTTTCTTTTATAAAACCTGGGTTTTCTTTTAGGAAACCTGGGTTTTCTTTTAGGAAACCTGAGGTTTCTTTTAGTAAACCTGGGAATACTTTAGATTTATTTTAGGAAACCTTGGGTTTCTTTTATAAAACCTGGGATTTCTTTTAGGAAACCTGGGGTTTCTTTAAGGAAATCTAGGTGTTTCTTTAAGGAAATCTGGGGGTTTCTTTTGAGAATCTTGGGGTTTCTTTTAGGAATCCTCCGGTATCTTTTGAGAATCTTGGGATTTCTTTTAGAAATCCTCGGGTTTTCCTTTATTAAACCTGGGATTTCTTTTAGAAAATCCGGGGTTTAACTTTACTTATAACACCTCTCTCGTTGCTTTAATATTATTTTGTCGGCTGGCAACATATCATTTCTATCCTCTGTGTTCTATTTGCAAACATTAGAATTTTAATAAGATTTTCATTTTCGATATATTACAAAAATATACACGAGGATGCCATAAAAAAAAAATCATTCGTTGTATGTGTTGAAATTGATGATTCACGGAAGAGGAGGATATACAGACAGTAGGGGAGGATGGAGTGGAAAATTATATTTCGCTTATGAAATCGACTGATTCCTTTTTCATCATCTCATTGAAATTTTAACGATGACGCCTTTTTAATATTAAATGTAAGGAATTGAAATGGTGGAGGTTGCGGGGGGGACATGGATTACCATGGAAGACATAGGCAACCGTTTGAAGCCCCTTAACTTTAATCATATTCGCATGCAATGGATGCTGGTCTTGTGGATCATGCCTTGCCACTCACCCTCCCCCCCCTCCCCCCCAGAAATATAAGCCAAAGGAATATCATTTATTGCCATCAATCATTTTGGCAATTCACAATTTTCCAACACTCACATACATCACAGTTTTAATATTTCTTTAGCCATCAATTTCTCGAGAGTTTTGATTAAATTCTACAGCAACAACAAAAAAAACGTAAAGACCGTTTTAATCTCTTCAGAACGCAACCACCTCAGCACTGAGACATGCAAACAATTAAATGTTTAACGCCCCTTAAAGTAGGCTACACGCGTTGTTTATTTTCTCATAGAATTAATTTTATTTTGGCGTCCACACAGAAAAAAAAAAAAAAAGGTCAGCCGAGAAAAGTCAACAACAACGAAATGTTTTGTCTGTTTGTTATTTCTATTATAGATGACGGAAAACTCGGGTGTAAATTGCTTTATTGTGTGGTGCCGGTTACCTTTTCCCGTTCTGCTCGTGTCCAACAGAACTGAATTGAATTTGTTATTGGCTTTGGCAAATTAGGGTTTTAGCAAGGCCATTAAATATTTGTTTATGGTTATAGGCTTTTTTCAGTTTCAAATTGAAAGGGTTTTTATCAAAACAAGGTGGAATGACATTGACCGAATAGTAAAATCAGATGGAGGAGAGAAATGGTTGAAACTCCGTTGGCTTCCGAAAGTAAAATTTATCCAACGTTATCATTTATTTAGGAAATCTAGTGATTATTATATGAAATCGGCCGGTTTTTTAGAGGAAAACGGGATTTCCTTAGAGGAAACCGGTGGGTTTTCTTAGAGGAAACCGGTGGGTTTTCTTAGAGGAAACCGTGTTTACTTCGTGGTTTCTTTTAGCAAACCGGTTGTCTCCTATAAGAAACTCGGTGCTTTTTTAATGATCCCGATGTTTCTTAAAAAAACAGGAACCCGGGAGTTTCTGTAAGGAAATCAGGGATTTCACAAAGAAACCCCTATAGGAAGCCGAGACTTTCCATTTAGGAAACAGAGACTTTCCGTTTAGGAAACTGTTAACCAGGTGTTTCTTATAGAAAACTTGTAGATTGTGATAGGAAGCCGGGGAATTCTTAAAGCAAACTGTTGAATTTTTATGTAGTTGGTTTCTTATATTCTCAAAGCAATATGCCAGTGTTCCGAATGGAAACTACCAGGTATCCTAAAGGAATACGACTGGGTAAACATTAATTGTTACCAAAGGAAACTTCCCGGTTTCCTAATGAAAACTTCACCCAGATTCTCAACAAAAAAACTCTGTGTTCCGAACAGAAAACCCCAGGTTTGGTAAAGTGAACTATCAGATTGCGTAAAGGAAACTTCCCGGGTTTCTAAGGGAAACTTCCCGGGATCCTTAAGGAAACTCCCAAGTTTCATTTATCAAAGCAATAGGTTCCCTACAGAAAACTCCCAAGGTTTCCCAAAGGAAACTTCCCGGTTTCCTAATGAAAACTTCACCCAGATTCTCAACAAAAAAAACTCTGGGTTCCGAGCAGAAAACTCCAGGTTTGTTAAAGAAAACTTCCCTGTTTCCTGAATTAAACACCCGAGTTTCATTTAGGTTCCCTACAGAAAACTCCCAGGTTTTCTAAAGGAAATTTCCAGATTTTCTAAAGGAAAACTTCCCGGTTTCCAAAAGAAAATTTCCCGGGTTCCTATTGAGAACTTCCTCCAGGTTCTCAACAAAAAACCTCCGGGTTCCGAACACAAAACTCCTATGTTCCCCAAGTTGCCTAAAGGAAACTTCCCGGTTCCTTTTTTCCAAAGGGAACTTCCTTATTTCCTAAAGATATTTCCGGGTTTTCTAAAATAAACTTTATCAGAGCAGAAAGAAAAGAAACCCAAACCCAAGGTTTCCTAAAAGAAAACCAAGGTTTCCTAAATGAAACCCCAGGATTCCTAAAAGAAATCCCAGGTTTCCGAAAATAAATCCCAGGTTTCCTAAAAGAAACCCCTGGTTTCCTAAAAGAAACACCTGGTTTCCTAAAAGAAACACCTGGTTTCCTAAAAGAAACTCCTGGTTTCCTAAAAGAAACCCGAGGAACTTCCTTATTTCCTAAATAAATTTCCCGGTTTTTTAAAATAAACTTTCCTAAAGGAAACTTCTCGGTTTTCCAAAGGTAACTTCCAGCATTCCTAAGGGAAACTTCCCGGTTTCATAATGAAAACTTCTCCCAGTTTCTCAACAAAAAACCTCCGGGTTCCCAATAGAAAACCTAAAGGTTCCCCAAGTTGCCTAAAGGAAACTCCCAGGTTTGGGAAAATGGAACTAACACATTTGTAAATGAAACTTCCCGGGTTCCTAAAGAAAACTTCGGGAATTCCTAAAGGAAACTACCGAGTTTCATTTATCAAACCACTAGATTCCCACCATAAAACTCCCAGGTTTTCTAAAGGAAACTTCCTGTTTTCCAAAGGGAACTTCCGTATTTCCTAAAGAAAAATTTCCCGGTTTTCTAAAATAAACTTTCATAAAGAAAACTTTCCAAAGGAAACTTCCCGGGTTCCTAAAGGAAACTTCCGAGTTTTATTTATCAAAACACTAGGTTTCCACCAAAAAACGCCCAGGTTTTCTAAAGGAAACTTCCTGTTTTCCAAAGGGAACTTATTTCCTAAAATAAACTTTCCTGAAGGAAACTACCAGATTTCCTAAAGGAAACTTCCCCGTTTACTAAAGAAAACTTCTCCATCCCCTAAAGGAAACATCCCTGTTACCCAAAGAAAACTTCCCGGTTTTCTATAGGGAACTCCGTGAAGAAAACTTACGAGTTTCATTTATCAAACCACTAGATTCTCAACAGAAAACTCCCAGGATGCGTAAAGGAAACTCCCAGGTTTTTGTAAATTAAAGTTTCGGGTTTCCTAAAAGAAACTCCCAGGATTTCTAAACGAAACTCCCGACTTTCTTTTTATCAAATCCCCAGCTTCCCAACAGAAAACTCCCAGATTACTAACCATCCACCTTACTCTATTACTTTCCGGTCTGTAATGTAAGGAAGAGAGTAAGAAATCTTATCTAAGGGACAGTCGGCCTACAAACTAATCACAAACTACTATAAGTGGATTAACCGCGGACATGGCGATACAACTTAACAATCCAAATTTCTAACAGGACGTGGAGAATTTAAAAGCTATCTAGAGCTATGATGAAGAGGATAGTTTTCAATTGTCCTTGTTTTTATGAAATAAACTCCTATATGGATGAGCTACTAACTGTGGAGAGTAAAGTGAAATTGATGGGATACCGTGAACAATTTCATTAAAGCACTAAACAAGACTCGGTGAAAACCAACCCCGAAGGGTAGAACGACGAGTGTAAATCCACAGCTGACCCTTTATTCCTGATGTCCTCTCATGCCATCCCCTTATTTATGCGGCCATCCATTCAGCCATTCATAAACTGTGTGTCAGAGGCACGATCTAAATCATGGCCAACGGCAAGGATTGGTAGACTTATGCCGGCGCTGTCATGTCCCTGGTAAAGTGTATCGGGTATTATATGTGGAATTAATATCTTGGCGATAAATATTTACAATGGCTCTTAATATGGTTTCTGTTTTCCAGCGAGTATTTATTTAAAAATTGGCATTATCTTTTATTGTTTGGGGGGGGGGGGGGGGGGGTGGTATAATCGCATCAAAAGTCTGTTGGCGTAGTGTAAACACAAATCAAATTAATCTGTGTGCTTACTACACTCACACATGCACAGACATACACTCTGGCAGGCATACACTTACACAGCTACAGGCACACACACTCACAAGTCGGCCACAGTCGCATTGACAACATAAATCAACAATTTAATTCAATTGCAAATACCCAATATTACCAATACATAGAGAAATACACATTCTACACACACACACGCACAGACAAATCCTGCACGAGCACAAGAATGGAAACGGACTTTTAAATATTCTCACACAGACCAACTGAAACCAAAAAAAAAATATATATATTGTAGCTGCAGCCACGGATAACAAATGGTCGAAAAACAATCAGAGCGTGTCCAGAGTCCAGGGCTAGGACGTGGACGTGGACGTGGCCAAGTTGTAAAGGAGTTAAGGGGCCGCATGGGTAGAGGAGAGTTTGCGATAGGACGAGAATAGAGTAGAGAAGAGAAACGGATATAATACAGAAGATAGTTTGTGCAATAAAACAAATCACCATAAATTTTACAACCGCCCATTGTTGGTCGTTGTGTGAGCGAGTGAGTGAGAAAGTGTCAAAGCGCGCGTGTGTGTGTGTGTAAATGTGCAGAACTCTTCCAATCGAGCGAATATGTGTGTGACTCGGAATTCCTTTACGCAAATGTGGCTGTCGCTTAAGCCAACCGTGTGTGTTAAACACACGCCACCCACCCCCAGAAAGGTGCACAACTGCTGATACTGCAGCAAACACCGCAGTACCGCACACACACACGCACACCTACTTAAACTGACACCTGCACACACACATATGGAGAGACCACTAACACCAACGAAAATTGCATTTGGTTGCACGAGAACATGTTACCGAAAGAATCGAATGAATGTTTGTGTCAGCAATTATATTGAATTAATGCAATAAATTAATTATGTTAATGCAATTTAATTTGTTAAATTGTTTAACACACACACACGAACACTCTCTCACGCTTTTATTCCTACACAAACACACACATACCGCCAGGCTACACAAATACACGCACGAATGGAGACCGGTGACAAAGTTGAAAGGTTGAAAGATAACATGTTGGCGATAAACGAACGCCAACCAAATTTAAAACAATAAAAATCATTATCCGCCTGCAAACGAAGTATGCGCACCGAATCATAAATCTTCTTCTTTAGGTGGACGGAATGGGAAGAGGAGAATTATTACAGTCATGATGAAAAGGTCCGGTAAAATTGTATGGGGATCAGGGTGATGGGGGGACAGACAAGCCTTATCAGTCGAAAATCTACGCCCCATGAAGTTTATTTTTTGGAATTTCTAAAGACAGCACGAGTGTAGGACCTCCAGGCGAAAATCGAGAGTTCATGAAAACCCAACAGAAAAGGGAATGATGTTGATTGGTTTAGCCTCAATTCATTACCCAAACAAGAACAAGACATTCTGCGACCGACGGAAGAAATAATTCCTGTTCGATCTTAGATGTCGAGATGTTCGTAGAATCGTTTGCTTTGCTCGCTGCAGTGTAGCAATCGTCGTACAGTCCGAAATTCAGAGAAAGCTAGCCGAAGCAAAACTAGAGAGTTTCCCCCTTTACCATCCAAATACCTCCGATGATACGTCTAAGAAGTAGAAAAATATTTTCCATTTAATTACAATTCAATAGACTATTAAAGCGAAGGTGGCTGCCCATAACGCAGCGCTGCAGGGTGCAACATTCAGAGCTAAAACAGGGTGGTCTCAAAAGGTGAAGTTTCAAAGAAATAGCAATGACGGGCGTATAACTAGCTCGGATGAATGCTGCCCACAACACAACGGTACAGGGTGCAGGGTGTTGTACTGGCAACTACACGAGAGAGGTGTCGAAATGCGAATTATCAAAGGGGAGAGGAGCAACGACAGTTGTAACAAAGGGAGAAGCGTCAAAGGAAAAGTCATGACAAGAGATTTAAGAAGATGTGATTTCGAAAAGAAAAGTGTAACGACTAGGCGTAAAAAAAGACACCGAAGCGACAAAATGCTACGAGTGTATAAATGGTTCGGAAAAAAAACCTGCCCATAATACCCTGTTACAAAAAATAGAATTTTTTCTGTCCTATGAATCAAATTCACATATTCGTCAGAATTTTTTTTTTTTATGTTTGAAGTATGAAGCTCCTAGTGGCCTGTGTGAAAGCTTTTCGACCCTTTTTCAGTGATCCAATCGAGCTGATTTTTGGCAGGCAGACTCGTGGAAATGTCTGTATCATGTCAAATTTTTTAAAAAATATATTTTTATCAATTCTCAGATTTTCCTAAATTTTTTTTTTTTTTTTTTTAAACATTTTTTTTTTCGTAACTCTTAAGTAGTTTAAAACTTTTGGAGTCTCTTCAAGTTATGCTAAGAAAAGTGAGAATTTTTTTTTTTTTCAAAAATAATAAAAATTGGGGAAAATCTGAGAATTGATAAAAATTGTTTTTAAAAAATTTGACGTGATACAGACATTTAACAATCGGTCCAAAGGCTTTCACACAGGCCACTACGAGCATCATACTTCAAAATTAAAAAAAAAAAATTCTGACGTGTACATGAAAATCGCCGATACACGTGTATTTTTATTTTTTATCCCCTTTCCGAAAAATTAAATTTGGTTCATAGGACAGAATGTGTGTAACACGGTGTAATGAAACGATTTAGGGTGTAACACCACATGAGAGATTTAACAAGATGTGATTTCGAAAAGGAAAGAGTACTGACGGGCGACGAATGCTACCCGGAGCACAACCCAAAGAAAAACCAATGGTACGAAGCTCAGTGGTCCTGATTTCAATTCCTTCGGCATTTCCTTTTGATCTAGTAAATATTTTTAAGACCTGTAAAGAATATGTGATAGATAGGGAGTAGCGGATACGTTTAAGGTACTACAAATGGATATATTTTAGAAATATATCCAAACTAGTAAGTTGTAATGCGCCTATGGCGCCCGTTAATTTGCTTGAGAAAGTATTTGTTACTTAATTTTAAAAATTTTGTAAAAAATATTTTGAGAAAACTATTTTGTAAAAAAAAATTTCGAAAAAAAATAAAATTTGTGGAAAAAAAATTTTTGCTGAAAAAAAAAATTTTTGTTGAAAAATAAAATTTGTGGAAAAAAAATTTTGTTGAAAAAAAAAATTTTTGTGGAAAAAAAAAATTGTTGAAAAAAAAAATTTTGTGGAAAAAAAAAATTTGTTTGAAAAAAAAAATTTCTTGAAAAAAAAATTAGGAAAAAAAAAATTCTTGAAAAAAAAAATTTTTGAAAAAAAAAATTTTTGTAAAAAAAAAAATTTGTAAGAAAAAAAAATTTTGGAAAAAAATTTTCAAAATTTCTGTACAAAAAAAATATTATTTTTTTTTTAATTATTATTTATAGAATTATTATAGAATGCCTATTTAAATTCCTACGTACTGCGTGACAGAGTCAGTGAATCAGTGAATCAGGGAATCAGGGAATCAGTGTATCAGTGTATCAGTGAATCAGTGAATCAGTGTCGAGGGTTAATATATATTAAAAAGAAAAGATAAGATTGGACTACTTTTCATATTTTTCGTTCTGAGGAGGGACACATTTTCCCCAGAGGACCTTACGAAATAAAGACCTGA
Organism: Hydrotaea cyrtoneurina; assembly: GCA_958296145.1. Lineage (NCBI taxonomy): Eukaryota > Metazoa > Arthropoda > Insecta > Diptera > Muscidae > Hydrotaea > Hydrotaea cyrtoneurina. The sequence continues at coordinate 77,079,215 of OY282514.1, read as the reverse complement.
CTCATGAAATGAGTGAAGCCCGAATGAAGTCTTTGCCAAGAAATTATTACCCAACACGAGCTCTAATCGATACAAGGACCTGGCCAGTGGCCGAATGTAGACCTTGGAAGTCGTTGTTGAATCTTTTCCAAATGAAGTTGTCAAAGAGCACGGTCTTCTGCTACCACTTTTCCTAGATGCCTTCTAGAAGACATTCCAGAGTAAGAATTTACCTTTTCAGAGAAAGAACTTTTTTTTATCAACATAACAAACAAAGCTTCGTATTAAAAACAGGGCTGGAAAGTAGTTTCCTAGGAAAGGCATGGCCTTCTACTACCATTTTTCCTAGATGCCTTCCAGAAGACCTTTCCAAATAGGCAGTGACCTTTCCAATGAAAGATATTTTAATGTTTTGATTAACTGAAAAAACAAGGCACTATTTAGAATCCTGTTAAATGCAGAGTTGCTCGCAGACCTTGTCGAAGACATGCCATTGGAAAGTACTTTCCAAGCCCTTCTGTTACCACTTTTCCTAGGCGCCTTCTCGGAGAACTTTCCAAATAAACATTTACCTTTTCAGAGAAAGACAATTAAATGTTTTTATCAGCTTAAACAACAAGTTATCATTTAGTTTCCTATGAAAAGCAGGGCTGCCTCAGGCCTTTTGTTCAAGTCGTGAAAGTTTGGAAAGTTTATTGGTTTTTTGTCTAAGGTATAAGAAGAGCAAATATTGAGGTCCAAATGAGAATAAATTCAACAGCCGGAGATGAAACCGGCAATGCCATCGCCTGAAAGCCACAAGGAGAGAATGGTTGGCAAGGCCAAGTAAAAATAGAGGCTTTCGGAGAAAGAAAAAAAAATAGGAACCAAATTAAAAACCTATGCTACAGGTTCATATTATGAGCATAGGGCTTCAACAAAGCCCTGTAGGATTCCCATTGGGAAGAGGAACAAATAACCATAAGAAGAAGAATAAGATCTGTGATTAGAAATTTCTAGGCAAGGAGTCTTTGACAGTTTTGGTAGATCTACATGATCATTCTATGATGATTCGTCTTTTGGAATTCTTGTCACTTCCCAGCTACCTTTAACATTGGGGTTTGCAATCAGGCCATCTCTTGGAAGAGACATCAGTTAGGTAGTCCCAGGGAAGCCATAAGACATGTGTCTCGGAATCATTTGACAGATCCATAAATCCGTTTGAGGATGATTTTTTGTATGCAGTTCCTCTCACTAGCCACCTTCAGGTCTGCTATTAGATATTCGATTGCTTTTGGCTTTGTCCTTCACGGATAATGATTTTCTGCAGACCTGGCCACTTCCCCCACTGTGGCCAAACCGAATTTGGCTGGCATGTGCCCGGGTGTTGGCAATCGTAGTGCTTATCAAAATTGTTTTTCCTTTTTCATTTTTTTTTTGTTTTGTTGATGGTCATTAAATAAACAACTCAGTCATGGTCGTGCTATGCATGTATGTGTGTGTGTGTGTACACAGGTACTTGAGTATTCCAGGACATGTGTGGCATACATGCAACATAAATTGCATTCCCTATGCCCTACCTCCCACCGCTCTGTCTCTCTCGCCCTCTGTCACTCTCTCTCTACATCCGGTTATTGTTGCACAATATGCAATTTTTATGATAGCACAGAGGCGACTTGTTCTAGCTTTAGCTCTGCGTAAGGCTTCCTGCCACATGTATACGAGCTTTTTATTATGGAACACTTTTTCGTGTTCCGGAAACGACAACAACAAATACAGTTTACAGTTGTCACCGTTTTATGGAAATGTTTACTTTAACAATCATTGCTTGAGCCGAATGCCTGGGCTGGGCCAGTGGTTTATGGCCTGCAGATCCTGGCCCACCCCCCCCGGTGTAGGAGTCAGAGAGTTATGTGTGTGTGTAAAATGTTTACATTGTTTTGTGAACTGTTTTATCCGCCGATTAACTTTAAGTGCTGGTGATTTGAAATGATTTGCGAAAAATATCAAAAGTCAGACGGAACAAATGGAGATGACCTTAACTTTCTCTCATCCTCTTTCGCACACAAATAAAGACACGTCGCAATGCATCTCATAAGTCGCCCATATTTTGAACGGATCATGTGGTATAAAACTACCCACCCACTCAGGAAGTTAATTACCACCTTAAAGCTTTGACAGAGATGCCGTAATTTCAGATATCCTCACATGCAGGAAAGGCGAAAATCGCCCGGTCTCTAGTTCCGACGTTTATTTGGTCATTATCGTAAGTCCTTTTTAAATAGATAATAGCCTTTTACGATGTTTATGGTGAATTGAGTACTTAATTATTAGTTACACTAAATATGATTCATATACACACTCACACACGCACATGTGTGGGTGTATGCAATGCGAAACAGCCAGGCCAACGCATACACTGATGTCATGTTTAAGATAAGCAGCTTAAACAAATACACACATCAGTGCTGTCCAGCAACAACTAACACAATGGCCGTGTTGGTAAGACACTGTGATGGCCCGTGTTACTGTTCACAGAAAATCAAACACCCACCCTGGGACACGGCAACAAATCTTCAAAGACAAACGGAATATCCAAACGTGTGTGGAAAGTAATTACCAATTGGACAGTCTTTGTTGGCCTGGCACGAATATCGGAAGTGAACTGGGTGGGAAATTGACAGTAAAAAAACTACAGATTCTGTAGAACTCTTTGGAATTAGGTTGTAGATGAGTGTGTCCCAGAAATTATTACAAACATTTTAGTAGGGTGTCTGTGTATTTTTTAAACCAAATGACACTAAAATGACAGTTGTCACTAAAATGACAGTTGTCACTAAAATGACAGTTGTCACTAAAATGACAGTTGTCACTAAAATGACAGTTGTCACTAAAATGACAGTTGTCACTAAAATGACAGTTGTCACTAAAATGGCAGTTGTCACTAAAATGACAGTTGTCACTAAAATGACAGTTGTCACTAAAATGGCAGTTGTCACTAAAATGACAGTTGTCACTAAAATGACAGTTGTCACTAAAATGACAGTTGTCACTAAAATGACAGTTGTCACTAAAATGACAGTTGTCACTAAAATGACAGTTGTCACAAAAATGACAGTTGTCACAAAAATGACAGTTGTCCCAAAAATGACAGTTGTCACTAAAATGACAGTTGTCACTAAAATGACAGTTGTCACTAAAATGACAGTTGTCACTAAAATGACAGTTGTCACTAAAATGACAGTTGTCACTAAAATGACAGTTGTCACTAAAATGACAGTTGTCACTAAAATGACAGTTGTCACTAAAATGACAGTTGTCACTAAAATGACAGTTGTCACTAAAATGACAGTTGTCACTAAAATGACAGTTGTCACTAAAATGACAGTTGTTGCTAAAATGACAGTTGTCACTAAAATGACAGTTGTCACTAAAATGACAGTTGTCACTAAAATGACAGTTGTCACTAAAATGACAGCTGTCAATTAAATGACAGCTGTCACTAAAAATGACAGCTGTCAATTAAATGACAGCTGTCACTAAAAATGACAGCTCAATCTGCAAGGTAATCATTGGGGTATATTTTTTTACCAACACTTATGGGATTCCCCCTATGAATGCAATGCACTACGTTAGCGACACGGAGTAAGCGTATTGAAGGTAAGACAGAGGAAGTAGTGTTTGTTGGCAAAGCAAAGTTTTCGGAAAATTCTCCACAAATTCCCTGTTTTATTTCTGATAACATTTCGATATTTTTAGAGTATTTTCCAAAAATCTAAAAAAAAAAAAATGCTTTTGTTTTAATACAGCCCACACAAATGTTATTATTACCTAGACCCGGTGCGGTTTGTATCACATGTCGGCCTTCCTGGAATCTTACACATTAAAGGATAACATCATATGCAGGGAAACACAATGAAGAGGGCATTTATGTGTAGGAGTTCATCGTCATCTCTCTGCTCGGCGCATGTGGATCTTTGCGGGGAGGGAGTAAACAAATAAACAACTTGATATCCTTTCGTTATTTATAATTTAACACAGCTGTAGTTGTGTTGGTGGTCTCATCCTCACCGCCAAGGATCTGTATCTGAGTGTTCCTTGTTTAGATAAGGGATTTTAAGTCTATATGATATGATGCGATACGATATGATATGATTCGATTTGTGTTTGTTAGTGTCTTCGGTTGTGTGTTCGTCCCAAAGTCATCCTTGTTTAGATAATAAATCCTCCTACCAGTTTGCCATGCATATGTAACCAAAGGCTATGAATAGTGATAGTACGTGTATGTGTGTGGGTGTATTTTATCCTATTAACATTTAATAACATATAAAATATCCTTTTGTATATCAGGATTTCCTTTTTTTTTTTTGCTTTCTTCCTATGAATAGATGTTAAAGAGTTGATCGGACGAATGAGGGTGTATGGGGTATGGAGCCTTGCAAATGTCAGTGTGTGTATGTGTCTGTTTATAAATATTTTGTTTCGCCAAATACACACTGGGTGTGTTTATGTGAGTGGATGTGTGTGTGTTTTATTTCATTTTAACTGTTGTCTTATGATTATAAGTCCATTCTTATGAAAATGAGCCCACCTCTGCCAGAACTGAACATTATTTGTGGCACAGTGGTTGGAAACGTGAAAAAGAATCGACTAATAATCGGGGACTTTCTTAAATACCAAAATCGTAGGACTGTCCGATTTTTACACGCAACTGGAACCCTGGTTGCGTCATACACATGTGTGCCCAGCGATCGTCATTATTCTCATTAACCGTTGACCGTAGAGTGGCCCTTGCATATCCGTTGACCGTTTGCGGGCACTCTTAATGCCGGAGGCCTATTTCAAGTTTTGAACCACTGTGCCAACAGAGTATTAAGGACAAATGACTCTCTGAGTGTTTGCCCCGGCCTGACCGCTGTTAGTTTGTATGTTGTCCAAAGATTTCAATCTTAATGGTCTAACGGACAATGGAAATCATGGGACAGTCTTTAATGTATGGAAAGCCCCTCTGTTTTTCGCCGGGGACCGCATAAAGCAGAAATATCTCCCATAAACGTCTGCCTAATGTTAACAAACAACGCTTTCTCTCGTAACCCATATTTAACCTTTTAATGCTGCTGGTGAAAGTAAGCGAGACCCCATTACGAAGGACCATAAACTAGTTATCTGCCACAAACTAAAGGAAGGTGGTTGGTTGGTGACAAACAATAGAAATCTCTCGAATATCTGTTTGTTTGTTCTTGTTTAATAGGAGTTTTTGTTGCTGTTGTTGTTTTATTTTATTTCCACATTTATGGGACATTGTTTGTCTTCCTATTTATAGTTTCTAGATGCTGGCACTGTTTTCCATTTCTTCTTGAATTTCATAAGATTTCTTGTTTTCGTTCGATTCATTTCATATTTTATTTGCATTCAATTGCCAGTGATTTGACATGTTTGGAATGTCCCGTTTCTTTCTTTGTGTTGTCTGAATTTGAGTGCTATACAAATTTGACTCCCTCTCTGTCTCTATCTCCATTATACTTTGGTAGTTTTTTGCATTACACAAATCGTCCTTTTTAAAATAAATATTTGTTATTGAGTTCCTTTGTGCTCTGGCCATTGTCCATTTATATTTTTAAATATATTTATATCTCTCCCAATGGCTAATAATTTATGGCCCAGAGCATGCTAGTACATTTATTTGTCTCTTTTGTCCGGCATCTTGTTTGGTAGTCATTACAATATGGTCGGTCGGTCGGTCAGAGGACAGGCGGGACATATGGATTTCCGTTTTTCTATTATTTTCGAAAAATATTTGTTTGACATATTGAATTTTTTATAGATTTTAATAACAAGTGAAAAGCAAAACTGAATATCGCATAGAGTAAAATATGTTTGTATGTGTGTTTAGAGTTTTCCAGCAATAGAAAAATAATGTTGGTATTCACTGGGGTACAAAGAATAATTTGCAGGACACATGGTTTATTTGTCCGTAGGAAGCTTTAGGTTCTACGGATAGAGAACATACAGTGGTTGTTTATTAGAGGATATACTAAAGGAAAATCTTCTGCAGGTAAATATTCTACAAGAAGATATTCTATAGGAAAATCTTCTATTAGAAGTTCTCCTATGGGAAAATTTTCTATAAGAAGATCTCCTATATGAAAATCTTCTATAAGAAGATCTCCTATAGGAAAATCTTCTACAAGAAGATCTTCCACACGAAAATCTTCTATAAGAATATCTCCTATAGGAAAATCTTCTATAAGAAGATCTCCTATAGGAAAATCATCTATAGGAAGATCTCCTATAGGGAAATCTCTATAAGAAGATCTCTTATAGGAAAATCTTCTACAAGAAGATGTTCTATACGACAATCTTCTACAAGAAGATATTATATAGGACAATCTTCTACAAGAAGATATTATATAGGACAATCTTCTACAAGAAGATATTCTATAGGAAAATCTTCTACAAGAAGATATTCTATAGGAAAATCTTCTACAAGAAGATATTCTATAGGAAATCTTCTCTAAGACATCTCCTATAGGAAAATCTTCTACAAGAAGTTTTCCTATAGGAAAAGCATCTACAAGAAGTTTTCCTATAGGAAAATCTTCTACAAGAAGTTTTCCTATAGGAAAATCATCTACAAGAAGTTCCTATAGGAAAATCTTCCACAAGAAGTTTTCCTATAGGAAAATCTTCTACAAGAAGTTTTCCTATAGGAAAATCTTCTACAAGAAGTTTTCCTATAGGAAAATCTTCTACAAGAAGTTTTCCTATAGGAAAATCTTCTACAAGAAGTTTTCCTATAGGAAAATCTTCTATAAGAAGTTTTCCTATAGGAAAATCTTCTACAAGAAGTTTTCCTATAGGAAAATCTTCTATAAGAAGATCTCCTATAGGAAAATCTTCTATAAGAAGATCTCCTATAGGAAAATCATCTATAGGATAAAATCCTATAGGGAAATCTTCTACAAGAAGATCGTCTATAGGAAAATCTTCTATAAGACGATCTCCTGTAGGAAAATCTTCTGTATGAAGATCTCTTATAAGAAAATCTTCTATAAGAAGATCTCCTATAGGAAAATCTTCTGAAAGAAGTCCTTCTATCAGAAGACCTTCTATCAGAAGACCTTCTATAAGAAGATCTCCTATAGGAAAATCTTCTGAAAGAAGACCTTCTATCAAAAGACCTTCTATTAGAGGACCTTCTATCAGAAGACCTTCTATCAAAAGACCTTCTATTAGAGGACCTTCTATCAGAAGACCTTCTATCAGATGACCTTCTATCAGAAGACCATCTACCAGAAGACCTTCTATCAGAAGACCTTCTATCAGAAGATCTTCTATCAGAAGACCTTTTATCAGAAGATCTTCTATCAGAAGACCTTCTATCAGAAGACCTTCTATCAGAAGATCTTCTACCATAGGACCTTCTATCAGAAGAACTTCTATCAGACGACCTTCTATCAGAAGACCTTCTATCAGAAGCTCTTCTATCAGAAGACCTTCAGAAGATCTTCTACCATAGGACCTTCTATCAGAAGAACTTCTATAAGAAGTCTTTCGAAATTTATCATTGTGTCCTGCCCTCTCTGGTCTTTCCAACAATAGCTTATGCGAGTACAGTTCATTTGTAATTGACTCGTCTTCGCCCCCCTCACCCTTCACTTTCAAATAGCTTTTGTTTAACTTTTCTTTTTCCTTTTTGAGAGTGTGTCCCGACCAGCCCTCTTTAAATTGGGCCTACCGAAATAAAAATGTAAACCATTAAGAACAAGTTAAAAACTTCTAATGGATGTTTGAACAGTGAAAGGACACTAGACAGTTGTAGGGGTGTGCATGTGTATATGTGTGTACATATGTGTGTGTGTGTGTATGTTAAAGTAAAGCCACAATAATCATACGCCTTGTATGACCAAGGGTCTGTTTGCCATCGATTTACTGAATGAAGGACAACAGCAAAAAGGTTTTTTGTTCGGTTTACAAAACATTTACCTCAGAACAGTTAAAGGCGTTAAAAAGGGGTGGGGGAGGGGGTCGGGTGGGAGCCCGGTTTAAATGAAGAATTTTACACTTCATTTGTGGAAGACATGCGATGCTGGCACAACCACCACTAACACCATTATCAGACACTGGTCGGTGGGTTCAGTCTTCTTCTAATCAAATGGCTGAGCAACGAGGTCTTCCGCACATATTTATCTTTAATGTTTTCTTTTTTCTTTTCTTTTTGTTGTTGTTTCAGTTTTGTTATACTCCCAAAAGTTAAATGAAGTCATCAAACTTTATAAACGTCTATGGGACACAACAAAGAATAGAAGTGAAAAAAACACAGATACACGTTTCGATTTGAAATCATTGTGTAAAGGGGCGAGGAGGATGAGGAGGAGTAGGAGCGGAAGGCTGAGATAAAGCCTAACAAATAAATTTGCCATAAGCACACATACAGCAGGCGAACCGCAGCCGAATGCGAATCAGAAACGGCAAACAGCAAAAGGCAGACATGTGTAAACTTTGTGAAAAAGTATGGCGAAATCAACTTTTTTTTTTTTTGCTCCCAGATTTCATTGGCCCAACAAAGACATGTAAAGTATGACACATGGAAAGGCATTAAAAAGTTAAACGTGCGTGTCTGAAATGCCATAAAAGGTATTAAGTAATGCCCGAATAGAGCTGGTCGGTAGATCCCCCCATTATCCTTGTGTTGGGCCATCCTTGATGCGAACAAAAAAAAAAAACTTTATATCCTGAGAATCATTTTCATTTCATATTGACCACATTTTAAGACACACGTACGTTAGATGAGTTCATTTCCGTTTGGCCTTCTATAACGCCTTCCACCGCCCACTCCTCGCCTCTTTCTTTTCCCCTGTAGCAGCCCTTTCCTGTAATGTGCCCCTTTATAAGTACAACTGCGGTTAGATGTAAAGCTGCCTTTGGCTTTATGGCTGATGTCTCTTGAAATTTTTTACTTTTCGCAATTTTCCTGCGTTTTCCCTGATAACGTTTGTCGGGCTGTATGTGTGTGTGTGTATTTGTGTATGTCCGTGTTAAGTTGTGAAAATAAACTTTTGTTCTTTACGAATACTTGGCCATTATTTATGATTTCGAAATAAAATGTTTACACTTCAACAAATTTCCCGAAACAAATACAGGCACACATACTTGAGGATGCACGTATTTTCCTCCAAGGATAAGATTTTCCATCGGTTAATGAAATGTTTTCTATACAGAGAACATTTCCGGCCAAGAAAAACGGGAAAACTACCGCGCAAAAGTCTTTCATTTCGTGAGTCTATCAGGACTCTTGAGCAGGTCATGATATCCTGTTACACTTTTGTCCTATGCCGTTATTTTATTCTAATTACATTTTGAATTTTTTTTTTTTTTTTTTTTTAAAAAAGCACATTCCTTCTTCACTGGCCTTTGTGGTGTTTATGTATTTTGTGAACAGTTTTCCTGTGGCTGCTGTGCTGTTAATTAATCCCCTGTTGACCTTTGTAAACTACTCTATGGGCATGTTTTAGTCAGTATCCATTTCTATAGCCAGTCGGGGTAGTGGGGCGTGTGAGACAAAGGAACAGCACCAAAAAGAAAAGAGAAAGAAGTCTTTAACAACCACACAAAAAATATGAGGAAAACCTGTGTTAATGATGTGCCAAAGTTTGTGACAAAAACATATTCAGCAGCCAAGGAAATAAGGACAAGAAGACGAAAAAAAACTGAGCATTTGGAAGGAGGCATGAATACAACCCTTATCAACGAAGTTTGATTTTAAATTTCAACCTCATTAATTAATCTCTGAAGGGAAGCCTCGGCTAAGGCGCCAGCTCAAACGGATGTATTCAGTTGACCAGAAAAAATACAACAGAAAACAAGAAACACTGAAAACAGAAAACCCGAAAAAAGAAAAGAAACGAAACGAAACATAAAAAAGCCCAAAGATCATTACACAAAATCAAAAAGGACCATTGACAGGGGTTATGACGACAATCAGGGCCCATGAACTGAAAGAGTAGAACAACCAACGGCTGACGAAACGCTGCAACAAAAGCCCAACCCGAGGAAATGGAGAACAAACAGATTTGTTTTAGAGGAACAGTATGAGGGATTTCCATACTTGGGTCAATGGGACATAATGTCATGAGTTTTCAATGTTTTGTGTGTGTTGGATAAAAGCTCTCAGCATTTCAATGGCCTTGGACCAAAGACTTTTATTTCCCGTTTTTTTTTTCCTTTTTATAGTCACGACCACGGATGACTGTTACGAAAGCTCATGGAATGCAATGAGGTTCAGTCAGCAGCCTAGTCAATGACAGAGTTAACTTTTCCATGGAAATCATTAGGAAAAACTATTCATAAGAAAGCACAAATTAGCCGGTAAATTTTAGTTTGGCTTTGTTTTTTTGTGTTCCCTGTTGTACAGACGCAATTTTAACAGTCGATGCTTTAGCGTTTAGAAATTAAAGGGAGATCAAAAAAATGCAGGGTATTAGATGTGAGTATGGCAGCCGGAGAGTGGAAAGTCTTGTGGAGATTTTTCTGTATAAAAATCTTTAGAAACCTGGTTATCCGTAGAAAATCTTATTATCCGCCAGATTTTCTGTAGAAAATCTTATTATCCGCAAGATTTTCTTTAAAAATTCTTGTTATCCGCAAGGTTTTCTATTGAAAACCTTGTTATCCGCAAGATTTTCTATTTAAAACCTTGTTATCCGCTAGATTTTCTATTGAAAACCTTGTTATCCGCAAGGTTTTCTATAGAAAACCTTGTTATCTGAAAATTTCCTTTAACCCCTACTTATCCGCTAGCTTTTCTTTGGAAAACTTTTTATCCGCAGAATTTTTTTTAGAAAACCTTGTTATCCGCAACATTTTCTTTAGAAAACCTTGTTATTCGCAAGATTTTCTTTAAAAACCCTTGTTATCCGCAAGATATTCTTTAGAAAACCCTTGTTATCCGCAAAATATTCTTTATAAATTCATGTTATTTGCAAGATTTTTTTTAGAAAACCTTGTTATCCGCAAGATATTCTTTGAAACCCTACTTATCCGCGAGCTTTTCTATTCTATCTGTAGAAAATCTTATTATCTACAAAATTTTCTGTAGAAGATTTTATTATCCGCAAGATTTTTTAAAGATAATATTTTTAACCCAACATTTTCTTTAGAAAGTCTTGTTTTCCGCAATATTTCCTGTAGAAAATCGTCTTATCCGAAAGATTTTCTTTTGAAAACCCTGTTATCCGAAGGATTTTCTTTTGAAAAACCTTGTTATCCGAAAGATTTTCTTTAGAAAACCCGGTTATCTACTAGATTTTGTTTACAAAGCCTTGTTATCCGCAGAATTTTTCTTTAGAAAACTTTTTATCCGCAACATTTTCTTATAAAAACTTATTATCCGCAACATTTTCTTTAGAAAAACTTGATATCCGCAAGATTTTCTGTAGAAAACTTTGTTATCCGCCAGATTTTCTTTAGTAAACCTTATTATCCGCAAATTTTTTTTTTAGAAAACCATGATTGTTTTTAATTAAAAAACTTTTTATACGCAAAATTTTGTTCAGAAAACCTATTTATCCGCAAAATTTTTCTATAGACAATTTTATTATCCGAAAGACTTTCTTTAGAATAATTTTTTATCCGCAAATTTTTTTTTGAAAAAAATCGTATCCTAAACTTTTTCTTTAAAAAATTTTTGTTTTGTTTTTTAGTAAATCTTATTATCAGCAAATGTTTTTTTTTAGAAAAACATGATATGTTTTCCCTTAGAAAACTTTTTTATCCACAACATTTTCTTTAGAAATCCTTATTATCCGCAACATTTTCTTTAGAAAACCTTTTTTTTTAAACCTTTATATCCGCTAGAATTTATTTATAAAGCCTTGCTATCTACAAGATTTTCTATATAAAAAAAACTTGTTATCCGCAGATTTTCTATACGTTTACAAAAATATAAGAGAATATTCGACGAAAACCTAAGAGAAAGTGGCGCCCAACATGTTGGTAGATAACACGAGGTTTGGTTAGGTATCGACAGGGAGTCAGTATAAGCAGACTCCAGTGTAATTCCACGGAAACTACAACAACAACAAAAACGTATCCGTAGTCCAACACCCAAATTTAATCACGTCTGTTAGTTTTGACAGGGCAAGTGTAGAGAAGGCGTTGTTACTTCACACCTCCACAACTTCTGCAGTAGCCCAAAAATCTCCAGACCCGGCCAATTTCAATATCAGTCCGGTTGGGGTCTATATCTAAAAACAAACATTGTTAACAGTAGGCCAGCTTTTCTACAGGGAATATTTTTTTTTTTTTGGTCGAGTAGTTAGAAAGGTGTGTCTAACAGCTAGACTGACAAAGTAGCTCCCGCTCAGTGAGTACGGAAATAGTATGAAGAATAACGCACTATAAAATAACGAACTCACTTAAAGGAATGATTCCCGCTAATTAACGTAGATTTTTCCCATTGACACCACGTTGGGCGCCAATTCCATAGCCAACACTTTGTTTAAATAGTTCAATCATTGTCTGTAATGTCGATATGTGAGGCATCGACATCGACGAGCTCATTAGCCAGGCCTGTGTCATCTCTTCAGGTGTTTCATCTCCGAGAATTCAGTTGTCATCTAATTGTTGCAATTTCTTTTAATGTTGACATGCCTGGCCTGTTTTCCCCATTTGCCCTTGGAGCGCTTGTCTGTGCTCTGCCAACCTTGTTATCCTTGACTTCAATTAAAGGCACAGCTGTTCAAATCAAATGGAAACATTTGATGTTAAAAGCTATTCTCGTTTTCTGTAAATAAAATCAACGCTTGTTTCAACACGACCAAGGTCTCTGCATTGTATGTATGTGTGTATTTGGCAGTAGAGCCGTTTTATTTGTTTAGTCATTTTCACCCCGTGTGCGTGTGAGAGTGTTTTTTTTTTTTTTGTTAGCGTTTACTGTGAGCTCTCCACACAACCACAATTTAAATATAAACATTAACGCGGCTTTGAAAATGTATTCGCATAAACGTGTGGAAGGCATTGTTAACACATGATGCCAGCCAGCGCCTCCATGAAGGCTGAGCTGTGCCCCGGTTGTCTTTGCATCCAGGCCATGAGCAAATGAGTGAACGGCTGACAGATACCGTCCATATATCCGTAGTTTTCACCATTCAACCTTTAGATCTGCCGAGCCGAGAGCTCCGCCATACACGTAACCCACTTTTGCCGTTTAGGGGCAAAATGAAAAGGAACACACTCGAGATACTTAACAGAAATAACAACCGTCCCGGCAGCAGCAGCTCTGGCAACACATTAACATAGACAAGCATAGCTAAACAGAGCACACATACACCTATATGTAAACTAAGACACATGAAAGTTGGTTTTGACTAACACATATGTGTAAGACTGTCCGTCTGTCTGAATGCTGATTGTATTGAAAGTGAAACGTATGTTAGAACACACTTTCTGCTCTTAAGAACAAAAACGAACGAACGAGAGAAACGAATAAAGAAACTATGCCAGAAGGAAACAAAAGCGGGAAAAAAACTAAAAAAAAGTTACAAAAACCTTTCTTACTTGTTTTTCTCCCCTCTCTCTGTCTCTCTGTCTCTCGCTCCACCGCAACAAACTTTTTGCTTTTCCTTAAGATCTCCCCATAGTTTTGTGCGTTGGCAAATTGGAATACATCGCAGCTACACTTAAATATCATTTAATTTAATAACATATTGTCATATCTTAATGAGATTATCTAAAGACTATTTGTAACAGATTGTTTTCCAAGATTATTTATTTTTCTTTTTCTGGAAGGAGATAACACACATTGTACGGAGAGGGGTGGGGAAATAGAAAAGCATTTAATTCGTTAAACAGTGTGATGTGATAACAGCAGAAATGTACACTCATTATTACAAATCACCGGGAATACATACACATACATACTAATACATATACATACTTACTAACCAGAAAATGGGGAGAGGGGGAGATATTCTGTCTCAGCAGCACAATGACTTTATTGGGAGGACTTTTGTCAAGGAGAACACTGTCAAACCAGACCGTGATGAGAAAATGTTATTTTTGCAAAATGTTCTATAAGAAAATATGTTGTTGTCGCAAGATTTTCTATAAGAAAATATGTTGCTGTCGCAAGATTTTCTATAAGAAAATGATGCTATCGCAAGATTTTCTATAAGAAAATGATGCTATCGCAAGATTTTCTATAAGAAAATGATGCTATCGCAAGATTTTCTATAAGAAAATATGTTGCTGTCGCAAGATTTTCTATAAGAAAATATATTGCTGTCGCAAGATTTTCTATAAGAAAATATATTGCTGTCGCAAGATTTTCTATAAGAAAATATGTTGCTGTCGCAAGATGTTGTATAAGAAAATATGTTGCTGTCGCAAGATTTTCTATAGGAAAATGTTGCTGTCGCAAGATTTTCTATAGGAAAATGTTGCTGTCGCAAGATTTTCTATAGGAAAATGTTGCTGTCGCAAGATTTTCTATAGGAAAATGTTGCTGTCGCAAGATTTTCTATAGGAAAATGTTGCTGTCGCAAGATTTTCTATAGGAAAATGTTGCTGTCGCAAGATTTTCTATAGGAAAATGTTGCTGTCGCAAGATTTTCTATAGGAAAATGTTGCTGTCGCAAGATTTTCTATAGGAAAATGTTGCTGTCGCAAGATTTTCTATAGGAAAATGTTGCTGTCGCAAGATTTTCTATAGGAAAATGTTGCTGTCGCAAGATTTTCTATAGGAAAATGTTGCTGTCGCAAGATTTTCTATAGGAAAATGTTGCTGTCGCAAGATTTTCTATAGGAAAATGTTGCTGTCGCAAGATTTTCTATAGGAAAATGTTGCTGTCGCAAGATTTTCTATAGGAAAATGTTGCTGTCGCAAGATTTTCTATAGGAAAATGTTGCTGTCGCAAGATTTTCTATAGGAAATTTTTGCTGTCGCAAGATTTTCTATAGGAAATTTTTGCTGTCGCAAGATTTTCTATAGGAAAATGTTGCTGTCGCAAGATTTTCTATAGGAAAATGTTGCTGTCGCAAGATTTTCTATAGGAAAATGTTGCTGTCGCAAGATTTTCTATAGGAAAATGTTGCTGTCGCAAGATTTTCTATAGGAAAATGTTGCTGTCGCAAGATTTTCTATAGGAAAATGTTGCTGTCGCAAGATTTTCTATAGGAAAATGTTGCTGTCGCAAGATTTTCTATAGGAAAATGTTGCTGTCGCAAGATTTTCTATAGGAAAATGTTGCTGTCGCAAGATTTTCTATAGGAAAATGTTGCTGTCGCAAGATTTTCTATAGGAAAATGTTGCTGTCGCAAGATTTTCTATAGGAAAATGTTGCTGTCGCAAGATTTTCTATAGGAAAATGTTGCTGTCGCAAGATTTTCTATAGGAAAATGTTGCTGTCGCAAGATTTTCTATAGGAAAATGTTGCTGTCGCAAGATTTTCTATAGGAAAATGTTGCTGTCGCAAGATTTTCTATAGGAAAATGTTGCTGTCGCAAGATTTTCTATAGGAAAATGTTGCTGTCGCAAGATTTTCTATAGGAAAATGTTGCTGTCGCAAGATTTTCTATAGGAAAATGTTGCTGTCGCAAGATTTTCTATAGGAAAATGTTGCTGTCGCAAGATTTTCTATAGGAAAATGTTGCTGTCGCAAGATTTTCTATAGGAAAATGTTGCTGTCGCAAGATTTTCTATAGGAAAATGTTGCTGTCGCAAGATTTTCTATAGGAAAATGTTGCTGTCGCAAGATTTTCTATAGGAAAATGTTGCTGTCGCAAGATTTTCTATAGGAAAATGTTGCTGTCGCAAGATTTTCTATAGGAAAATGTTGCTGTCGCAAGATTTTCTATAGGAAAATGTTGCTGTCGCAAGATTTTCTATAGGAAAATGTTGCTGTCGCAAGATTTTCTATAGGAAAATGTTGCTGTCGCAAGATTTTCTATAGGAAAATGTTGCTGTCGCAAGATTTTCTATAGGAAAATGATGCTGTCGCAAGATTTTCTATAAGAAAATGATGCTGTCGCAAGAAGAACATTTCCTTTTTTTATTATTCTTAGACTTCAGGGTAGGAAAAAATTATTGCCAAATAAAAATTAGTCTCTAACGATAGACTGCAACAACGACGCAAAAATGTTCTTGAGCCAAATTTTTCATCATTTTTTTACAGTTTAAGAATTTTTATAAAAAAATGTGTTGCGTCTCCTTAATATTTGCAATTTTATATTTTATTTTTTATCGGAATTTTCCCCATTTTTCCTTTATCTCATGATAGCCAGCCTTCGTTTATCAGAATATGTTCGCTAAGTCCGGAAGGCTTTCAGAAATAATCCTGAAATCTCTCCTATCACTTTGTGATACGGGGAAAAATTAAACAAGAATGAAAACAATGAAGGAAAATCAAGTGATATTAAATTTAAAAAGGACACAAACATCCTGCAGACCGAAATAAAAATACTCAAACATGAGGCTATGAGTACGACGATGCCAAGGTATTCCAGGAAATGTATGGAGAATGTGTGTGAACACGCACACACACACCAACAGGCAGATCCTTGCAAAGCGAATATTGAAAACCAACCAACCCGAACTTCGTAATCGTATAAAAAAACAGTTGAAGAAAAATGGTCTTAACAAACACAAACAACACATGGGGGAAAACAAGTACACATTCGGAGCGCATGGTGCGGAGGGGGTAAAACATTTACATAGTCTCCTTTAAGCCGACTTTAACTCGAAACTAAAATAAATTTCCAAGTGCAGAACGAAACACTTTTCACACCGACTGCATAAAAGGGTCGAAACCAAACAAACACACGGCGCCCGATCAGACCCAACTGAAGCTGAATTGTAATGGAATGAAACCGAAACAACCAAATACCAGAAGAAAAATTGTACAACTGCAACAACAGGAACAACAACTGGTAGCAACAATTGTTGTGTCATAATTCATTTCAGCAATTTCAACACAATTTAAATAAACTCCTTTTTCCCCCAGAGAGCACACATGCCCACACACGCACATACACACACACACACGTATGTTCACACTTACGCATACACGCCCAATCATTTTGACAGGAATACATTTATATGTGGCTGTGTGGAGTGTGTGTGTGTGTGTGTAGGAGATACAAGTCCGTATGTCCAACGATGGGCTATCAAATTTGGTTAAACTGCACGGCACACATGTTTACTCTGCAGGAAATTTCAAAATTCTGTGGATTTTCTCGGGGAAGTTTTGATCGTTTTCGGGATTTAATTTCTATACGAAATTTAAAGATTTCCGAAGTTCATGTTCATGATTTTCTCTACGAAATTTTTAATGATTTTCTCTGGGATTTCTTCTGGGCCTTCGATATTTCGAGGATTTTCTTGAGGGTTTCCTTCTGAATATTTTCAGATTGTTCAGATTCTCTCCAGCAACTTTCCTATTGATTTTCTCTTCCAAATGATAATCTCTAGGAAATTTGTGGATTCTTCCTTATGAATTTCTTTGAGAAATTCCAAATATATTCTCTAGGAAGTTTGTAGATTCCCCTTGTTGATCCTGAGGTTCCTCCGGACAATTTCCTTTCGAAGATTTCGAGCTTCCCCTTAAAGATTTTCTCAAGGAACTTTCGAAATCCTTTCTGATGATTTACTCCATAAAATAGTTAAGTTTCCCTAAGGTTATCTTTCAAATGATAATCTCCAGGAAATTTGTGGATTCCTCCCGATGATTTTCTTTGAGAAATTCCAAAGATATTCTTCAGGAAGTTTCTAGATTCCGCTTGTTGATCCTGAGGTTCCTCCGGACAATTTCCTTTAGAAAATTTCGAGCTTCCCCTTGGTGATTTTCTCAAGGAACTTCCGAGATCCTTTCTGAGGATTTACTCCTGGAAATATTTCAAGTTCCTCCTTATGATTTCCTCTAGAATATTTTGTAAATCCTACTCATGATTATATCTAGCAAATTTCAGAATTTTCCTTATGATTTTCTGTTTGAAATTACACGGTGCTTCCGGACGACTTTCTACGGGAAATATCAGGATTGTTTTTTAGAATTTGTTCTAAGAAATTTTAAAAATTCTTCCAGATTATTTTTCTTGGAAAATTTCGGGATTCAGGAAAATTCAAGTTGGCTCCTGTTGTTTTTATCTAGGAATCTTTGAGGGTCCTTCAGAGGATTTCCTCTAAGAAATTTCGGTATTCTTTCTGAGGATTTTTGTCTACGAAATTTAGATATTCTGGAATATATCGGGGTTCCCCTTTAAAATTTGTAAGTGTTTCCTGACGAATTTCTCTAGGATATTTCAAATTCCTTATTTAGAAATTTCTCTAGGCAATTGCGCGTTGCCTTTAATTCTTCTCGATGATTTTATCTTAGCAATTACGAGTTGTCTGCCGAATGTTGTCGCAAAATTGTCTAAAGACACAATTCGACAGATCGGCGTTGGGCGCCAACTTGAGAAGATTTTCCTTTAGGATAGGAAAACATATTTTCCTTTAGAAATTTCGATGTTCTTCCAGAGGATTACCTGTAGGAACATTCAAGTTTCTTTGCAAAGATTGGTCCTCATGATTTTTTGTGGGAAATTTCGATTTTGCTCTACGAAATTTTGATGTTAGTTTTGATGGTTTTCCCTAGGAAATTTTGAAATTATTTCTGAGGATTTTCTCTAGGAAATTTCGAAGTTTCTCTTGATGATTTTCTCTAGAAATTTTTGAGGCTCCTGCTGATATTATTCTCTGGGAAGTGTCAATATTCTTCCTACTGATTTTTATTTAGGAAATTTAGATTATCTTTCTGAGGATTTTCTCCGGCAAATTTTGAGATTTCTCCCAAATACTCTAGAATATTTCGATGTTTGTCCTAATGATTTTCTGTTAGAAATTTCCTAATGAATTTCCGTAGGAAATCCTTATAATTTTTTATAGCGAATTTCGAGATTCTTCCTGATGATTTTCTCTCGGTTTGGCAATTCTCTTGAAGATTTTCTCCAGAAAACTTCGAGATTCATCCAGAGGACTTTCTCTAGGAAATTACGGGGTTGTTCCGTAGGATTTTCCCTAGGAGATTTTAGGAAATTGTGACCTTCATCTCTAGAAAACTTTCGAATTGCCTCCAGACGATTTTTCCTAGCAACTTTTTTGCATTGGACTTTGCCTTCAAATGTCATAGCTCGTCCTGAGAATTTTCTGTAGAAAATTGTAAAATTCTTCCTGAGGATTTTCTCGGGAAAATTTCAAAAACCCATGATTTCTCGCTTGGAAATTTCGAGATTCTTCCTGAGGATTTTGTAGGGACGTAATTTCGAAATCCTTTCTTTTTTTTTTATTTAGTTTAGCAAATGTCGTAGTTCGTGCTGATGATTTTTTCGAGCCTTTCCACTGAGCCTGATTTTCTTAAGGCAATCTCGAGGTCCCTCCTCAATTTCTGAAGGAAATCTTCGCTAATCCCATTATTTCCCACAGCAAATTCTCAGATTTCCAGGCATGATTTTTCCATAGCTCACCTTGGGCTGAGCTCCTTGGAAATATTAAATAGACCCGCCTTCCTGGGGTTCGTATGATTTCGGATTACCATAATTTCCATGCCAACCTTGTTTCCGGTTTCCATTTGTTCGCTTGTAAAATGCATGTGAACAACTCCATCACACACACACACAACTGTACAGTAGTTTTGCCGAAAGTTAAGAAATAAAAACATTTCTCTCATATGTAAAATGCGTGTGTATATTTTATAAAGTTCATGTATGTAAATCTTCCAATGCAAGTGTGTGTGTATAGGTGCGTACATGTGTAAATGTAATAAATTACCAGTTGAAGTGAAGGGCGAACGAGATGCCGAGCAACAACAAACACGAAAGTTCTTATGTTTTACACAGGCATACAAACATAAAGTTCTTAATGAAAAATTTAAAAAAATGTACTTCATATCCTGACATTCACAGTTCCTTTTGGAAACATTTGCCAACATTTTCCACTCGATGATAGTAAAGGCCGGCCGGTATTTGGCCCCCGCTCCCCGCCCTCTTACAAGCGCCTTAAAGATAATGTGCGTGAATTTAATTAAACCTCAGTGTGCGTATGTAAATATGCTCTTGCATATGCAAAACCGTCCTCACATAATCCTCACATTCGCCATCTCCATCTTCATCTCGTTCGCCTTCACTGTTTGTTTGTTGTTATTTCCTTTTATTATTATAATTGTTGTTTTATTAACAACCAAACATTGTAAAGAATTTCCCTCGCATCGTCATTCGCTTAATGTGCGGTTAAGTACATTTTTCCCAGTGACAGATCCTTCCGCATATGTCTCCTGCCACACACACACACACACACAGCCTGGCCGACATCTCGCAATGCTCAGTTGCAGGCGGAAAATACTTGAGACGTACAAAAGCAGAGTAAAACAAACGGCACACACACAGAAAAGAATTAATAATAAATTGCCGGATTTTAAATGGCTGAAAGAGAAACATTTTATTGCAGTAAGTACGAATAAGATGAGATGAATCCCGGTCACAAGAGGACACAGAAATAACTTTAGACTTTAATGAGAAACTCAAGGAGTTAACAAACAAATTGAGAAAGGGTTCATCGGTGATGAATTACCAAATAGTGCGGAAAGTATTTAAGGCGACAAATGTCTGGAGTTAAAAAAGAATTTTCTTAAAGAAGAAGATTTTTTTATTAGAAATTCCCCTCCACCACTAAGACTGTCGGACGGACGGACGGTCATCGCTAACAGCCATTTCTGATTTCGGAAAAGGTTTGATTTCAGTGGTTAAAGGGTGTATTTCTATTCTCCAGAAATTTAAATTATGTCAGTGAACTTGTTGGAATTTAAAAAACTTTAAATTTAAAAAAAAAAGACCTCGACCTTTGCGAAGCTAATAAAGCAGCCACACCTCCCCCCGAGGACCCCCTCGTATTCCAAATAACCAACTACAACAATTAAATTAAATTTATCTTTGAACGCAACACACGCACTCGGGCGTACATTAATTTCGTAACCCTTTCAAAAGGACGTGGAACAAAATACACGCTCACATAAAAAGGATTTATCAATGCAATATAAATCTTTCGAAGGAAAAGTCAAAAAGGGGCACGCACAAAACAAAAATTGAAAAAAAATACATTCACACACACACACACCCAAAGTCAAATAAAGGAATAGAAACCAGAACAGAAGTAAGTACATTAATTTATGAGTGATATAATTCAAAAACAGAAAACACTTTTAAAGCGTTACACACACACAGCCATGTGTAAGGACACTAAAAGACCCGCCAACACTCTCTCACTCATTCACATACATTCATGTATGCATACAAAACGCCCCAAAGAAGTCATCATATATCATCATAATAAAACTGACAGCTTCTTTGTGACTTGGGAAAGTTCACATTTCTTTGACGTCTTCCGAGGCGATGTGCTTGGATGTGGAAACGGACAAAAATCAAAACACCGAGAGACACAGAGTGAGAGAAAACAAAAACATGCAAAACACGTACCATATCTGTGAAAATGTCTTTGGACTGCTTATGAAAATAGATAAAGTTTTTTTTTTTAAAGATGATAAAGTCCAAATGGACTTTGACCCACAGACACCGAAGCCAACGACCAACGACCATAAATGGCCGGAAAGGGATGACAGCGGTGTACGGTGAACGGTGAACACAAGAAAAGTGATTTAGATAATGATTACTCGAGCGATGATGATGCCGATGGTGGACAGCAGACAGTAGTATAGGGTGACTTTATGCATGTGAGGTATTATTATTATGATTTAATGTGATTCCTGATTTCTCTGCTTTCATAGCCGCAAGATTAATGATGTTGGAAATAAAGCTGGATTTAAGGAGAATGGAGGGTAATGTGCTAGTTAATATATGGCCAAAGATTTTGCCATTAAACATTTACATACAAGAAGATTTAATATTTTTTTAATAGAAAATTTCAAGTAGAGTGCTCAAGATTTCCTATTGGACTGAAGATTTACTGCAGAGAGCTGAAGAATTCCTATAGGAGAACTTGAATAAAGATGCCAAGATTTCATATATGAAAATCTTAGGAGAGAGTTAAAGATTTCCTATTGACAAACTTGAGCAGAGAGCAGAAGATTTCCTATTGGAAAATTGTAGAAGAGAGCTGAAGATCTTCTATACGAAAACTTGAGCAGAGAGCTGAAGATTTCCAATAGGAAAACTTGAGAAGAGAGCTGAAGATCTCCTATAAAAAACCCTGAGCATAGAGCTGGAGATTTCCCATAGGAGAACTTAAATAGAGAGACCAAGATATTCAATAAGAAAAGTTCAGCAGAGAGTTCCAGATTTCCTATAGGAAAACTTGAGCAGAGAGCAGAAGATCTCCTATATGAAAACTTCTGGAGAGGGTTGAAAATTGACACATCATTGACAGATGTCAAAATAAAATGACAGCTGTCAAAATAAAATGTCAGCTGTCAAAATAAAATGTTGGCTGTTAAAATAAAATAAAATGAGAGTTGTCAAAATAAAATGTAAGATGAGAGTTGTCAAAATAATAAAATGTCAGATGTTAAAATAAAAAAACAGCTGTCAAAATAAAAAAAACAGCTGTCAAAATAAAATGGCAGCTGACAAAATAAAATGAGAGTTGTCAAAATAAAATGACAGCTGTCAAAATCAGATAACAGCTGTCAAAATAAAATAACAGCTGTCAAAATAAAAAAACAGCTGTCAAAATAAAATAATAGCTGTCAAAATAAAATAACAGCTGTCAAAATAAAATAACAGCTGTCAAAATAAAATAACAGCTGTCAAAATAAAAAAAAAGCTGTCAAAATAAAATAACAGCTGTCAAAATAAAATAACAGCTGTCAAAATAAAACGACAGCTGTAATAAAATGTCAGATGTTAAAATAAAATAACAGCTGTCAAAATAAAATGACAGCTGTAATAAAATGTCAGATGTTAAAATAAAATAACAGCCGTGAAAATACAATGAATGATGTCAAAATAAAATGACAGCTGACAAAATAAAAAAATGACAGCTGTCAAAATAAAATGACAGTTGTCAAAATAAAAAATAACAGCTGTCAAAATAAAATGAGAGTTGTCAAATGACAGCTGTCAATAAAATGAGAGTTGTCAAAATAAAATAAAATGTCAATGAAAGCTGTCAAAATAAAATGTCAGCTGTCAAAATAAAATGAGAGTTGTCAAAATAAAATGACAGCTGTCAAAATAAAATGAGAGTTGTCAAAATAAAATGACAGCTGTCAAAATAAACTGAGAGTTGTCAAAATAAAATGACAGTTGTCAAAATAAACTGAGAGTTGTCAAAATAAAATGACAGTTGTCAAAATAAAATGACAGTTGTCAAAATAAACTGAGAGCTGTCAAAATAAAATGACAGTTGTCAAATGACAGCTGCCAAAATAAAATGTTCCTATAGAAAAACTTGAGTTCTCTGCTTAAATTTTCCTACAGATAATTTTGTGCTCTCTGCTCAAATTTTCCTGCACAATAACTTGAGCTCTCTGCACAAATTTCCCTATCGAAAATATTGAGTTGTGTCCGCTCAACTTTGTTTTGTTTCTGTCTTTGTTTGGTTGCTTTCATAACAGTTTGACTTTGCAAGAGTTAAGAATTGGTTGATGCATTTATTTATATCAAGAAGTTAAGGATTTGTTAAGATTTCTCTGTGGACCACAATGTTTTTTTTTTTTAAATAAAGTCTGCTGGGGTTTCTCTATCTCTCCTTTCCCTTTTTAACCGAATCTAGTTATTCTCAACTGTAACATAAATATTTTCCCACACAAAGTAATAAAGAATAGGGGGGGAAATAACCAATTTTTATTGGCACATAAAAACGGTTGGACCTTAGAAAAAGGACCAAAAAAAAACAACGAGATTTCACAGAACAAATTTCTAAATGCAAGTGTGAGTGAAATCGCTTGAAGTATAGAAACTCGTTAAAGGGAATAGGATTTTATTTAATGTCCAACACTTTGAAAATCTCAAAGAACATATGTACTCACTCATACAAGCACATGTGGATGGACGACCGGGGGGGAAAAAAAACAGAAAAATCAATTCAAAATGTGATAATCAGACAGGACACCACTAAAAAGTGGTGATAGTGGCGATGATGATGATGACAAGGATGGGGCTGAACGGGGCCACCCTGGCCATGTGATGTAAATCGCTGTGTCCCATAGCCGTTCAATGGGTTCGGGCGTCGCTGTGTTTGGTTTTTGCTATGAAATGTCATTTAGAACATTGTGTTTAATGACCGATTGTAAAATGCATTTTAACGACCATCACGTTGTCCTTTATGTCGTCCTTATTGTTTGCCATTGTAACTAGTTTCAATAGTTATTGATCCCCGGAGTATTTTGACCGAAATATATATATTAAATAAAAGGGGTCAAATTGATCGATGTGTTGTAAAATATATTTAAGACCGACAACAGCCGCAGCACCAGCAACAGCAACAATAAATATGTTACGACGATTAGAAGAATTGTTGGGGTCTGGGGGGGATTTGTAAAGTTTATCTCTATCCTGCTGGTCATAATAAACGGACAACATATAAAAATGTAATAACTGTGATGGAATAAAAACGGAAAGTTGTATGGACCTTGTTAAAAAAAAAATGAGGACTATGAAATGCAATCAAGACGAAACGTAAACATAACTTAATACTAAAAATTAATTAAAAGGCAAACCAGTAGATGTTCTTTAAAAATTTAGAAATCCGGAGGATTCCATAAAATCAGAAACCGCAAAGTTTCTAACGGGAAATTTCAAGCTGACAGCTGAAGATTTCCTAACGGAAAACTTGATCAGAGAGTGATGGGGAAAGAGTAATATACACAATGAGTACCAGAGCTACCGAAGGAAATAATGCTACCCACAACGCAATCCGGCAGGATAAAGCAACGCGAGATGGATGGAAGACATACAGTATGGGGTGACACAAAAATCGATTGTAAGTGAAATCAAGCTGCCGAAACAAAAAAAATCTGGATTTCCTATAGAATGCGATGCTGCAGGGTGAAATATACAGGAAATCATGAAATGTCACCTGAAGAAATCTCCACACCAAGTGCTGTCTCTGGGACATTCTGAAATGCTACTGAAATTTCCAATAGGAAAACTTGAGCAGAGATTAAAATGACAGCTGTCAGAATACAACTGTCAACTGTCAAAAAAATGTCAAAAAATGTCAGAGTAAAATGACAGATGTCAAAAAAATTACAGCTGTCAAAAAATTACAACTGTCAACAAAATGACAACTGTTAAAAAATATGACAGCTGTCAAAAAATTACAACTGTCAACAAAATGACAACTGTTAAAAACTATGACAGCTGTCAGAATAAAATAACAGCTGTCAATAAAATCACTACTGTCAAAAAAAATGACAGCTGTCACAAAACTGACAACTGTCAGAATGAATTAACATCTGTCACAAAAAAATGGTAGCTGTCAAAAAATTACAACAATCAACAAAATGACAACCGTCAAAAAAATTACAGCAGTCAAAAAATTACAACTGCCAAAAAAGTGGCAGCTGTCAATAAAATGATAGATGTCAGAATAAAATGACAGCTGTCAGAGTAAAATGAGAGCTGTCAATAAAATGACAACTGCCAGAAAAATGACAGCTGTCAAAAAAAGTAACAACTGTCAAAAAAATGAAAGCTGTCAATAAAATGACAACTGTCAAAAAAATGACAACTGCAACAATAAATAACATCTGTCAAAAAAAATGGCAGCAGTCAAAAAATGACAACTGTCAAAAAATATCACAGATGTCAGAATAAAATAACAGTTGTCAATAAAATGATAGCTGTCAAAAAAAATGACAGCTGTCAAAAAAAAGACAGCTGTCAATAAAATGACAGTTGTCAAAGAAATGACAGCTGTCAGAATAAAATAACATCTGTCAATAAAATGACAGCTGTCAAGAAATTACAGCTGTCAAAGAAATGACAGCTGCCAGAATAAAATAACATCTGCCAATAAAATGACAGCTGTCAAGAAATTACAGCTGTCAAAGAAATGACAGCTGCCAGAATAAAATAACATCTGCCAATAAAATGACAGCTGTCAAGAAATTACAGCCGTCAAAGAAATGACAGCTGTCAAAGAAATGACTACTGGATATTTTCTCAAATTTCAATAAAATGACAGCTGTCTGAATAAAATGACAGCTGTCATATTTTGAGCTCACTTCATTTAACAGACGACTTAATTCCAATCCACATTGTCTGGCGCTTTTCCTATAATTTCCCTCGACGGATGTCCCGCCTTGCATTAATTTCATGATCCTTTTCGCTTTTGTTTTGCATCGCTTAGATGCGATTTCACGAACTCATTAATATTCTTGCAAATTTAATGGCGCATTTGATGATCCGGGACCCAAGCAATGCAAACGATGCTCGGAAATATCTGAACTCTCAAACACACAGACGCACGTAGACTTCTTCTGACATACCCAAGTTTCCATAATTATTCGCAATTTCCGCTTTAAAGCAATGAATGGCTGTTGGCTAATGCTCAGCACTTCCGTTTTTTGTAGTGCGTGTGTGTGTGTGTGTATTTTTCTTTTTTAAAATTCTTTTGAATCAATTATGTGATGGCCATAAACTTTATGGCCATAATAATAACCAAGTACAACAATAGCAATGTTGAATCATAAGCCAACTACAAAAGGCGGTGGGTGGGGGGAAAACTGCAGATCGTTGTGACTTCAAGAGCCAAGAAAAGAAAAGAATGAAAACTGTTTTGTAATATTGTTATTAAATAATGCACAAGGATTATCTTTTGATTTGAGCTTCATTTTCCGACACGCAAAAGATTCTTAGGAAGCCAATGCCTTCGTTTTCTCTCTGTTAACCAAAAGAATTGTTTGTGGTCTGAAAGGCAAGTGGAAGTTTTATTTTCTTCTTCTTTTCGTTATTCAAAGAGCTATGACCACCAACAACGATGAAGTCGCCGTCGCCGGCGCCGTCACCGCGAGCAGCAAAAGAAGCAAATAATAATCATAATATTAACAATAATTTATGTAAAGCTATTTATGGTTATTTGCACGAGAACACAAACATAAGACACACTCACCCACACAAATACAAATACAAAGATGCAAATAAAAAATAAATTGTACGGCCTCTCTCTCTCTCAAAAAAAAAAACACAACAAAAAATATGAAATGAAAACCAAACAGGCTTACACTGAGAGCCCGGTGCCTTGCCATAGACGCGAGCGACTCTTGGACTGAGTGCTGACTTTTTTCGGGGTTTAATTGGATTTCATGCTTGAGAGCGCCTGAAAGTATGCAAATCTTTCTTTCTTTGCTCTTTGTGTTGATGAATTATTTGCTTTGTCTACAGCATTCCAGTTGCCATCCTTTTTCTGTTTTTTATTTTTATTTTATTTGTTTCTGTTGTTGTGCTCGTGATTGTGTAAATCTTCTGTGTGTGTGTGTGTGGGGGGGAAGGATATTTTTTAATTATATTAAAATCAATTTCCAATTTCCATGAAATTGAAATATAATGTAATTTTTATTTAATGTTTAAACTGTCAGTAATTAATTATCGACATTAACATATATTTCATAATCCTTATGCAAATGGTTCACAAATCTCAGGGAGAGAGGCATGATTTTATTTCTCTCTAAAAAAAAAACTGCTTAGGAGAAAAAACTGGTCAAGATTTTTAACAGTAGCCGAGTTTCAATATTTTATGGTTAATTAAATATTTATGGCCATTAATTACATTTGGCTTGAAATAAATCTATTGTCTCTGTATCTCTCACTCGCTCTCACTCGCTCTCTCTCTCTCTATCGCTGTATCACATAGAATGTCAACAAATGTATGGTGATTTTTTTTACTCTCAGCGGCTGCTTAATTATTTAGCTGACATTAGCTGCTTTTTATGGAATTTGTTAATTTATTAAATAAATTATTTGTAAGAGCAAAAAAAAACAGTTAATGCAAAGGACGATTATATGTCAACAAATTCAAATTGCAATGAAAATAAAGCAAACAATTTGCGAATTATTCTTTTGAATTGGAAACAAAACGGATTGTACGTCAGTAAAAATATAACACAGTGGTTAATACTAAAAACAGACAAAAAAAAAGCGATACTGAGTATAAAGAAAGCCTCTCGTACACCGCATAAAAGCAGAGAATGCTGCCCATAACGCAACGCATCAGAGTGAAATAATATATAGAATAGATAAATGTAAGCGATATCAGAAATTGAGAGAAAACAATTGATTAGAGGTGAAAAAAGAGATGATGAGGGCTACTGAACTGAAAACTGTTGCCCATAACGCAACTATGTTGGGTGAAACCATGTCAAATGGATGGAAGTGTTGTCGGAAAGTAACAAACAATAGAAGAGGCCGTGAGTGTGAAGAAAGGCGATATTACCGGCTGTATGAAAGCATGGGAAAGTTATATATTAATTAAATATTTCCCATAACATTATCTGAGGGAAAAGTCGTATAACTGATGATCATATCACCATTCGAACCTTGGTTTGCTGCGTGATAGTTGAAATATATGAAAAGCCTCTCATTTGCGGAACGAAAATGCAAATGTGCTTATGAAAGTGTAAAGAGAGAGTAATATCAGCAGGTAGAACATAATGCTAGACATCAAACTGAATGTTCTAATAATGCGATGAGGTCCTGTATAAAAAAGACCTGGCGACAGATGAGTCATGTGGGGATATGAAAGAATGTGGTGGGAATACATTTTTCAAGGCCTCGTGCCGGCCTTCAGCCAGCCTGATCAGAGTCATGATTGCAATTATATGACTGATGCTGTCGATGGTCTGCCGGCTGGATGCCATGAGTTTATTAGAAGCACAAATATAGGCAACATTTTTTCAGGATTTCATGTTTTTTTTTCCAACATTTCCTCTTTATGAAACATTTGCAAAGGAAATTCGCCTAGACCGCTCACATCAAAAATCCCCCTTTTTCTCATTCTTCATATCTAAACTGCAAATATTTGTGGTCCCCACTAGGTTCGTACACATGCGCTCATATATTAAATTAAATTACTTACATATTTATAAATAAAAAAAAATAAATTTAATGTTTTTCCTCCTCTGTGTTTTTTTTTTTGCTTTTAATGTTTATTGCGTTAATAACTTGTTGTTTATAGCATAACCTAAGGCGCGTACGAACACAAAAGAAAAACACAAAACCGCCAGCAAAAATATCAACCCACTGTAACAGTCTGAGAAATTGTAAATTTTTGTTTTTTTGGTTATGGTTTTTTTCCGTCTGTCCGCCCTTCCTCCCAGCCAACATATAACGATATGATTTTCATTTCATATGATTTTAATAACAATAAACGTAACATAAATTTATTTTATTGTTTCGTTATTATTATTATTGTTATACGCACAAATACAATCGAAATACAAATCAACAGAAGAAGGAAACACCTTAAGGTATGCCACACGTTCCCAGTACGCCCAAATATATTCTCTATAATTATGTCCATAAACAAAACAAAAACCCGTTTCAACATGTGTGCCGAAATTGTCGCTGAGATTTTTAGATGGAGATTGGAATATTTTAATGCATAAATTAAAATGTATAGAAAAACAAAATTATAATAATTAGAAAATCGTAAAGAATCGGACAAACAACACACACAATAACATAGTGGTGGGGCATAATTGAACAGAAATAAATGGGAATTTAATGAAGGACAATGGCCTGTGTGGACTTTTTCTACCTTGAGAGTCTGTTGACAGCTGTCAATAAAATGACAGCTGTCAATAAAATGACAGCTGTCAATAAAATGACAGTTGTCAAAATAAACTGAGAGCTGTCAAACTAAAATGACAGCTGTCAAAATAAAATGACAGCTGTCAAAATAAAATGACAGCTGTCAAAATAAAATGACAGCTGTCAAAATAAAATGACAGTTGTCAAAATAAACTGAGAGCTGTCAAAATAAATTAAAAGCTGTCAATAAAATGACAGCTGTCAAAATAAAATAAAATGACAGCTGTCCAAATAAAATGGCAGCTGTCAAAATAAAATGACAGCTGTGAAAATAAAATGACAGTTGTCAAAATAAAATGACAGCTGTCAATAAAATGACAGCTGTCAATAAAATGACAGCTGTCAATAAAATGACAGCTGTCAATAAAATGACAGCTGTCAATAAAATGACAGCTGTCAATAAAATGACAGCTGTCAATAAAATGACAGCTGTCAATAAAATGACAGTTGTCAAAATAAACTGAGAGCTGTCAAACTAAAATGACAGCTGTCAAAATAAAATGACAGCTGTCAAAATAAAATGACAGCTGTCAAAATAAAATGACAGCTGTCAAAATAAAATGACAGCTGTCAAAATAAAATGACAGTTGTCAAAATAAACTGAGAGCTGTCAAAATAAATTAAAAGCTGTCAATAAAATGACAGCTGTCAAAATAAAATAAAATGACAGCTGTCCAAATAAAATGGCAGCTGTCAAAATAAAATGACAGCTGTGAAAATAAAATGACAGTTTTCAATAAAATGACAGTTGTCAAAATAAAATGACAGCTGTCAAAATAAAATGACAAAATGAAGTCATAATAAAATGACAGCTGTCAAAATAAAATGACAGTTGTCAAAATAAAATGACAGCTGTCAAAATAAAATGACAGCTGTCAAAATAAAATGACAGCTGTCAAAATAAAATGACAGCTGTCCAAATAAAATGGCAGCTGTCAAAATAAAATGACAGCTGTGAAAATAAAATGACAGTTTTCAATAAAATGACAGTTGTCAAAATAAAATGACAGCTGTCAAAATAAAATGACAAAATGAAGTCATAACAAAATGACAGCTGTCAAAATAAAATGACAGCTGTCAATAAAATGACAGCTGTCAAAATAAAATGACAGCTGTCAATAAAATGTGAAAAAAATGTGAAAATAAAATGACAGCTGTCAAAATAAAATTACACCTGTTAAAATAAAATGACAGCTGTCAAAATAAAATGTGAAAAAAATGTGAAAATAAAATGACAGCTGTCAAAATAAAATTACACCTGTTAAAATAAAATGACAGCTGTCAAAATAAAATGTGAAAAAAATGTGAAACTAAAATGACAGCTGTCAAAATGAAATTACACCTGTCAAAATAAAATACCAGCCGTCAAAATAAAATGTCAGCTGTCAATGAAATGACAGCTGTCCATAAAATGAAAGCCACAATTTGCCCAGCAACCTCTGTTCATAAACTGTGTGAGCCACAGTAGTTTGTTCTGTGGCTGAGTGTACTCGTATGCATGTGTGGTGGAGAATTAAAATTGCAAAATTCATTGCATATTTATAGGCTTAATATTTAGTGTTAACACTTATTTGAATAAATACCACCAATACCAGCACCACCATTATCACCGCACCTTACCACGCACAGCCACTGCCTCAACATTCGTTTCATATAAAATGAAAAACTTGTTCAACTAAAAACAGCCAAGCAATAGAAAATGAAATCCACAACAATAAAATACGAATATTATAAAATGACATGCATGTGGGTAAATATGAAAAGCAGAAAATAAACACCAAACTACACTCAGCAGAATAAACGCAGATTGTAATCAAATACAAATACACGCATATAAAACGCACATACATACGAAACCCTGTCGTCTACCTACACATTTCAATTTACAGCAATGCATTTGAAGGGGACCAGGGAGAGTGGGCTGGTTGGAAACTTTGTGCACTGTGTAACTAGAATCCTGCCACATTTATATGGACAGTGTTGGTGTGGTGTGGGGTGGTATTCCCATATGCTTTGTTTGTCTGTGTGTGTGTGTGTATACAAAGTTTAGCCCAAAACTCTAAAGGAAATCCCAGATTGTTACAATTGACTTAATGAGCGTGGAGATTTCCATTAAGCATAATAAATGTGTGAATGGTTTTCATAATACATTCATTCATTCATGCACACATTCCGAAACAAGTTTAACTCAGGCAGGATTTAAACACCCACACACATACACACACACACTCTCTGAACCCTCCCTTGCATTTATACCGAAAGCCTTTTAAACAATATCAATGCTGTGGCCTTAGTAATATTTGCTGACACACACTCCCATATGAAATAAACTTTTGTGCATGTATTTGTGTGGTTATGGAGATGTCTGCCTGTATTACTTACTACTCACTACCCACTGGAAGCGTTTGTGGAAATTATATTAAACCAAAAATTATGTTAATAGATTTATTACAAACATTTCATATAAATTAATGCAATTTGTGTTAACAACAATCCACCACTAAAATGAAAATCCGATTTAGTAAATCCCATTCGAAAGGATGGATTCAAATGAGGGCAAACTTTTGGGGGAAATCTTGCCATTCACATGTGATATGGAAAAGAAATTGTTAATAGAAGTCTATGTGACATCGTTCGTAGGAAATCCCTTTATGGGATTTCTGAGTACAGGAAATTAGTTCCAAATCTTAGTTTTGGATAATTTTTGCCTCGTGGTTTGGGAATTCTGGCGTCTGTCTTTCCTTTTTTCGATTTTCATTTTATGTTGACAATTTCAGAAATAACCCACAGTCAGCCAGAATTTCACAATTTCACTAGGCCTTTTAAAAAATGCTATTGCAATTAAATGCAGCATCTTTTCAGGCGCTTATCTAAGTTCTGCATTTTTTGCATCCATTTTCACTCACACAGAATTGCCCAGCTGAACCACTGCTTCCCATAATCCCAGCATTCTTCCTCATTTCCTTTGATTTGTCTTTAAGGCTGATGTAAATCCTTGGCATTTTATTTTTTCCCCTGATTGCTATCGTTTGTCGCTTTGAATCTCACCATCAATTTTTCATTTGCGATCTCTGTCGTTTTTTGTACATTTTCTATGTTTTCATGTTTTTTATCAATTCGTTGTTTGCGTGTAAGTGTGTTTTTCACACTTATTACTTATCTTTGCCTTTTGCGTTACCCTTTCCGCTTTTTGTCTTTGTTGGTGGAGTATAATTCCAACACCTTCCCTCCACCCCAAAAAAAAAATATAAATAAGCATATAACCCGCATAGAATGCGTGGACGATATCGTGGTATTTTTTGTTTATACGCCAGCGCATGCCTGTGCCGAGGGGGGCTTTGTGAGTTGAAAACGCCTAAAAGTATGTCATGCTTTAACACATACTTTGCCCACGCCATGCGCGTTCTTACATTAAATTTAATGTGAGATTCCTTGCGGATGTAAAAGGGTTGGCAAATATCCTGATGGCGTAGGTGGTTCCCTTCTGGTGTCATTGTCTGTCGGTGTGAGTATCGTTAAGTATGCGTATGCCTGGGGTTGGTCTTATTACTCTTGCAGAAATTATGTTGTTTTTTTTCTCTCTTTTGTCTTTTTATTAAATTTTTGTGTGTCTTTTGAAAATTGAGCAATAAAAGTTGGTTAATAGAAAAGAATGTCAATGCATAACATATGGGAATAATAAAGAAAACTTTCTGGCAAATGTGGGTTTTTGTATTAAATTAAAGGCTACGGATATCAGTGCATACTTTGGGGAGTTGTAAAAATACTCGGTCGAGTTGATGAATTACAAAGTGAAATTAAAGTAAATTAAGAAATATTTTGGATGAAAGGATAGCTTTTTGCCGAAGGACTGTGAGGTGATAGGTAGTGTGTGTGTGTGTGTAGTGACAAACAAGTAATCTAGGCTGAAATTTGGGCATTACACATTTTTCTTTAAATAAAAACTTGAAGACGTTCCCAATGTGTGAGTTTAGAAATTACATCGCGCACAGCTCACGAAATATCTCTATCTAAATCTATCTATATCTACATATATCTCCATTTATCTCTCTCTCTCTCTGATTTCCTTCCTCTTCTTTCTTTCACACAACGAAAATTAAAATATTTTCTTACAATTTCTATCTATCTCTATATATCTATCTCTATCTATCTATCTCTATCTATCTCTATCTATCTCTATCTATCTCTATCTATCTCTATCTATCTCTATCTATCTCTATCTATCTCTATCTATCTCTATCTATCTCTATCTATCTCTATCTATCTCTATCTATCTCTATCTATCTCTATCTATCTCTATCTATCTCTATCTATCTCTATCTATCTCTATATATCTCTATCTATCCCTATCTATCTCTATCTATCTCTATCTATCTCTATCTGTCTCCATCTATCTCTATCTATATCTATCTATCTCTCTCTGATTTCCTTCCTCGTCTTTCTTTCATACTTATACTCCCAAAATAATTTTCCTTTAATTTCTTCAACGGATAACTTTGCGTCGGGCGCCAGTTTCTTCACAAAACTCATGGAATAGAAAACCTCAAGGACTAAGCATGCAATTCTCTAGACAAAAATTTATATTTTCTCGATTATTTGTACATTTGATTGTCAAAAAGAAAATTCGGTGGTATTTTCTTTCCTGATTGTATTGGAAGCCTCAGTTTTATTTGTCCATCAAATAGCTTTGCCTCGGCCCTTTTGATTGCGTAAAATTTGAGTCAAAATCCACTGTCATAATTTGATGTTATTTTCCAGAAGGAAACTTCAAGTTCCACAAGGCCGTCTACTAAAAACCCATTGCGCCATTTTGTAGAAATCCTTTGGGCGCCATTTTGTAGAACACCAGGAGATTCCAATATTTTACAGACATCATAAGATGGATTTTCAAAGGATTTGCTCCTAACGAATTCATGCACGGGCGTTATTTTTTACACAAAAATTCAAAATATACGAGTGAGGATGTTCTTAGGAGATGACAAGAAACAGACAAGCTCATTCACGGGAATGCGAAAGAAGTTTCAAGACACCGGGCGTATACTTAATGGTGTTGCCACCCGATCTTTCACATTAAAAAGCGACAATTGTTGTCAATTTATTGCTCTAGGCGAAGTCTTGATTTTAGCCTTGAATCATAAGGATAAGAAAAATGTGAAACCCCCAAAAAGGAAGCGAAGGTTTCTTCTACGAAAACATTAATTGCATACAAGTGCTAATGAGAATCCCTATAACATTTTATTTTGAAAATCATAGGGTGAACATTCTTCTGAGTAAATATTGCCTAATTATAGGCATATTTTAGTTCTAGAGGGCCGACGTCGTATAAAAAGGCAGCTAAGTTTATTCTGCGACAAAATTAATTACATACAAGTGCTAATGAGAATCCCTATAAAATTTTATTTAGAAAATCATAAGGGAAAAATTCTTCTAAATAAATATTGCCTAATTTTAGGCATAATTTAGTTCTAAGTAAATCGAAGGCAATCTAGAGGGCAGACATCGTAAGTCTGCTGCGAATTAAAGGACAGCTACGGTTTCTGCTACGACAAAATTGATTGGAACAAGACAAATTGTGCAAAAAATGAAATAGTTTGCTATGTCATCTATCAAATTAGTTTATCAAATGTTTAATTGGTCTTCCGACGAAGAATTTGATTAAACAAAATTATAAGGGGGAAAAAAATGCTTGTGTGACAAAATATTGTCTTATACTTGGCATATTTTAGATCCCATTGAAAAAGACAATAGTTGGAGGAATTTTTGCTGAGAAAATATTGCCTAATTTTAGGCATATTTTAGTTTTAAGTAAAAACTCAAAGACCAACGACAATCTAAAGAAGAAATTAATAAATAATTGTCTGTAAAAAAACATATTTTTAAACAAAATACAATTGAAAAAAAAAATAGTGGCATTTAGAATTTTCCATCAGCAACAGTTGTACATAATTTTTTTTAAGAAAATATTGCCTAATGTTAGGCGTATTTTAGATCTAATTAGAAATTCAAAGACCAAAGACAATCTAAAGAAGAAATGAATAAATAATTTTCTATAAAAAAACATATTTTTTAAACAAAATACAATTGAACAAAAAAAATAGTGGCATTTAGAATTTTCCATCAGCACGAGTTGTACATAAATTTTTTTAAGAAAATATTGCATAATTTTAGGCGTATTATAGATGTAATTAGAAATTCAAAGACCAATGACAATCTAAAGAAGAAGCGATCTCAGAGCATTGATTTTCCATGAATGAATAAATAATTTTCTGTAAACACAATATTTTTTGAATGAAATACAATTTCAAAGTAGTGGCATTTAGAATTCTCCATTAACAAGAGTTGCAGGAAAATTGGTTGAGAAATTATTGCCCGATTTTAGGCTTATTTTCTTTCAACATAAAACCTAGAAGACCAAAGACCATGATCTCATATTTGTTTACCAGAACAGCTCGGCACAGTGTCTCAGTTGAATTCGAAAATCCTCTTGTTGTGGGTTTTACACCGAAATTCTCAAACATTTAATATCCCTGTACCACAGTGTAATATAAACAACTTTTGGCCACACTGCATTTCCTTTGTTTTATTACACTTTTCATATTCTATACAGCATTTTATATTCCACAAATATTTCATACATTTTTCATTTATAATAATTAAATCACAAATCATTGGCATACTTTAAGGCATTATCGTTATCTATTCAGACCCACCAAACAATAGCTTCAAAACAAAACTTCAGCTGTTGGTTTGGTTTGGTTTTTCGTTTGCTGTGTAATCGTTGCGTTATTAATTGATCGATATTGTTTAACATTTAATTGAACTTTTGCAAAGTATACAAACTTTTGCTAGAAAAATAGCTGGAAGATATTTATGGCAAAAACAAAAAAATTCCGAAATGATGGAAAACTTTATGGCAACTCAGGGAGCGTCGTCGTCGTCGTCGTCTGATGAGATATTATTGGCGTACAGAAAGTTCATAATCACGAACGGCCTGTTTCGGCGAAGGATACAACATTTTAAGGCTTCATCATAATTGTGAGTGAAATTTCAGCAACGCCATAAAATATGCCAGAATCTCTTGGGCCGCCGTAGGGCACTGTTTAAATTAGGTGTTTTTCTTTGTCTCGTTATGAAGTCAATCGCCTGTGCGCTGTAGGGAATTTGTTTGCCTAGCATGATTATCTTGTATTTGTATGTGTGTGATGTCTACCGCCAAAAGTATGCCAAGAATTTTCCATTTCACTTGAGCCTAAATGTAGGCCAGAATAATTATTTACTGGGTTGTTTTTTTTCACCCCTTTGCAGGGCAACTAACAAATATTCAATTGCTTGTTCAGGGGTATTTATATTGACGTTTTAAAGAGAAGATGAACAAAATTATAAATCTTTATTATTTTTTTGTGTCTGCTTTTTAACCTTTTTTTTTTTGCTGGCCTTTGTGATCGCCTTCTGACTGAGCTGCAGCTGTCTGAGACCTCATAATTTGCAAAACATCAGTAAAACCCCTGCTGCGTCCTAAAAAGTCATTACCGGAAAACACTTAAAAGAGATTTTCTCTTTTTTTTTGTCAAATTTCCACACACACACAAAAATTGCACAAGACGGTCAAAATGAACAATTGCGACCCTTTTTCGTTTTGGCCAAGTGAGGCTTTTGATGGTCGACAATAACAACAGCAAAGAATCAAAGTTGACAGGAAAAAGAGGGGGAAAGCGGTTGACAAGGACTGAATGAAATTATGGACACAGGTTGGCAAAAAAAAAAAACGATTTATATTAAAATCATAAACGACAGTACGAGATAGCTGACAGTAACGGAGGGAGTTCGGTTGGTTGTACAAGTGAGGTGGGAAAACGTTTATAAAAGATTATACCGCTCAACAAATTGGGGGGGGGATAGCTGTCTGTTATAAGACCACATGAACTTAAGAGTTTTCAAACTTCTGAATCGAAGTTGGTTTTTTTAAAAAATTTATAAAATGTACGATTCACCATTTAACAACTTTTAGAAGTTCCCATTTAGTTTTGGGCAACGACAACGATTCTAGTCATATAGTTCTGAGGAAATATCAGAATTAATGATTTTAAAAATGACTTTTATTAGTCAGCTAAAAATATACAATACCAACACGAAGGAAACCCTACCCTGAGTACAAAAATGTTCAATTTTTTTTCTATGGTACTTTTTTTTTATTTCATATTTTAGTTTTATTATTTCCCAAGTACATTCTTTTCGGACCATAAGAATATGACGGAGTTCCAATGTCGTATTTTGTAAATATACCAAATTCCATTCTTACATCTTTAAGAGTTTCCGAAATGAAATGGCGTTACCAAGTCTCAGTGCTCAATATTGACCAAATATACACAAATTATAACTTTCTGTTCGACAGTAATAAACTGGGAAAAATTCCATGACTGTCCTTACATCAGTGCGGCCGATATAGCCTTTTTTATTAAAGGTTTTTATTGAACTGTGATAATTCCATGGTGATCCTAATATATTTACGATAGATTTTTTATTTAGGGGCGTGGCACCGCCCACTTTTTTTTCAAAAAGTATTGAGAGGTGTCAGCAAGGAGAGAGTACACTGTATAAAGAAGAAGAAGCAGATATGTATATATTTACAGCCTAAGCCACGATGTCGAACGACAACGTTCGCATGCTTTTTAAAGACAAACAGCGGTTTAGTGTCTTTGAAATCATGCGAACGGTGTCATTCCATTGTCGTTTGACATCGTGGCGTTTGGCTATTAATTTGTAAAATTTCCAAAAAAAAAAAAAAAAAAAAACACAATTTATCTAGCAGTTAGAGAAAATGACGTTATTACCCCAAATAACAAACAATCGACCGATTTTCGAACAGTTTTAACTTCGGCCAATTCACCACACGCCCCTTGCATAGATCGACGGGAGACATGCACGATATCGAAGACACAAACCGCAGCTTTTGCGAATATCACTTGAAAGTTCTAAGTCGCATGCAGAGGGAGCTGCAGGTGATGTGCCGATAGTGCGGACATTCACTAAACATCAGTTCGCTCGAAATCAGCCAATTCGTGGAGAAATAAGCAAAGTGTTTTTTCCATAACTTGATATTCTACACAAAATAAGTTGTAATCGATAAGTCGTGATCAATGTCCAGGCAACACAAATTTATATTAACAAAAAGCTCTAAATGGAAAACTATTTCAATTCCTGACTTACCTTTGCTTACAATAAACACGATGATCGATGATTTAATTTTATTAACAAACAGAAGGGAATGCAATTTCATTCTCTCAGTCTTTCCAATTTACTTTGAACGCACGAAGGAAAAACATTTCACAAACACTTGTTGTTATTTAACGCAACATCACAACAACGCCACCACAAGGAAGCCTGACCACACCAACCAGTTCTATCCACTGTTGCTGTTCGTTTCCTAAGTCATTTCAATGTGTTTCCAACCGTGTGCACAACGTTCTTGCACAAGTGCCACACACACGCACATATACGCGGGAACACACTCACGAACGACCGGCACACATATTCATTTTATTTTCTTTGACAAATTTTCATATCCAGGCAGTTAAGTTGTTGCACTTGCATCTTTTAACAAAACGTCTTTTAATTTTTATAACTTTTTACAAAGGTTTTCTGATCAGACTCCAATTTGTACGTTCACACACTAAAAGCGCGGCGGAAAAACTGATTAACCGAACTTCTTGTAGTTCTTCTTGTTCCTCTTAGACCAACTATGAAATTTGTATGGGTGTAAAAGAGACAACTGCATGCGTTCAAGGTGCAATAGGATAAGGATGATCGAATTGGAGGAAATAGAATAAATCGGAACAAGCACAAAAAGGAATGCAAATTGCAATGTTGCCATATCGATTGATTGGCAAAAGGGTTTGCTGATATTTTGCATGTTTGCACAATCTGGTATCTTCTTAATATATATTTACCCTTGACACTGATTCACTGACTCTGTCACGCAGTACGTAGGAATTTAAATAGGCATTCTATAATTTTCTATAAATAATAATAATAAAAAAATTATATTTTTTTTTGTACAGAAATTGTGTTTTCCCCAAATTTTTTTTTTACCAAAATTTTTTTTTTCCAAAATATTTTTTTACAAATTTTTTTTTTACAAAAATTTTTTTTTTACAAAATTTTTTTTTCAACAATTTTTTTTTTTCCAATTTTTTTTTTTTTTTTACAAAATTTTTTTTTTACAAATTTTTTTTTTCTCAACAAAATTTTTTTTTCTATAATTTTCTATAAATAATAATAATAAAAAAAATAATATTTTTTTTTGGTACAGAAATTGTGTTTTCCCCAAATTTTTTTTCTCCAAAATATTGTTTTACAATTTTTTTTTTTTACAAAATTTTTTTTTTTACAAAATTTTTTTTTTCAACAAAATTTTTTTTTTTACAAGATTTTTTTTTCCATTTTTTTTTCAACAAAATTTTTTTTTTCAAGAAAAAATTTTTTTTTCAACAAAATTTTTTTTTTTCAACAAAATTTTTTTTTCCCACAGAAATTTTTTTTTTTCCACCAAATTTTTTTTTTCGTATTTCAACGGGCGCCATCGGCTCATTACAACTTACTAGTATATTAATAGGGACTTGAATTTAGGGGATTTTGGAAATGTGCTTTATTATGTGACAAAGTATTTTAACACCTTTTCGTTTAAAATTCTAAATGTCAACTAAGCGCTTCTGTATAAAATGTAATTGAGGTTATGAAGCCAACGGGAAAACTAAACAAATAAATATTGACGTTTATATTATTTTTGCAAATGTGATTAATTTTGTATATTTTTTTAGTAAACTCTTTTTTTTTTGGGAAAATTCGGCAGTTATGAATTAATTTACCATTTAGAACACCAGAACAATGAAATGCAAAAAACTTTCTTCGAATATAAAAATTATGTCGTTTTTTGTTGCTAAACTGACGCCAGTTCATGGAGGAGATTTCCAAAATACCAGTTAACTGTGCCAAATATTAGGGTATAACTGAAGACAACACCATCCAAACCATATTAATAATTCTCCATTAATGTTTCCGTAATAAAAAATCTGGATGTTTATTCATTTTGTTTCTATCTATACAATACAAGAAAAAGAAGAAAAAAAAAAGTCTTATTCAAATTTTAATCATCATTTGAATACTTTGTCACTTTAAACGGCTGAGCTGGCCAATATTTTCTCATAGAGTCCTATTATTAATATTAATATTAATTGGACCGAATTTTCAAAAACCATAAATAGGACAAAGAACGATAACAACAGAATACCAGAGAAAAAAATGAGCAAACATTATATAAAACTGAAATTCTTATAGAAGGCCATAATCGTAAGACAACGACAAGACAGCATAAATCTTTATGGGCTTATTTGCTGGTGGCCCCTTTCTCCACTGTGCCAGCAAACTTGGCCAAACTATCACAACAGCCGCTTGCCTTAATCAGAAACAAAACAAACGAAAAGAAAAATATACGATTTGGAAAAACAAATACCCCAGCATAAAACAAACGGAACAGGAAATAAACCAAAGGACTGTAAATACGGACAGACATGTTACCCAGAAACCCACTAAGCCGGAGACAGACCGACCGACCGACAGACAGACCAACAGCGACATTTGCTCACCCACTCCCTCGCTAAAATTTAGTTTGTCCCCTTCCTTTCAGTCTCCAACATATTTTTCGCAATTATTCCCATGTTTTTCTTGGTGGGTTGTTTTGTTGATGACGATAAGCAGCTCCAACGAACGACGCGTTTTCTAGGAATTCAAACTAAATCATGACCAACTACAACAAACAGAATATGATAAGGCACATACCAAAAAAAAAAAAACCACCACGGAAATGTTAGAGTCCTTATGATGGAAACACAGACAAACTTTTGCCATTGTTTTTTTAAGGATTTCGGCAAAACTGGGACAAATAAACCAGAATATGTGGGGAAACTGCACGTTGAGTGTTTTTTCAGCTGACATTTGAAATGTCGCTTTAATAGAAACATATCACGGGTAAGTATAATGAGTTGAGTAAAATGTATTTACTAGGGGTTTAGATCTGAGTTTAGTCCAAACGATACGAGATTCATCGCCAATTGGTTTTGATAGTTTGGAGCAGTAAATTGTGGTAGGGTCTTTCAATAATAAATCGGATAATGGACCTCGCGGTTCCTTATCCCCGTGGTTAGATATGTTCCCACTAAGTGAGGAATAAAATATCCAGCAAATGAAGTCGCCACTCTAGTCATTGCATGTTTAATAAATTTAATAAGACACATTTCTAAACTCCCCTAAATTCAAATCCCCATTAAAATAGACCAGATTGTGCAAACATGCAAAATATCACCAAACCCTTTTGCCCATCAATCGATATGGCAACATTGCAATTTGCATTCCTTTTTGTGCTTGTTCCGATTTTTTCTATTTCCTCCAATTCGATCATCCTTATCCTA
Source organism: Hydrotaea cyrtoneurina (assembly GCA_958296145.1). Lineage (NCBI taxonomy): Eukaryota > Metazoa > Arthropoda > Insecta > Diptera > Muscidae > Hydrotaea > Hydrotaea cyrtoneurina. The sequence continues at coordinate 77,036,997 of OY282514.1, read as the reverse complement.
TTGCACTTTGAACACATGCAGTTGTCTCTTTTACACCCATACAAATTTCATAGTTGGTCTAAGAGGAAGAAGAAGAACTATAAGAAGTTCAGTTGATCAGTTTTTCCGCCGCGCTTTTAGTGTGTGAACGTACAAATTGGAGTCTGATCAGAAAACCTTTGTAAAAAGTTATAAAAACTAAGAAACGTTTTGTTAAATGATGCCTGGATATGAAAATTTGTCAAAGAAAATAAAATGAATATGTGTGCCGGTCGTTCGTGAGTGTGTTCCCGCGTATGTGTGTGTGTGTGTGGCACTTGTTCAAGAACGCTGCACACACGGTTGGAAACACATTGAAATGACTTAGGAAACGAACAGCAACAGTGGATAGAACTGGTTGGTCTGGTCAGGCTTCCTTGTGGTGGCGTTGTTGTGATGTTGAGTTAAATAACAACAAGTGTTTGTGAAATGTTTTTCCTTGGTGCGTTCAAAGTAAATTGGAAAGACGGAAGGAATGAAATTGCATTCCCTTCTGTTTGTTAATAAAATTAAATCATCGATCATCGAGTTTATTGTAAGCAAAGGTAAGTCAGGAATTGAAATAGTTTTCCATTTAGAGCTTTTTGTAAAATAAATTTTGTGTTGCCTGGACATTGACCACGACTTTTCGATTACAACTTTTTGTGTGTAGAATATCAAGTTATGGAAAAATTACTTTGCTTATTTCTCCACGAATCGGCTGATTTCGAGCGAACTGATGTTAAGTGAATGTCCGCACTATCGGCACATCACGGGCAACTCCCTCTGCATGCGACTTAGCACTTTTAACTGATATTCGCAAAAGCTGCGGTTTGTGTCTTCGATATCATGCATATCGCCCTTCGTTCTATGCAAGGGGTGTGTGGTGAATTGGCCGAAGTTAAAAGTGTTCGACTGATTGTTTGTAATTTGGGGTAATAATGACATTTTAACAGTTCGGTAAATTGTTTGTTTTTTGCAATCTTTTAAATTAAATACAGTCGAATTCGTTAAAGGGGGAAATGCAAAAAAATCAAGACTTTTTCACTTATGCGGGATTTTTATTAATAAAGACTTCGGATAATTGAATTGAGCCATGCTACCGCTAAAGACTACACTGGGCAACAAAAAAATATATAAAAAAATCGTTTAAAACTATTTTTTTTTAAAAAAATATTCATAAAAATTTTTTAAAAAAAAAAAATTTTCGTAAAGAAAATTTTATTCTTAAAAAAAGTATTTATAAAAATATAAAAAAAACATATTCATAAAATTTTTTTTTAACAAAAAAAATTTATCCACAATATTTTTTTAAAAGAAAAAAAAACATTTGTTTTTTTAAAAACCATCAACACTTTTTTTTCAAACATTTTTTTTTTAATAAAAAAAGTTTTACTAAATATTTTTATTTAAAAAAAAATTTTTATGATTTTTTTTTTAAATTGTTATGAGTATATTTCTTTTTGTTTAATTTTTATGAATAAATATTTTTTAAAAAAAAATGATTATTTTTGTGAATAATTTTTTTTATAAAAAAAAATGTTTATGAATAAATTTTTTTTTAAAAAAAAAAAGTTTATGAATACATTTTTATTTTTAAAAAAAAAATGAAAAAAATAAATGTATAATATGAAAAAATATTTTTTTGGAGTTTAAGACACCAAAAGAAATATATAACAGAAAATACCATAAACATCCCTTGGACAAAATGGCTTTTGCAGTGCAATTTATCGAAGCACAGTGGTCCAGAATCCCATTCCATTGACGGCGATTTATTTGTTTATATGAGATGGACCTTTTCCGCAGGAGTCCAAAATAAAAACCCATAGCAAGTTTAGAACTACCAAAACAATGGTCTCCTAGCAAATTCTAGACTGAAACATTCTTGAACTAGGCAGACACAGCTTAGATGTACTTGTTTAATTCGCAACAAAGACTGTAAAAATTCTTCAGGAATTTTTTGGTTTAATTACAAATATATATGAAATGGACATGCTACCCCAAGGGTCCAACAAGAAACCTAGAAGAAATTCTAGACCGCTTCCTTTTCTCTCGCCAGTCAGACACAGCTGGAGAAGACTGCAGACCAGAGACTGCAAAAAGTTTCCTCTCCATGATTAAGGTCTGATGGTATGCTTTAGTTTGTTAGTGGAAGAGACCAAGCGGTTTGTTAAGCTTGTAAACCTTCAGAAACGCCTAATTGTATGCACCGATACACACTTATTATTACACCCTCTTTCCATCAGGTTTTTTTTTATTTGGTGACAAATATTTTCTCACTGTTTGTTTTTCTATTCTTTAAATTTCTTTCAATGTCATTCTTTCATTTTTCTTTTCCTTCTTTTGTTCTCATTGAAATTCTTTTAGAGTTTTTAGTTATTCCCTTTGTTCACCCATCCACCCCCTCCCCTCATTTATCGGTTTAATTCCTTATGGTCTTTTTTCGCATTCGTTGCCTTTTGTCTTAACAACAAACAATTCTGATGATGATGAAGATGAAGATGCCAAAATTGATAAGAAACTGTTTAACAGAGAGAGAGACAGAGGGAGAGATGGAGCAATACGATACACACGTTAGTGTTTCCTTTATGTTTGTGTTGCCGACTTTTAGTTGTTTAGCTGTTCTCTAATTGCTTGCATACTTTGAGGCATTTAATGTAAAGTTACTTGTGTTGCATGTTTTCTTTTAACACTTTTTGAATTGGTGCTTCTGTGCGTTGTCTCCCATTGTTTCTTAAGAGAAAAACAAATGGTTCGGTGGGTAAGTTGGGGGTGTTGGTGAGATTTCCCAACATCATTTGAACAACTCACACCCACACAGACACACACAAAACTTTAAATTGTTGAAATTCTTTTATTAGCCTTTTTAATAGAAAAAGTTTTTTTTTTTGTCGTGTTTCTCGATCTGCTTGAACACATTCTAATTTTGCCCTGGGATATTTGTCGTCTGCCGAGTCAAAACGTGGAGGATGTTTGCCAATGTTTTAACGCCCAATATGAAGTTCGAAAAGGAAGTCATTCTGAAACGGTCATGCACCCAACCAGACCTGACGATTGATAGACAAACTTGTCGTCTGTTGACTTAATAACTGATTTTGATTGTCTGCATAGGACGATAAGGTTTCGTTTTGTTTAAATTTCTTAAAAGTTCTATTGAAAATTACTTTAACATTGGGTTAAAGAGGTGCTTTATACAACAGCTGGGCCTAAGTGAGATTTCATTCAAATCGCTCACATTTGTATCCAAAATGTTGTTAAGATTTCCCACTGTCTGGCGGTAGACGGCAGCAAGTCAGCCAATAGAGATGAAGTTGGGGTTGCACGTTGAGTTTCATTGGAAGCGACCGAAACGAGTCAGCGCCCAGCACTTTCAAACAATTGAAGGTTCGGCATAATGGAGAACTTGAAAGGTTTTCCGTGACACTTCCATATTATGTTTGGGTATAGTAATGCATCCCTTCCGGATACAATCACAGCTGGAGGTACAATGAAGACTCTCAGCTAAACTCCGTACCTTCAAATAATTGTGTTGAGTCTGATTTGATTTTGGACTGTGATTTTGAAGTTGATCAATTTGTTCGACGGCTATTTCTTATGCTTACAGGCAAAAACCAATCGATTGACTCTGCATACATTACTGGAAAAAGTTCCCGTCTTTTCGTCAACAACACTTCCTAGTTCAGCGTTAGCGGTGGTTTTCACAGGACATCGTTTGGCTACTGGTGTATCATCGAGGTTATCCAGTTTGCCCCTTTCCTCACCACTTTTTACCCTTGGCCACGTTTGGGAGGAATTTTCTAGTACGGGATTATTCACCGCTTGAATTATTGGTGTGCCAACATCGCATAAGTCTTATAAGACTTCCATCCGGCTTACTGCCTTACTATTGACTCTTCTACGTTCAGCCCTGAACATTTCGCGTAGCAGTTTAATTTGCTCGTCCAGCCTATCAAAATCAGTTCCATTTCTGGTTACCTGTCACGTTGGAGCAACATTCTGCAGCTCTCCCAGTGGGTTTTGTATTTGATGGGGACCGTAGGATCCTGGCACTCCGTGTGGCTTCGTACCAGTATTTTATGGGGACCGTAGGGTCATTTGTTCACACCTTCTTCGTGCAAGTATTTTTTGAAGTATTCATATAATTTCAAACTCGTAGCCACTTGCTCTTGCTCTTGCTCTTGCTCTTGCTCTTGCTCTTGCTCTTGCTCTTGCTCTTGCTCCTGCTCCTGCTCTTGCTCTTGCTCTTGCTCTTGCTCTTGCTCTTGCTCTTGCTCTTGCTCTTGCTCTTGCTCTTGCTCTTGCTCTTGCTCTTGCTCTTGCTCTTGCTCTTGCTCTTGCTCTTGCTCTTGCTCTTGCTCTTGCTCTTGCTCTTGCTCTTGCTCTTGCTCTTGCTCTTGCTCTTGCTCTTGCTCTTGCTCTTGCTCTTGCTCTTGCTCTTGCTCTTGCTCTTGCTCTTGCTCTTGCTCTTGCTCTTGCTCTTGCTCTTGCTCTTGCTCTTGCTCTTGCTCTTGCTCTTGCTCTTGCTCTTGCTCTTGCTCTTGCTCTTGCTCTTGCTCTTGCTCTTGCTCTTGCTCTTGCTCTTGCTCTTGCTCTTGCTCTTGCTCTTGCTCTTGCTCTTGCTCTTGCTCTTGCTCTTGCTCTTGCTCTTGCTCTTGCTCTTGCTCTTGCTCTTGCTCTTGCTCTTGCTCTTGCTCTTGCTCTTGCTCTTGCTCTTGCTCTTGCTCTTGCTCTTGCTCTTGCTCTTGCTCTTGCTCTTGCTCTTGCTCTTGCTCTTGCTCTTGCTCTTGCTCTTGCTCTTGCTCTTGCTCTTGCTCTTGCTCTTGCTCTTGCTCTTGCTCTTGCTCTTGCTCTTGCTCTTGCTCTTGCTCTTGCTCTTGCTCTTGCTCTTGCTCTTGCTCTTGCTCTTGCTCTTGCTCTTGCTCTTGCTCTTGCTCTTGCTCTTGCTCTTGCTCTTGCTCTTGCTCTTGCTCTTGCTCTTGCTCTTGCTCTTGCTCTTGCTCTTGCTCTTGCTCTTGCTCTTGCTCTTGCTCTTGCTCTTGCTCTTGCTCTTGCTCTTGCTCTTGCTCTTGCTCTTGCTCTTGCTCTTGCTCTTGCTCTTACTCATTCTTCTCTTTCCTTAGTTTGTGTGTTTCCAAGTGACTGATTAACAACCAAATTTGAAATTTTGATTGAATTGCTCAATATCCCTTAAAGTATGCTTTGCATATAAAAATCGCCATACTCATAAACCGTAACTAGGACACTCTGTATAGTGCCTCAAAGTATGTTTTTTTCGTTCACTTGTTTTTTTTTTCGTTTATAAACAAATTTTAAATATTTTAGAAACCCTCGAGGTTTTTGTTTTGTGTAACCACCGTAAATCGATCAAATATAAACCAACGACTGCCACTCTGTTGCGGTGTTCTGTTTTCCACATAAATAAACTCCAACATATGGAAGGGTGCGAATGGAGCACCGGGTGGCCGAGAGGTTATCCGATCAAACAACACTATAAATTACGAAAAAAAAAAATGAAGAAACAAACATAACCACACAAAACAAAAGCCAGCCAATACCACTAACGTTTTTGACTACAGAAAGAAAGAACCAAAAAAAAAAAACAAATCATAAGATAAAAATCGACATTATTTTGTATAGAACATAAAATAAAAAGGGAGAGAGACCGAGTATAAAAACTATGGAACTGCAATATGGCGTTAAGGCAAAACAATAGAAGCAACAACAAAAAAAGGGCAATGCCTGAAACTAGGCAATGAGTTTGAAGTATACATAAAAAGTAAAAGGCACTGTGGCGTTTGTGTAGTATGAGATGAGATCTAACTGCAAGAGCTGGTTTTACGAGCACACTTTTAGGCTAACCATATTACAAATCCATGTTGCCATAAATCAGGGTTTGATATATACTTTTTTTTCTTAACTTTAATCTGGTATTCGAGACTTTCACTCGCAGTCCTCTGCCGCACCGCTTGCTCTTGGGGAAATTGTGTGAGAATATCTTGTTTGCCAAATTGTTTTATGTGCCTGCAATACGAAAATAGAAACGCACCCACTCCGCTTGGACAGCAACAGAGGCAAACAGGAATTGTTGGCCAAAGTTAATCATATTTAGCACTGAGAGACGTTTATGTTGGCTGGCTGTTGAGCAAACGTTACAAATCATGTGCAAAGTAAAAACACATAAACCATTGCTGGGAATTCCCCCGGGAAACGTGCATGGCATCGTTAAAACATTGACAGGCTCGCATGCCTTAGAGAGCTGGCTGCTGTTGTTAGTTGATACGGCTCAAAGTAGGCCATGAAAATGAACCCCGGCAAATGGGCTACATTTAAAATAACATTGATTTGTGTTAGCCGAAACATTAAAGTGTATTTTTTCCATAATTTCGATTTTGTGTGTGTGTGTGTTTTTTTTTTGTCATTGTTCTGGTAATTATCAACACTGCGAGTTGAGTGAAAGGGAGGAGAAAGGAGGCTAAAAAACACAAGATTTGTGATAACGACAACACAAAAAAATCTCTCACACACACCCACACAAGTTTCTGTATCCTGCGGGAACAATAGAACTCATGACGCTGTTGGAAGTTGTTTAAACGTGGCCACCACCAACCAGGCTGAGCAATTTTTGCTGTTGTTGTTTTGCCATTGTTATTATTGTACGGGCGTTGAAAGGCAAAACGTTTTCGTTGTTTGTTGCCTTTTACTGTGGCTGTTTTTTTTTTTTTTTTTTTGGTTGGTTGCTTTTGCTTTCAAACCAACTGACCCTAAGGGTATGCTACAGTTTAGTAATAACAATTGTTTCTCTCCTAAAATGCCAACACAAAATATGGTGTGAATTTCAAAAACTTTTCTGGTTTTCCCCGTGCACACACACTCGCAGATTTTGGCCTTGTGTGGCCAACACAGCCGGCAAACGTTTGAAGTAGAGAAATGGGGAAGAAGCGGGCGACGATAACGAAAAAAGAATTAACTAAAGAAAATTAAAAACGTTGTTTATTTTAAATTAGAGCATACTTTTGGGCGGGGAGGGGAGTGATACAAAAAAAATAATATGTGGCATAATTTTGTTGTTCTGTTTTGTTTTTTTCTTTTCTTGAGAGGCGTATGCTTCCGGAGCCATGCGGCTAAGGAAATGCCAGCTAGAAATTGGATATTTAATAATGAAAAGAAAACTAAAAACACAAATAAACCAAACAACCAAACTTTTCTTGTTAGGTTATTAAACTTTGTCTTGTATTTGTTAGATAGTCTTTGAAAGTTGTTGTTGTACTTCTTTTTTTTCTTCTTTAAATGAACATTATTTCCATGTTTATGTTGTCGTAGTCATCATTTGATAAATTGGTGTATTTTTAGCCGAGCGGCGGAGAAATATTATCTGAAAACTGCGTCAAACCATGAAAATAGGAGATTTTTTTTTGATTGTTATTGGAATTTTATTCCCAGTGTTTGGTCCTTGAACAGTGTGACAATTGGGTGCCGAACAAGAAGAGGAATGGCAAAGGATCCAGCAAATACCGATTGTTTCGAGTTTCATTTGACAGTAGATTTTTATTTCAGTTAACAGAAAATGTTTTTGATTTTACTTTGGATATGTAAAATATGTTAAATTTCACTCACGGAATGTATTAAAATAATTCAAATCAACTACCAAAACGGAGAATTTTTGAAAATTACATTTCACAAAACTATGGATATTTTTGCTCTTCGTTGTCAGCCACCAACCAGAGCTAGAATATGAAAGTCAAGCCCAACATCTAAGTCGAGGGCCACGGTGAATGACCAAAAACAGTACATATCTTCAACTGAAAATGTTTTCGCTTTAAGGGAAAGCTTTGAAGAAAATCCAATTTTGTCAATTGGGAGGCGCACAGTGGTTCAGAATCTAATTACACATTTTAATGTAATTGTTCATATTTTATTTTAAAATTTTGTTTTCCCGATTTTGTAATTTGATTTAGATGGTTGGAGCACATTGGTCCAGAATCCAACTCCATTAAGCATACGTCTCCAGCTTTTGATGTAGAAAACATTTTGTAGATCTGTACAAAACTGCTTGTAGAAAAGGAGTGAATGATTATTTTAAGGTGTTAACATCAAAAATCGGACATTGGAATATATTTTAGAAATATTTCCAAAGTTAATAACTTTTTGTATGTTTTGATTTTGGGGGACGTGGGGGATTTTTATATTTTTTTGTGAGGGTTTTTCTTACAAATTTCGAGGCAATTGTTCATATTTCATTTAAAACAAATATCTTTAAATTAAAACTTTTCAGAAAGTAATTTGATTTTGATGGGAGGAGCACAATGATCCAGAATCCAATTCCATTGACCAAATGTCTATAACTTTTGATTTAGTAAACATTTTTCAGTTCTGTAAAAAATTGCTTGTCGAAAAATAGTGAGTGATTATTTTATGATTTCCGACCTAAAAATTCAGACAAACGGAACAATTATTAAAAATATTTCCAAATTTGATTACTTTTCGTAATTTCTAATTTCAGGGAAAAAACTTTTTTTTTTTGGTCCTGAATCCATTGCCATCGGCCAAGAGCCTGTAACTTTTGATCTAGTAAAAATTTTTGAGTTCTGTAAAAAACTGGTTTTAGACAAGGAGTGAACTATTATTATAAGGTTTCCGAATAAATATTCAGACTAACGGATATATTTTAAAAAGATTTCCAAATTCGATTACCTATCGTTTTTTTTTTGGTTTTTTGGGCGGGGCGGTGGTGTGGTTTTTATATTTTTTTTTTTGGGTTTTTCGCACACCGTTTGCAGTAATTCTTCATGTTGCACTTTAAAAACAAAAATTTTTTTTAAATAAAAAATTTTCAGATTTTTATAAATTAAAAAAAATAAATTTGATTGAAAAAAACATAATTTGTTTTTTATTTATATTTTTTTGTTAGCGTTCTTCGCACGCCTTTTGCACTTTAAAAAAAAATATTTTTTTTAATTAAAAATTTTCAGATTTTGAAATTTGAAAAAAATTGAAATTGATTGATTTAAAAAAAAAATAATTTTATTTTTTTTTTGTTAGGGTTTTTCGCACACCTTTTGCAGTAGTTCTTCATGTTGCACTTTAAAAAAAATATTTGTTTAAATTAAAAATGTTCAGATTTTGAAAAAAATTTAAATTGATTTTTTAAAAAAAAAATAATTTGATTTTTCTAAATTTTTTTTTGTTTTGTCTTTTTCGTACACAATTTGATTCTTCATCTTGCACTTTAAAAAAAAAATATTTTCTTAAATTAAAAATTTTCAGATTTTGATTTTTAAACAAAACTTAATTTCATTTTTTTTATATTTTTTTGTTAGGTTTTTCCGTACACATTTTTAAGTCCACTTTAAAAAAAAATATTTTTTTTAAATTAAAATTTTTCAGATTTTTAAAATGTGCAAAAACATTTAATTTGATTTTTTAAAAAAAAATTTGTTACGGTTTTTCTTACACATTTCGAAGTAATTGTTTCTTATTGCACTTTAAAAAAAATACTTTTTTTAAATTAGAATTTTTTTGATTTTGAAATTAGAAAAAACTGTAATTTGATTTTTCATCGTTGTCGAACTGTATCTCATTTTCAGGGGGTATTTTTTGTCCGCCTTTTCTCCCATTAAACCGCCATAAATAGTGCATTTTCAAGTGTCAGCTCATGAAGCAGCCTCTGGCTGCTCTTTATGCCAAAATCAACAATTCTATTGGTTGACATTCCCATTAAACCAAAAATGAGCCTCACCGCTAAAGACGATATTCCATATTTTTCACAGAGCCGGAAATGACACATGCCTGGATTTCCCATGAACAGCCAAAAACTTAATACTGAAACCCCAATTTGTCAAAAAAAGAATCGCACTTTCTTTTAAAAAAAAACTCTCGATAAATTTCCTTTCTATATTTCAAAGGGAAAGTGGAACTTGTAAACCCCTACTTTCCCATTTTAAACCTCTAATCATAATTGCCTCTATTAGTTGCAAAAGGTACATCGAAAATATCAGAAAAATATTGCCTACTATCAGGCGATAATAGCAAATTGGCCATTGCCTCTATTAAGGAGTTGGTACTTTCGGTAGACTATGAAAATACAAACTCCTTAATAGAGCCAATATCCCATTTGGTACTTAGGTAGTTTGAATTATATCAATCATCGTTCATATCGCCCTCGTTATTATAAATCTACAATTTCTCACAAAGTATCTGAAATATGTTGCCTACTTTCAGGCCAACAGAGCCAACATTAGCATTGCCTCTATTAAGGAGTTAAGTTTAATTCCATTAATGTGGTAAATCTTAAGCTGATGTATTGGAAATCTTATGAATTCCTTATCACCCAACTGTCCACAGCTAAACAAATTGCAAAGACCCAAAATGCACAAGGTTCGCTAAATATGTGAATATTAGAAAATCATCCGAGTATGAAATACAAAATGAACAAATCTAAAAATAAAATTCTTGATATGCAATACAACCGCAACATTTTGGTTTTGCTATATTTCATAAAATGCCTGAAGTTAATAAATTATTTGTAATTTGAAAATTCGGCAAAACGGAACCCGGCTCGAAGCCACGGCAAAGGGAATGAATGAATGAACAAAGACAACAACAATAAAATATATTCTGCAAAATATTTTGTACACAATACATTTCGAAGAAATTGCCACAGAACATCACCGGGTGATAAAAGAAGATTGGGGTGAACGTATAAGAAGAGAGGGTGTTTGTTTTAGACAATTGTGAACTAAAAACCACAACATATTTTTGGGGTGGTTAGGTAGGTTGGAAATCATCTGCAGGTAAAATATATATATAATTTCCAGTCGACTTGTGTCGAAAGGTCTAGGTTCACCCCTTACACTATTCAATAAACACTTGCTCTAACGTAACATCTTCAAATTAGTTTTGGTTTATTGAAACAAGAAGAATTTCAAACATATTTCCCTTTTAAATACCTAACGATTTGATTCGTTGTATTCGTGTGGCCTTCCAGAGACCAACGGATAATGTAATTTACATATTACATGGAATTTATCGTCTTCTTCTTCTGCTTTACCACATCATCACAAGGTGTAAATTTCTTGGTATGTTTAGTCTGGTGTAAAATATTTTTGCCAGTTGACAGGTTTCCAGGTTTTCGTTCTTGGGGAAAATGTAATTGATTCGAAATGTAACAAGAGATTTTCAGAAATTATAAAAATGTCTATGGTTTGGGAATTTTATTGTGAAGAGTATTGGCCCCTATAACAAAGGCATACTCACTGGGGAATGAGCATTAAGAAGAGAAGCACACTTTTAGGCTTACATTAAGTAGAGCAAAACATATTGAATTTGAACAGGATGTCTTAATTTAAATAGAATTAGCAGGAATCTTACATAGAAAATGTAGGAATTGATTAGAAAGGAATAAAGTTATTGAACTGGGAAACCTTTGGGGGCGAATTCACAAAGGTTCGACAAAGAGAAGTTATTTTTGGAAAGGTGAATGTGAAAGTGGGCAATGAGGCGGCACCAATTAAATTTTTAAATTGTTTTTGATTTCAATTTGTTATTCTTAACGTGGCAGGCAGTGTGTGTGACTGTCACACAACAATTTCACAGGTCGTCTTAAATAAAAATAAAAAAAAAATATATAAAATAAAAAATAAAAAATAAAAAATAAAAAATAAAAAATAAAAAATAAAAAATAAAAAATAAAAAATAAAAAATAAAAAATAAAAAATAAAAAATAAAAAATAAAAAATAAAAAATAAAAAATAAAAAATAAAAAATAAAAAATAAAAAATAAAAAATAACAAATAACAAATAAAAAATAAAAAATAACAAATAAAAAATAAAAAATAAAAAATAAAAAATAAAAAATAAAAAATAAAAAATAAAAAATAAAAAATAAAAAATAAAAAATAAAAAATAAAAAATAAAAAATAAAAAATAAAAAATAAAAAATAAAAAATAAAAAATAAAAAATAAAAAATAAAAAATAAAAAATAAAAAATAAAAAATAAAAAATAAAAAATAAAAAATAAAAAATAAAAAATAAAAAATAAAAAATAAAAAATAAAAAATAAAAAATAAAAAATAAAAAATAAAAAATAAAAAATAAAAAATAAAAAATAAAAAATAAAAAATAAAAAATAAAAAATAAAAAATAAAAAATAAAAAATAAAAAATAAAAAATAAAAAATAACAAATAACAAATAAAAAATAACAAATAACAAATAAAAAATAAAAAATAAAAAATAAAAAATAAAAAATAAAAAATAAAAAATAAAAAATAAAAAATAAAAAATAAAAAATAAAAAATAAAAAATAAAAAATAAAAAATAAAAAATAAAAAATAAAAAATAAAAAATAAAAAATAAAAAATAAAAAATAAAAAATAAAAAATAAAAAATAAAAAATAAAAAATAAAAAATAAAAAATAAAAAATAAAAAATAAAAAATAAAAAATAAAAAATAAAAAATAAAAAATAAAAAATAAAAAATAAAAAATAAAAAATAAAAAATAAAAAATAAAAAATAAAAAATAAAAAATAAAAAATAAAAAATAAAAAATAAAAAATAAAAAATAAAAAATAAAAAATAAAAAATAAAAAATAAAAAATAAAAAATAAAAAATAAAAAATAAAAAATAAAAAATAAAAAATAAAAAATAAAAAATAAAAAATAAAAAATAAAAAATAAAAAATAAAAAATAAAAAATAAAAAATAAAAAATAAAAAATAAAAAATAAAAAATAAAAAATAAAAAATAAAAAATAAAAAATAAAAAATAAAAAATAAAAAATAAAAAATAAAAAATAAAAAATAAAAAAAAAAAATATATAAAAAATAAAAAAATAAAAAATAAAAAATAAAAAATAAAAAATAAAAAATAAAAAATAACAAATAAAAAATAAAAAATAAAAAAAAAAATAGAAAACACTTTGCTTTTGATGAAATGGAAATTTGGTAAAGACACTGGCAAACTTTCTAGACTCTGTTCACAATTTATTGTAATTTTGTCAAGATGATGGCGTAACCACATACATAAATCTCTGCGGAAGTAAAGTTGCTGTAATATTTCCTATCGTTTTGAATTCATTGGTAAAATTATTTGTGCTTGGAATTTTATAAAGATTTTAATTATTTGTATTCCCTTCTTTAAGGGATAGTAAAAAAAAATAAAAAATACAACTCAAGTTATTGGAATACTTCATACACTCCAAGGACTTCTTACAGTTATCGAATATTGTAGGTCCTGTTTAGAATTTAATATATTTTATCAGTTTGTCTAAACATTTTCCACATTGATGGCATACTTTAAGGCGTAGCCAAATAAGCAACAACTCTCTACAACAAAGATGTCCATGGAACACTTGTTATGGGTCTCGTTTCAAATGTATGGCCTATATTTAGGTGCTCTTTGACAAATATCCAAGTGCTAAGGGTGTAGCCTAGTTTTTGGGAGGGGGGGGCGCGAGCCAAACAATTCCACTGGCATGCCAAAGTGAACAAGAATTCACACTCAATATGGCCCGTTGAAAGTAAAAGTATAAAACTTACCTTGCGTTGTTTTTTTTTCTTCTTGTTCTCTCCTCAATACAGAATGGAAAATGAAATTCTGCGAAAATTACTTTCACTTGCTAATGCTCCATCTCCGCAGGTCGTAACTTGAGTTGTTGTTTTGTGATTTCGTTTTGTTGAGTTTTGTTTTTTTCTTTATTTTTCTTCCACTTGTTATTTTATTCAGGACTGTTGTTTTTTAAAGCATACTTAGGGGCGTCTATGCAGTATTTGCACAATTCACAGTAATGCGAACTTTTGCTTTCACTACCACTTTATTTATTTGTTGTTTCGGGGCCCGTCAAAAAACAACAATAACAACAACGTATTTTGTTGGCAAGTCGGAACAAATTTTCAAAACTTTGGACTTGTTCTTTTTTTTTGTTTGGAGTGAGCAAGAGAGATCGAGTAGGAAGGAGGTGCGAGAAGGCGGATGTTACCTAGGCGTAGGTCTGTTTCGGCCCTAATGAACACGAGTTTTGCTTTAACTATGGAGACGGTGGTTCTTGTTTTCGGCTTTATTGCACAATTAATAAAGCATTTTTGGTTATTTTAAGCTGTTTTTCATATTCGACCCAAAGTGTGTGCACTTATTTTAGTATGTCCAGCCAGCGACAGCGGAACGAATTTCAGTCAAGCATAAAATTGGGCTGTGTTTCCCGGCCAGAGAGTGGCAAATACGTCTACAATTGTTAACAAGTTCCAGGCTCTTTTTTTCGTTTGTTCCGGGCACAATCAAACAAGAATCATTTCAATTTCGGCAACCAACAAATTGTGGCAATTTCTCTCTTATTACACTTTTGTATGGCCTACTTCTAGGCTTTTTTATACTTTCGAGTTTTTTCAATATTAAAAACAAACTGAGAAACGTTGTTTGAGGGCTACTTCAATGAACGCTGTTAGGTGTTGTTGAAATTATACGTTATTTTATGGGATGTTTATAGAAAACTTGTTCATGATTTATGGGCGAAAGACTGGGAATTTGTGTGCCGTTGTCTGGATTCTGTTTTCAGGATGCCATGTAGTGTAAGCTAAACAAATTTAATTATAGCCTCCCTATTGCCTTTCCCGTGCGGCCACATTTGTTTTATGGCGTTTTCCGAACACTCGCGTTTGCTCTCGCGACTCGCTCACGTTTTTGCGATTTGCTATTTACTCAATTTGCGATCAGGCCTGAAAAGAAACAGAAACAATTTTTGATTTGATTATAGAAATGTATTAAACCAACAGAAAAAAAGAAGAGAAAAAACATAATAGAAAAATATTTAGCCTCAAGCAGAATTTGAAATGAGGCAATGATAAAATAAATGCATAACACACTTTTAGGCGCTAAACAAGGAGCACAAATCAATTTCTAAGAATCAGCATAAAGCCGAGCACGCCAATCTCTTGAGGTAATAATAATCCTCATTAAATAAACATTTGTTAGCATTCAATAAGAAGATTGACAAACTGTGTATTCTATCTAAGTTCTTATAAGAAAATTAAAGGCATACTTTTAGGAGGGGGGGGGGGGGGGGGTGTAGGATATTTCCCACAAATAAAACAATCTCCGCTAAAATCCAGCAAAGGAAAAGCAAAAAAGTAAATAAAATAAATCTATAGACTTAACGCAAACCGAAGTCGGCCAACTTAAATCCATCCGTATGGGGAAAGCACTGGGGACATATGTCAAGGTATACAATGGTCTTATCTCCCTACCGCTCTACAATTGTAGAGTTGGATAAAGTTTATATAAAAATTGTCCAGTACACAAAGTCTTCTCTTCTTTTCGGTAGTAGTTGCCTACGGTAATGCGACTTAGGGGCCAGAAAATCACAAGCGATCGATTTGGACGGGAAGAAATTAATTTGCACCGTAGTTTTCTGGGTTTTGAAACAGTTTTCGGTAATATTTTCAATTTCAAAAATTAGAAATCTTTTTATTTGTTAAACAGAGAATTAAGAAAAAAAAAATTTAAAAAAAAATCCAGTTCTGAGAAAATCGCCTAATTCCATTTGGCACTTTTTCGAAAAACACAAAATTTTTCAAAAATTATTATTGTTGTTTAGAAAACAGAATATTGTGCTAAACAGAGAATTAGGAAAAAATTTTAAAAAAAAAATCCAGTTCTGAGAAAATCGCCAATTTCCGGTTGGCACTTTTTTCGCTATAAAAAATCTAAAACACAAAATTTTTCAAAAATTATAATTACAGAACATTGTGCTAAATAGAGAATTAAGAAAAAAATATTCCAAAAAAAAATCCATTTTTGAGAGAATTGCCAATTTCCAATTGGCACTTTTTTCGCAAAACACAAAATTTTTCAAAATTTACAATTGTTGTTTAGAAAACGGAAAATTATGAGAAATAAAGAATTTCGAAAAAAAAAATTTAAAAAAATGCATTTCTGAGAAAATCGATAATTTCGATATAAAAAATAGAAAATATTATTTTTAAAAATATTTAAACATTTTATTTTATGAAATTTTTTAAAAAGTAAAAATTGTGTTCCGAAAACCCAGCAATGCAGTTTTTATTGTAAACAAAAAAAGGGATTTTAAATTTTTTCTATTTTCACAAATCGCCGTAATATCTGGAAAATGTCAAAACTGAAACTAGTTCTAAATAGGGAATACGAAAAAAAACATTTAAAAAAAAATCCATTTGTGAGAGAATTGCCTAATTCCATTTGACACTTATTTCGCTATAAAAACTCGAAAACACAAAATTTTTAAAAAATTATAATTGTTGTTTAGAAAACAGATTATTGTTCTAAACAGAGAATTAAGAAAAAAATATTAAAAAAAAAATCCAGTTCTGAGAAAATCGCCAATTTCCGATTGGCACTTTTTTCGCTATAAAAAATCTAAAACACACAATTTTTCAAAAATTATAATTACAGAACATTGTGCTAAATAGAGAATTAAGAAAAAGATATTCCAAAAAAAAATCCATTTCTGAGAGAATTGCCAAATTCCATTTGGCACTTTTTTCACAAAATACAACATTTTTCAAAATTCACAATTGTTGTTTAGAAAACTGAAAATTATGAGAAATAAAGAATTTCCAAAAAAAAAAATTTAAAAAAATTCATTTCCGAGAAAATCGCCAATTTTGATATAAAAAATAGAAAATATTATTTTTAAAAATAATTAAACATTTTATTTTATGAAATTTTTAAAAAAGTAAAAATTGTGTTCCGAAAACCCAGCAAACAATTTTAATGCAGTTTTTATTGTAAACAAAAAAAGGGATTTTAAATTTATTCTATTTTCACAAATCGCCGTAATATCTGGAAAATGTCAAAACTGAAACAAGTTCTAAATAGGGAATACGAAAAAAAAATTTAAAAAAAAATCCATTTGTGAGAGAATTGCCAAATTCCATTTGACACTTTTTTCGCTATAAAAAATCGAAAACACAAAATTTTTAAAAAATTATAATTGTTGTTTAGAAAACAGAATTAAGAAAAAAATATTAAAAAAAAATCCAGTTCTGAGAAAATCGCCAATTTCCGATTGGCACTTTTTTTCGCTATAAAAAATCTAAAACACAAAATTTTTCAAAAATTATAATTACAGAACATTGTGCTAAATAGAGAATTAAGAAAAAAATATCCAAAAAAAATCCAGTTCTGAGAAAATCGCCAATTTCAATTTAGCACTTTTTTCGCAAAACACAAAATTTTTCAAAATTTACAATTGTTGTTTAGAAAACGGAAAATTATGAGAAACAAAGAAATTCGAAAAAAATTTTTTTAAAAAAATTCATTTCCGAGAAAATCGGAAATTTCTATATAAAAAATAGAAAACATTATTTTTAAAAATAATTAAACATTTTATTTTAAAAAGTGAAAATTGTGCTCCGAAAACCCAGCAAACAATTTTAATACAGCTTTTATTGTAAACAAAAAAAGGGATTTTAAATTTATTCTATTTTCACAAATCGCTGTAATATCTGGAAAATATCAAAACTGAAACTTGTACTAAATAGGGAATACGAAAAAAAAATTTAAAAAAAAAATTCATTTGTGAGAGAATTGTCAAATTCCATTTGGCACTTTTTTCGCTATAAAATATCAAAAACACAAAATTTTTCAAAAATTATAATTGTTGTTTAGAAAACAGAGTATTGAGCTAAACAGAGAATTAAGAAAAAAATATTCAAAAAAAAAAAATCCAGTTCTGAGAAAATCGCCAATTTCAATTTAGCATTTTTTTCGATATAAAAATTAAATGTTTTAAAAAGTGAAAATTGTGCTCCGAACACTTATCTTCTACAATTTTAATGCAGCTTTTATTGTAAACAGAAAAACTCAATTTTAATTTTGGCGATTTTCGAAAATATCTGTAATATCTGGAAAATTTTAAAACAAAAAAATGGGCTAAATAGAGAATTCGACACAGAAAGTTCTGCCGTTTACGAAAAAAATTCCAGTTCTGAGAAAATTTTAAAAAAAACTGGAGAACATTAAATATTTGGAAAGGAAAAATTGTGCTAAATTATGTTTCCAGAAACGTACAGGGTTTTCCAACAAGAGGTGTTATTTTGATATTCAAAGAAAATTTTTATTTTTTAAATGATGGGATGTTTATTTCATAATTAAGAGGAAGGTCGTCCGTTAATAATGAAAAACAACATCAGCCAAATGGCCACCACGACCATGCTTACAGGACCATATCCTTTTCATTAAATTTTCCATAACCAATTGCCTTATCTTACACACACAAATAGGTTATGTTACATAGGCTTCCAGGTGATGTCCTCATGTTAATACTTATTAATAATCTTAGGCTTTTTACCCACTTCACTGGAAGTAGTCTACTTTCCGGTTATCTGCTTTACCCACTTCACTGGAAGTAGTCTAATTTCCGGTTATCTGCTTGAGAAACATAAAAGGACACATAGAAGGACTCACAAGGATACAAAAGGCAAAAAACAATGTGTAATTGATAACATCAGAAAGGGGAAACATATTCTTTTTACTTAATAATTCGCAGAAAAATATCGAAAAAGGTAAATAGCTTGTTTTCTAAGCGAATAATTTCTCTTCCTGGAAATGGTTGTCGTCGTTGGATACACTGGGGGGAAATTTATTAAAATCGTTTGATTTATTTTACGCAGTACAAAATCGACTTGCAGTGACATACAAAAGGACTAATAGAGGTCATGGGATTTAAAGTTATGTGGATTGGGGAGACGGAATTCTGCAGCAGCAGCTTTGAGCTGGTAGAAGTAGTTTTTCTGGGACCGATCTTGGTGGAATTCTTGGAAAATGTAAAGAGATTTTAAGGACATTAGGCAATAAAATGTGATATAACCGCCTGCAAGGCTTCAGAAAAATTTACCCGGTGGGGTCACCCAGTGTCAAAAGAGACTGAGAAACAGGATTTCAAGTACCAATACCTCTGTTGTTATTTCTATAAATGTCTAATGAGATATAATCATTTGCGATAAAAATATATAGTGGATGGGAAGAGGAAGAGAAGGATATAGACTTTCAAAAAAATTACGTTATAACCACCCTGTGTCAACATACGATGAGATACAGGGTATCACATCTTACCCGATCTCTTAAAACTTCAACAAATGCAAAGCGATTTGAAGGTGATATAATCGTCTGCAAAAAAAAACTGTATTGGAGGCGGAAGACTTTAGAAAAATGTACTTGATGGTCAGCCTGTATAAACACAGTGAGTCTGAGACACATGCTGTTCCTTTCTTTTTTACAAATGTGAGGCGATTTGAAAGAGATTAACTATTTGCAAATAAAATGTATGGTATATATCCGTTCCTCTGAATATTGATTCGGAATCCTAAAAATAATCGTTTCCTCCTTGTCTAAAACCAATTTTTAACAGAATTCAAAAATGTTCATTAGATCAAAAGTTAGAGGCCTCTAACCGAGGGAAATGGATTATGGACCAAAAAAAAAATAGTTTCGCCTCTGAAATCAAAAAATACGCAATGTAACCAAATACGGCAATATTTTCGTTTTTCCTTGTCGAAAACCAGTTCATTACACAACTGGAAAATGTTTACTGGACCAAAAGTTACAAGCTTTGGCCGATCGAAATGGATTCTGGACGACTGAAATCAAAAAATACATAAAGTAGTCAAATTTGGAAATATTTCTAAAAATTGAAAAATGTTTACTGCAGCATTTGGATTCTGGACCAAAAATAAGAAAAAAATAGTTTTCCCCCATAAATTAAAAAACACAAAATGTAATAAACTTTGGAAATATTTATGGAATTTTTTACAGAATTGAAAAATGTTTACTGGATCAAAAGTTACAGGCTTTTGGATTCTGGACCAAAAAATAAAAATAGTTTTCCCCCTAAAATAAAAAAATACAAAATGTAATAAACTTTGGAAATATTTCTAAAATATATTTATTCGTCTGAAATTTGATTCGGAAACCTTAAAAGACTCGCTTACTCCTTTTCTAGATTAAATTTTTACAGAATTGAAAAATGTTTACTGGATCAAAAGTTACACGCTTTTGGATTCTGGACCAAAAAAATAAAAAAAAATAGTTTTCCCCCTAAAATAAAAAAATACAAAATGTAATCAATTTTTAAATATTTCTAAAATATATACGTTTGTCTCAAATTTGATTCGAAAACCATAAAAAAATAGTTTATTCCTTGTCTAAAACCAGTTTTTTACAGAATTCAAAAATGTTCATTAGATCAAAAGTTACTGATGGATTCTGGACCAAAAAATAAAAATAAAGTTTTTCTTACTGAAATCAAAAACTACAAAAAGTAGTCAACTTTGAAAATATTTCTAAAATATTTGCGTTTGTCTGAATTTTGATTCGGAAACCATAAAAAAATAGTTTATTCCTTGTCTAAAACCAGTTTTTTACAGAATTCAAAAATGTTCATTAGAACAAAAGTTACAGGCTTTTAACCGATGGAAATAGATTCATTCCATTTTGTTTGTTTTTCAATTTTTTTAGGGAGCTGTTCAAAGCTTCCTATCCTCGCTGAGAATCAGTAGTTGGTTTTATTGATTCAACTTTCGTATAAACTAAAAATGAGTTAACCTGTTATGGTTTCTGACCTCACTTATTTTCAGCTTACATCATTTACGACTTGGGTCGTCTGCCCTCTCCATGATCTTTGAATTACAAAGAATTAACAATTTGCAAAAACTACCAAAGAAATACAAATAACAATTTTAATTAGTCTTCAATTGACAACTTTTCAATGACATAAATAACCTTTCAGGTATGGCTGCCCTAATTTGTCGGTTTCCCCCTTTCGGTTCTAATTGATAACCCTTAAGATATGCTTTGAGAATTTAATCTCGCCAGAGAGCAATCACAAATATATGCAATTCATTAAAATATTTTTCATTTAAGTAATAAGCCTTTTTAATCAGACCATGAATATTCACATATTTTCCAATTGGTTATCTTCTTCTTTATTTTATGCCCCTTAAGGTAGGCCAACGTATTGTATGGGGATAAATCATTTGGGGATTTGAATGTGTGTAAAGAAATCGTTGGGGAAAAAGTTCAAATATTCTAAAATCATTGGCGTAAATTAAAAATGGATTTAAATAGAAAAGCCGGTCAATTATTTTGTTGAAATTTTTGTTTGCTGAAAAGTGTGCCTTTAATTAATAACCCTTAAGGTATGCCATACAAAATGTAATGTTGGTGTGTTTGTTTGCTTTTTTTTTTTTTTTTTTTTGTTTTGTTTGCATGTAGTCATGTAGTAAACTTGACCTAAATGTCTATTTAACCCAGCAGCAGCTTGAATGTGCTGGCCGTTGTTTGTAATTAAAAGTAACGTGAACCCTTTTCACCTGCTATTTATGCTGGGCATCGTTGCGGGCGGAAGGTAAAGTAATAAAGATAAACAAGATATAGAAAAAACACACACGAACATATGAGATCCGACCCTTACTGTAATTACTAACACTACTACTACCACTACAGCGACTACACCTGTAAAACCTTTGGTTTTTCTTAGCCTACTTTTGCGGATGAACATGAATTCGCAATCTCAGGCCCATGTTAAGGGATCTTCAAGTCTCACACACTACACGCCCGTTGGTGGCAGGCAAACAAACACAATTTCGCATTAGCATAATTAAAACGTGCAAATACACGCAGAGCCCAGAGCTGGGCTCCTAATTCAGGCTGTCGCTGTCAGCCTTAACGAGCAGACAGTAAACATACAGTTTTGCTTATTATCTCCTTTCCCTTAGCGTTTGTCATTTTCTCTTATTGTTGTCCTTTAGTTTTGTGTGAATAAAAAAACGCATCCGATTCTCGGTTTTGAAAGTAAACACTGAAAGCTGTTGCATACCTCAAGGGGCCACGTTCAAAACTACAGACTCACAGCTAGAGGATGAATAGACGAAAATCACCAATACACGATGGCAAAGTAAATAGGTGTTCTTTGGAAATTAGTTGTCTAATTAAAGCACAAAGTTCAGGGATAACATTGCCGTCAGCCCAAAAGTATGCTTTTCAAATGAGATGAAAACAAAATCAAAAAGCAATGTGAGACGTAAGTGAAACTGCAGTCGGTCGCATGTCAGAGCAGAGTTCATTGATTGCAATGCCAAGAAAGGGCAAACGTGTGAAATAGTGAGGACAGTTGGGGATGCTCTTTGACAATTGCGAAGGAATCTGAACATAATTTCCCAAAACGTTCCATGAAGCTTCGGAAACCGGTCTCTCTATAGTGAGGTGTCTCTGCTACACTTTGTATACCCACTGACCGGAACCGGTTTCGAAAGGCTAAAACATTTTCAGAAGAAGTTTTACAGGGCTTAGAGAGTTTATTCTCTGTTTTGTTGGGAAATGAAAGCTAAACCATTGTTTTTCTATGGTCTTACCACGATGCGAACCTGTAGTTACTGACCTACCACACCACCGCCGACCAGAATCGTAAGCTGTAGAGAATTTGTACCTACCACAATACTAACCTGTTTTTTTTTCATGTATTACAGACAAACTCCCAACCGCAGCAGGGTATTAATTCCCCTCCCCCCTTATTCCCCATGCCATTCAAATATGTTTCATCTGGACTCTAGATTTTCATTAAACCAGAGTTTTCTTTTTGTTCAGCACGACACCGAAACATTTATGATCTTCTTAGACCTCAAAAGGAGGAGAGAAAGGAAAAAATACCCAAAATCAGGCAGAAGTTCTGCAGCAGAGTGGTTCACATGTCAGGGCGTTAACATTCCGTGAACTTTAATTACACCTTCATGAAAAGGAAACACACACCCAAAAAAGAGAGAGAAAAAACACAGCATACTTTAAGGCAGACATTGGGACAGAAAAAAAAACTAATTTCAACTGCCATCACACAGTGGAGGACAATGGGAAATTGAATTTTTTTGATAGAACTACAAAGAGCCAGAAATCAAAGCAAACAAAAACAAAGTGCTTTAAACGTTTGTGAGCTTTAAGCCGATTCCGGTGCCTAGAGCAGGGCATATCATGTAGTAATGATGCGCCTAAAACCCAGGAAAAGTCACCCCTCTTCCCCCCCCCCCAAAAAAAAAATAGACAACCCTTCCACCTTTGCCAAAATAGTATTGTAATCTTTTGTACCTCTTAACTGCAATCAGTTGAGCTGGTCCAAAGTCAAAGATGTTTTCAAAATCCATATTTATTTTTTAAAATAGTTGCTACAACCAAACTATATTTGCCAGAATTAAAATCTTAACGTCATCATAAAGATAAGAAAACAGATTTTCTAATAAAAAAAAATGGCACAATAACTCTTAAAATGTATGAGATACAATTCGGCAAAATCAAATAAAAAAAATTCGAATTTCAAAATCGAAAAACGAGGAACATTTTTAAAATAAAAAAAAATAAGAAAAATAATCAAAAAGGAGAAAAATTTGTAAAATTATAAAAAGTAAATTTTTTAAAACGCCACATTAACAATTGCTTCAAAATGTGTTTAAAAAAAAAACATAAAAATAAGAAAATTATTTTCTCCCCTTAAAACAAAAAAAATATAAATCAACTTTGGAAATATTTTAAAAATATATTTGTTTGTCTGAATTTTAAATCAGAAGCCTAAATATAATTGTTTATTCCTTGTCAAAAACCAATTTTTTACAGAATTCAAAAATGTTCATTAGATCAAAAGTTACAGACTTTTGGCCGATGGAAATAGATTCATTCCATTTTTGCGGACATACCAGACAAAGTTTGTTTTTTAATTTTTTTAGGGGAGCTGTTCAAAGCTTCCAATCCTCGCTGAGAATCAGTAGTTGTATATTTTAAAAATATATTCGTTTGTCTGAATTTTAAATCAAAAAGCTTACTGGAATCGTGTACATCTTGTCTTAAAACTGTTTTTAAAACAGTTTTACAATTGACTAGAGCAAAAGCGACAGGCTTTTGGCCGGTAGAAATGGATTCTGGACAAAAAAATTATTGTCTCCCCTGAAATCAAAAAAGTATTCAATTTGGAAATATTTTAAAAATATATGCGTTTGTCTGAATTTTAAGTGGAAACCCATACTAAATTCGTTTACTCCTTGTTTAAAAACAGAATTTAATAACTTTTACTAAAGGGTCCGCCATATAACGTTTTTTTTTTTTTCAACTAGTGCCTATTTAGTTTTCGGGCCATGTTGAACGAATTTTTGTTTACAAAAATTGAAGACGAGGATATTGGCAACATTTAGTTTCAACAGGACGTCGCTACGTGCCACACAGCCGAAGCTACACTCGATGTTTTGCGCCCTGTTTTTGAAGATCACATTATCAGCAGCAGAGCTGATGTCGTGTAGGCTACTGCATGACCAGCCGAGTCAGCCATTTGAATGAAATTATTTTCCATTATTAACCGGAAGGTTTGTAGTTTCAAATAATAAAAGAAATTTGAGAAAATATCCAGTAGTTTTTTTTACATAGAATTTTCCAAAAAAAACTTATTTTGCGGACCCTGTAGATCACAAGTAACAGGCTTTTGCCCAATGGAAATGGGTTCTGGATAGTGATGGGACAAGGGTAAATACCCAAATGGTATATTGGGTATTTAACCGAAAATACCCAGGTATTTACCCAAGCACCTGGGTATTTACCCAAAATGTGGGTATAAATCAGAATAACGAAAAATATTTAAATAAATTAAAATAATTAAATTTTTTATTTTGAATTAGATTTATTATTAACAAATGAAATAATTTTAAAATTTAATTTAATTTTTCTAGTTGCTTCAGCATCGCTCCCCCTCATTACATTGAATTGCCATATGCACGCTGATTAGCGGTTCTTATTAAGAATTTTTGTTGTGTTTGATGCAGTCAAAACTGCCATAACTGAGCAAAACCCATCAAGAAATGTATAAACAAAATACACTTCAACAAAATATGTTCAAAATAAATTCGAAAATGTTCACATTTCTCTTACTCTACGTAACAACAAGTATTTGTTATTAAAATGAGTATTTAACCGAAAATAGATAAATACCCGGGTATGAACGTGGGTATAAATGGGTAAATACCCAGCGTTGGGTAAATACCCAGGTGTAAACCCATCACGGGTTCTGGACCAAAAATTAAAAAATAAATAGTTTTTACGAATAGAAATCAAATTTGGAAATATTTTAAAAAAATATCCGTTTGTCTGTATTTCAATTCGGAAACCTCAATAGATTCGTATACTCCTTGGATAAAAACAACTTTTTACAGAACTCAAGAATATTTACTAGATCAAAAGTTACAGGGTTTTGCCCAATGGAAATGGATTCTGGATAAAAAATTAAAAAAATAAATAGTTTCTACAAATCGTAATCAAATTTGGAAATATTTTAAAAGTATATCCATTTGGCTGAATATTAATTCGGAAACTTTTTGTTCACTCCTTAGCTGAAACAATTTTTTACAGAACCCAATAATATTTACTAGATCAAAAGTTATAGGCTTTTGCACAATGGAAATTGATTCTGGACAAAAAATTAAAAAAAATAAATAGTTTCTACGAATAGTAATCAAATTTATAAATATTTTAAAAATATAACCATTTGGCTGAATTTCAATTCGGAAACCTTAAAAAAATCGTTCACTCCTTTGCTGAAACAAGTTTTTTACAGAATTGAAAAATGTTTAGTGGATCAAAAGTTACAGAGCTGTGGCCACGAAATGTCACTTTACCCACTGTGCCTCCAGCTGGTGTTTAATAATTACCCAATACTAGCGAGTAGAGAGCGTAACCTTGGATTCTTATGGAGTGTGTGTGTGTTTGTGTGTGTGTAGCCTCTTATACCCCCTGTTGGTTACAGCAAATGTTTATTTAGCTCTTTACCTTATTCCAGGTAAAAGTAAATACTCCTAGCTGTGTAGTAGAGTAGCAAGGTGCAGCAAGCGAAAGAAGCGCAATTGCTTTGGCATATTTTAAAAGCATTTTCCTGTTTTCATTTGGTATTGTACCACATATCCTTCCATGTATCGTGTATTGTAAATTACACTGAACTGACCGACCGACATTCAGTTAGTATATGTAGTCTGTCTGTGTGTGTGTGTGTGCGTTTTTGGTATTTTTTATTCATATTTTACTTCATTCTGGTTTTTGCCTTTCTTTGTTGGGAGAATTCCTGCTTGCAGTTTTTTTTCTTCTTTTATTGGTTGGCCGCAGTAACTGATGGAGTAATGTAGGTGGGTGGGTATGACTGTTTTGCGAAAGGCTTAACCTGGTTTAGTTTGGTGCAGCAACAAAGTTTTGAAACTTGTTATCATTGCAGAACTAATGGAAGGCATGCCCTCTGCTCAACTCTATTTATATACAATTTGTGGGTTGTTTTTCTGTTCTATCTGTTCTTTTATTTTATTTGTGAGTTGTTTCATTCATTTCAAATGTTAAAGTTGTTTGTAAATCTTGGCCAGCCTTAAAGTATGCCATGCATTTGCATGTTTTCCCCACAGCCCACAGGTAGGTTTTGCTTATGACATGAAAATATCAATGACAACAATCTCTCTCTGTCTGTCTGTCGGGCTGTTCACATATCTATCATACATCTGCAGCCCTAAGGTAGGCTTTATATTGTTAAGAAGGAACAAAGTAAAGCATATCTATGTTCCTACCAGACATGTGATAGCAAGAAAAAAAAACGGAGACTCAAATAACCGCCTTTTCATTTCCTTCCCCTTAACTCCATAATAAAGTCTGTCAGAGACAACACAAACATTGTGAGCCCACAACAGATAAAAAAAAAATGGAAAATTAACTCTAAACAATTGAATTGCCTTGAGCAAAATCTCCGACAGACAGAATGTCTAAGGGAATTATCTGAAATGTGTGTTGCACAAAAATACCGGCCAATTTAAAAAAGACGATCATTTAAAAGTATTGTAATCATCATCTCTTTGTTATTTTTTAATTAAGAAAAGGCATGTCGAATAAATCATCCCAAAAGTATGCTACAAATTAATGAGATCTTAAAATAACAAATGAATATTTGCGAGTTGGTAATGGGAAATCTATTTCGTGCGTCCTAAATGTAGGCTACAACAAAAGTTCAGGAAAAAGTGAAAAAATCTGTCTTGGAAAAGGACATGAAGCATTCCACGTAACACTAGTCAGGGAAACTTCTACCAAATCAATTAGCTGAGCACGATATAATTTCTAAGCCCACTGGTCTACAATTTAAACGGATTCATCAAACGGATTATGCTGTTGCCCAATAAGTTGTACATGACTTATAGATTATTCTGAAATGTTGCCGGCATTTACCAAATGCAACATGTCGTTTTAGTGGTTCTTACCAATATATGAACTTGGATTTGTCGTGCGATGGACTAAGAAAAGAAAATCCAGAAATTCGACTTTCCTCTTTCAAATCTCTAATAATACTGATTTTTTCCCCATTTTCTTATTTTACAATATTGTTGTCGGCTTTTAGGGTTTTAATTCTGTTTTACTGCAATTTTGCCGTTTTTGAGGTTCTTACTAAAATGTGAACCTGGATTTGTCGTGACTAACAAAAGCAATTCCAGAAAATAAAATCTCTAAAAATGCTGATTTTTCTCCCATTTATAATATCAATTTTAATTTTCTTATTTTTAAAACTGTTGCCTGCTTTAAGGATTTTTATTCTGTTTTACTGCAACTCTTCCATTAAGTGTGTAAACACGTTACTCTCCTGCTCTCTGACTGGTAATGTTCTCGGCTTTGGGAATTCGAGACTTTGACCAAATCGTGTTGTTTATGCTATTGCCCTGATATGGACCTGCCTTTGTTATATGATAGTTCAAGCAAAGCCTTAAAGTAGACTTTGCTCTTTCCAAAGACCTAGTAATGCTGATTTTTTTGCCACCTTTAGAATATGAATTTAAGTTTTATTAAATATTTTTATATTTTATTGCCTGCTTTTAGGTCTTTAATACCACTCTTTCTAACTTTCTAACCTGTTTCTGTACTTGTTTAGGAATTCAAGATTTCAAAACTGATTTTTTTTCTTTTCATAACTAAATTTTTGTTTTTGGGTACCTACTGCAGCGCTGCGTCAAAGGCAGCATGTTACTCTTCCTCTTGTTTCCTTCCCCTTTTGAACTCCTTATAGCATAAAGGGATATTTATACAGCTCTAGGGTCTACATCCTGCAGTGCTCTATCTTTCTCGCGCTCTCCCTCTCGCTGTCTCTCACGCACACATTTCACCATACAGAGCTGCGTTATGTGTATATACCTCTCTCTCACTCTCTCTCTCACCTCTCTCTCTCAATGACTCTCTCTATATCTCTCTCACACACACACACACACATTTCACCCTACACAGCTGCGTTATGTGCCTATACCTATCTCACTCGCTCTATCTTTCTCGCGCTCTCCCTCTCGCTCTCTCTCACGCACGTATTTCACCCTACAGAGCTGCGTTATGTGTATATACCTCACTCTCTCTCACTCTCCCTCATCTCTCTCACTCTCTCTCCTCTCTCTATGTCACTCTCGGTATCATATGTTTCTTATTAAACCCTGAGTTCTGCAGTATATGCAGCATTTTACTTTCCTTAAGAGTTTTTACCACAATCATCGGTCAATGGATTCCTTAAGACTTTACTAGACTTTCCAAATTTTACTTTGGCTGTGTTTTCCAATTATTTGCCTACTTTATGGGATTTGTTCTCAGTTTCTTCTCCTTGTCTCCAATTGTTTGCCATAACTGTCTGCCGTCTGTACCCTATTAAATTATTTACCTTATGAAATGCCTAAAAGTAGGCTCCAAAATAAAAATATTTGCATACTTTAGGGCATAAGTTGCCAAATCTATTTTTACCTTTTGAGTATTTATGTATTTTGATTTGAGTGTTTATTGTGTCCGAAAAAGTCCTTAAAGCCGAGTTCAGGCAGAAAAGACGCACTGTGAAAATACACAAAGACTGTGCCAGTTAGGCGTACCATGCGACAACGGCCATTGGATTCATTGTATACAATGAAGAGGGGTCTCTTTTCACCAGCACAGTTATGACAACATGTATTGTTCGTTAGCATTTCAAGGTTTTTGATAATTCTGCTTTAATTAGTTGTAATGTATCCATATTGTTTTTTTATGATTTTCAAAAAGTGTTGCCTGCTTTTGGGGCATTAATACTGTGTTTAATAAGACTTTAATAAGTTTTCAGTAATTGTTATTTTCTTTTGAATCCCCAGAATGGACTCTATATGAAAAACCATAAAAGTATGGCATACCTTTGGGCATAACTTGCAAAACGATTTTATATTCTGTATCAGTAATAATCTGGCTAATTTTTTTTAAAATATTTCTACACAACTTTTTCAAAGTTATTGGCCGGGTTATTTGTCGAATAGTGAAACCCTTACCAAGTTGTTATATTGCTGCCTACTTCTGGGCTCTCTATTACAGATTTATTGTTCTTTCTGGTGACTTTTTCGATATTTCATTATGTTTGGTTTTATGTTTCTTTAGCATCACACCTCGACATTAACAAACCTAGATTTATTTTCTTGAGGTTCCCATCACAACTTGCAAACCTGTTGCTTTACGAAAAACTTTGTTCGTTACCCAAATCATTTTTTACCAGAGATCTTTTTCAAATTGTTGTATTACGGAATTTCTCTACACAAAAATGAAGGTCTACTTTTGGGGACACTGTAATATGTGTCAGCTATCACATATTTTATTTACATACACACACACACACACACATGCCTAATTGTGGCCTTGTAATATAACTTTGATTAGGGTTGCGGTTTACTAAATCAAAACGTAGGTGTCATCTAATTAGAGATTGTAAAGTTTATTTAAATTTTGCAGCATATCGGCAGGGGCTCTTCAGCAACAACAGTTTCTTTGGGCAAAGTCATTGTTTTTTTGTTGGAATTTTTTTTTGTAGACGGTTTCATTAATGTTTTATTTAACAATGTGTTGAGTTGTCTTTCAATGAGGCATATACGGAATTTTAATTGCAGTCTAGTTCTAGGCTTCGCTAACAAGAAGCTCAGAAAAGATATTAATCACCAGAGATTTGTAGAAGATGTGGGGGGTTTTTAGAAGGAGTATTTTGGTTTACTTTCCAAATTTTAAAAGAATAAAGTTGTGCTGCATTGTGGTAGGTTAGTAAATGATTGTGCTGTAACAAAAAAAAATTTATGCTGAGCCGTTAAAAAAACAATATTTTTTTTTGTAAACTGAAACATTTGTTCTAAATAGAGAATTCGACTTAGGCAGCTGCACCTTTTACGGGAAAATTCTAAAAGAAACAGAAACACTCACTTAAACAAAATAGAATTTTACAATTGCAATCCCATGCAGTATTAGAGTATCGATATTCAATCGATTGAATGTGTGTGTGTGTGTGTGTGGCTTAGGCTGTTGATACTGAACCACTTGAACGGTTCGATCGTCGATTTCCAATTGAATGTATACGCGAATACAGCTCAGGCTGCTCACAGTGACACACTTGAAGTGTTATAACCGAATCGTTTGTACTTACAAAAGGAACGAGAAAAAGACTCATGTTCAATTCAGAACAAAAATCGTTGCATACTTTTCGGCGTTTTTTATAAAAAAATTGCTGTAACTTGGCGAACATTCCAAAACTTCAACCCAGTCGCCTGTACTTACAAAAGGAACGAGAAAAAGACTCATGTTCAATTCGGAACAAAAATCGTTGCATACTTTTCGGAGTTTTTATAAAAAATTGCTGTAACTTGGCGAAAATTCCAAAACTTCAACCCAATCGCCGGTACCTACAAAAGGAACGAGAAAAAGACTCATGTTCAATTCTGAACAAAAATCGTTGCATACTTTTCGGAGTTTTTATAAAAAATTGCTGTAACTTGGCGAACATTCCAAAACTTCAACCCAATCGCCTGTACTTACAAAAGGAACGAGTAAAAGACTCATGTTCAATTCTGAACAAAAATCGTTGCATGCTTTTCGGAGTTTTTATAAAAAAAATGCTATAACTTGGCGAACATTCCAAAAGCTCAAAGTCTAAAAACTGTGCTAGCCGAGCGGAAATTTTTCTGTCATCATAGAAAAACGTTGACTTTTACAGTTTGGGGGGAAAATCGGGTTTATTTTTATTGTAACTTGGAAAATTTGAAAATCAGTATATTGTTTATTTAACGCTTTATGTTGTTTTTGCAATAATTTTGCGAAAATTTCAAATTTTTTAAATCTCTAAATTGTGATATTTTTTGCAAAAACTTTGAGAAACTTGAAAATTTTTGAAATCTGTAAATTGTTTATTTGTCGCTTTTTTTAGTTTCTTTTTTTTTGCAAAAATTGCAAATTTTTGAAATCTGTAAATTGTGAAATTTTTAGAAATCTGTAAATTGTTTATTTGTCGCTTTTTTAGTTTTTTTTTTTTGCAAAATTTGCAAATTTTTGAAATCTGTAAATTGTGAAATTTTTTTTGATAAACTTGGAAAATTTTGAAACCTTTTCCATTCTAAAAATACTTACTTTAACGATTTTGAAAAAAGATTTTTTTTATAACTTTAATTCCAAGACCATTCAGAGGGCAGACGTCTCAAGTCATTTGCTGAACATTTCCAAGCTGGTATTTAAATAGTATTTGTTTTAAAAAAAAAAAACATTATTTGCTTTGAAAATCTTTCAAATATTCCCTTGCCAATTA
The DNA here is from genome assembly GCA_958296145.1 of Hydrotaea cyrtoneurina. Classification (NCBI taxonomy): domain Eukaryota; kingdom Metazoa; phylum Arthropoda; class Insecta; order Diptera; family Muscidae; genus Hydrotaea; species Hydrotaea cyrtoneurina. The sequence continues at coordinate 77,005,385 of OY282514.1, read as the reverse complement.
CTGACATCTACAGTGTGTAGCCGAACTAATGTGTCAAAAAACAGCTTGGGACGTCTGCCTTCTGTATAGTCTCGGATTTTGGTGATCATTTGTACTAGCCTAGCAAAAAATGTTCACAATACACCGGAAAATGCTACGATTTTAGTAAAAAAGTATTTGTTTCGCAATAACTTTTTGAAAAGTACAAATTGTGGAAATCTGTCGATTAGAGATTTTTTTAATTATTGCCTACATTTGGGCCTCGAAGTGTTTTATGTATTTTGGGCAGAAATCTTCGAAGTGTATGAAAAATGAAAACAGTTGGGAGACTCTCTGTAATACATTATAAAAGCTGATGATTGCATCATTTTTTTTTCTTTTCATTATGCCCCCACTCAACCCTGCTTTCATAAGTGTGTAGCATATCTGTAGGCGTGCTGCCTGATGTTGTTCAGAATCCCTTATGTTTTAGCATACACATATTATAACTTGCATATACAAAATTCTTGTGAAGCATATTATCGACTTCACTTAACACGTCTTAAATAATTTTTCTCAATTCCTATATTTGTAGTCTATTTTTAGGCCAGCGAATTGGGGCAACATTTTAAGAGGATTTGTTTTTTTCTTTCATATGAACATATTTCTCAGTTACAAACATATATGCTTTCTTTGTGGCATTGAAGAGCTTTTTCAAAGGTTTTTTTTTTTAATTTGTAAACGTTTTTCTCTTATCTTTTTCTATAGTTGGCCTAATTCTGGCACTTGTCAATCGCTAGTAAAAACGCAAATTATAAAAACTTATTTGGTTTTAGAATGAAAATATTTCGTTTTGGAATGAAAAAAAATTTTAAAAAAAAAAATTGTTTAAAACGGGTAATTTTATGTTTCCGGAAAATAAAGTATACTTTAAGGCTTATTAAGCAACATAAACCAGAGATGGCTATTGTCTAGAATCAATCGCCTTTGTTTATTATTACAAAAAATACATAAATGTTCTAACATCCGTTCAGCCAAAAACTTCCCCGTGTTTTTTTTTTTTGTGTAAACTGGGAAGCAACCCCAAAAGTATGCTGTGTATTATGTCTGCACAATTAATCTCAGACTAGCCATGCACGTACATTTTCTACACAGTTGTCACATTTTAACAAGTCAGCACATAAATTGCTAAAGACAAAACTTTGCTTTAACCACAAAACAAAAAGATGAAAACAAGCTGAAGCATACATTTGGGCGGTCACACGCTCATAATGGTAAGGCCCGGTAAAAAAAAGCAAAACGAAAATGAAAAGTCACAAGAAAGTTTTCTTTTCGAAGACAAAAAAAATCATAATAATAAATGGAGGACGACACACCAACAACATATGACTCTACATTTATTTTGATGGAATGAGAAGGGCTGGAGAAATAGAGAAATATCCCTTAGATTGGTGATGTGCTCTGTTATGGCCACCAATGAAGCCCAACATTTAAAACAGGTCACAGCACAGAATTTCAAGGCTGTGAGATGCCAGTAAATTCTCTTAAGGCCCCCGCCCGAAATAGAAAACGATGAAATATGAAATGAAGGTGATAAATTGTAGGACATTAGCTTAGTTGTATCAGTGTAATTTAAATAAAATCTATGGCATAGATTTAAGGCGCTTGTTGTGGATAAACTTTAAAAAAAAAAAATGTCTACACATTAGTTGTTGATGTCTTTGACGGCTGGTGGTGTGTGTAATCGCCACCAGACGAGGCCAATGACAGGCGATACTTATAAGTATGTGTGGTGTGCGTGAGAAGCTGTCAGGTTTTGTGATCAAAGCATATGTTGAGGCTTTCAGGGTGTGTATATTTTTTCTAAGGCCGCATATTTTGCAATGTAATTGAATGCTTCCACTAATGAAGCATATCTTTGAGGCGCTTTGTATAACAGGGCCATAAAGTATACTGTGAGGTTGGGAAAATGTCAAGAGAAAGTTGGACATTAGCTTTATTTGATTGAGGGCGTGTGATGTTGTATGGAAGGCAACAACCTTGGCTGAACGGAGGAATATGCCAAAGGTAAATTTTTTTTGGTCAGGAATTTTGTCTTTGGCAGACCTAACACCTCGGCCAGGCGCGATATTGCAATCTCTTGCGGGGAATCCTCCCCTAATCAAGATTCTCGAATTGACTATATGGATTTACTTGGTCCGTTAACTGGATTTACTGGGTATGTTTGAGAGTATTTGAAGTCGCATCAAAGTCAACACATGTGTGATGGCACGCCATGACTGTGACCTTAACGTTGATGGACATGATTATCAAAGTGAAAAAATATGATGTAAGATCAAAAAAAAATTTTAAAAAAAAATTTTAAAAAAAAAAAAGTAGTGCGAAATGTTTTCCATATATTAATGGCATACAGTGTACTCTCTCACAGGCGGACACCTAAGGGACTGAGAATTTTGTCCACCTTTGAGAGGTGTCCGCTTATGACACAAGTACACAAGAGGACTGAAGCGGATTGGTACTAAAAAAAGTGTCCGCTTATGAGAGGTGTCCGCAAGGAGAGAGTACACTGTATTTTCAATTCAAGCGCCAAAATTAAAAATTGAGTTTTTTCGTTTACATTCGAACGGTTGCTCGGTTCAGTGAGCATAAATCTGAACAATTTTCACTTTTGAAAAAAATTATTTTTTAAATATTTTTTATTGAAAAATTGATTATTTTGTACAAAAAGTAATTTTATAAAAACAATTTTTTTTTTTAAATTTTTTGTGTTGAAAAACTTCCGAATTGGATTTGATAATTACACCGTGGTACACACATTCTATCCTATGAACCAAATTTACTTTTTCGGAAAGAGGGGAAAAAATAAAAATACTCGTGTATCGGCGATTTTCATGCACACGTCAGGATTTTTTTTTTTTAAGTTTGAAGTATGAAGCTCGTTGTGGCCTGTGTGAAAGCCTTTGGACCGATTTTTAACCCTTTTTCAGTGATCCAATCGAGCTGATTTTTGGCAGGCAGACTCGTGGATGTCTGTATCACGTGTATTTTTTAAAAAAAATAGATTTTTATCAATTCTCAGATTTTTCTAAATTTTTTTTTTTCACTTTTTAAATAAACGATTTTTTTTTTTAATATTTTCTATTGAAAAAGTGCCAAATTAAAATTGGTAATTTTCATATTATAAAAAAAAAACTTCCGAATTGGATTTTATAATTATCTAAGAACAGTATTTTTAAAAAAAACGTGCTTGAATTGTCCACTTTCCACTTTTTAAATAAGCGATTTCTCTTTTTTAAATATTTTCTATTGAAAAAGTGCCAAATTAAAATTGGTAATTTTCATATAATAATTTTTGAAAAAAAATTCTTGGTTGATTGTCTGTTTGGCACAATTTTTTTTATATTGAAAAAAGTGTCAAATAGAAATAAGCGATTTTTCTTAGAAACAGAATTTTTAAAAAAAATCGTAATTTGTTTATATTGAAATAGAGCTAAATTGAATTTGGTGATTTTCTACGAACAGTAATTTAAAAAAAAATAATTTTTAAATTTTTCCTATTGAAAATGTGCCAAATTGAAATTGGCCATGATCTATGAACAGCAATTTTTTAAAAAAAAATCGTTGGCGCAATATTCACTTTTGAAAAATGTTGTGTTTTCGATTTTTTCTCAGAAACAGAATTTTAAAAAAAAACTTTGGTAATTTTTATAACAGTACCAAAGTATATTTTTAAAAAAAAATATTTTTTGAAAATTTTCCTATTGAAAATGTGCCAAATTGAAATTGGCCATGTTCTACGAACAGCAATTTTTTAAAAAAAAATCGTTGGAGCAATATTCACTTTTGAAAAATGTTGTGTTTTCGATTTTTTCTCAGAAACAGAATTTTTAAAAAAAAACTTTGGTAATTTTTATAACAGTACCAAAGTATATTTTTAAAAAAAAATATTTTTTGAAAATTTTCCTATTGAAAATGTGCCAAAATGAAATTGGCCATGATCTATGAACAGCAATTTTTTAAAAAAAAATCGTTGGCGCAATATTCACTTTTGAAAAATGTTGTGTTTTCGATTTTTTCTCAGAAACAGAATTATAAAAAAAAAACTTTGGTAATTTTTATAACAGTACCAAAGTATATTTTTAAAAAAAAATATTTTTTGAAATTTTTTCTATTAAAAAAGTGCCAAATTGAAATTGGCCATGTTCTACGAACAGAAATTTTTTAAAAAAAAATCGTTGGCGCAATATTCACTTTTGAAAAATGTTGTGTTTTCGATTTTTTCTCAGAAACAGAATTTTAAAAAAAAAACTTTGGTAATTTTTATAACAGTACCAAAGTATATTTTTAAAAAAAAATATTTTTTGAAAATTTTCCTATTGAAAATGTGCCAAATTGAAATTGGCCATGATCTACGAACTGCAATTTTTTAAAAAAAAATCGTTGGCGCAATATTCACTTTTGAAAAATGTTGTGTTTTCGATTTTTTCTCAGAAACAGAATTTTAAAAAAAAACTTTGGTAATTTTTATCACAGTACCAAAGTATATTTTAAAAAAAAAAAATATTTTTTGAAAAATTTTCAAATTGAAATTGAAAAAATGAAAAAAATGAATATGAAAAAAATTTTCACTTTTGAAAACAAATGTTTTTTTAATTTTTTCTATAGAAATTGGAAAAGTAGTTTTAAAAAAATTTTTTTTTTTTTTTAATTTTTTATGTCGAATTGTCTATTTGGCACACATTCTTCACTTTTGAAGAATTTCGTAAGTCTTTATATTGACAATAGAGCAATTTAGCCAAATTTTCAAAAACTTTTTCGAAATTGATAAAAAAAAAATATAAAAAAAATTATTTTGAAAATTTCACAAAGTACGCCACAGGTTTCAGTTTATTTAAGATATACTGGTTTTGAGAAAAAATAATGTTTTTAGAGAATCGCCAGAATGAAAAATGTCAGTTTTGAAATTTTTTAGATTTTATTTTTTTTTTTTGATTTTTTATATCGGGAAAAGTGCCAAATTTGATGATTTTTCTTTTAAAATGATTTTCAAATTTATTGGTTTTTTGTTAATTTTTTATTTAGTGAAAAAAATTATAAAATATTATCACCATCACTTGAATATTTATTAAATTTATTTTATATAGCATATCCTAAGGAGCTGAAAAATTCAAAAATCATGTGTGCTACATAATTTGTCCACGTGTTTTGCTCGCGGTTTAATGTGCAGCTTTCTGTCTTTGCCAGCATTAATTGTCCAACCACTTCCTTAATACTGCCAGTTAACGCCATCTACATCCCATGTCAAAGTCCATCCACATAATAAATTCTCAAGCATTTGACTTGGATCGCGGAAGCTCCACGAACATGTTAATGCCTACACACGAGCTAATTTTATTTAATTAATTTTTAATTTTAATAATATCAATTTAATGTAGCACAGCCTAAGGAGTTTGCAATGAAACAAAATATTTCATTATGAACTTCAAAAAAGCTATGTGGGCGTAGGCGTTGTGTAGCTCAGACAACCTTGAGACGTTTCTTTTTCTTTCGCATACTTGTGTTTACTTTTCTTGCATCTGCTCAAAGTCTACTTGAAGGCCACTAGTATGGCAATACCAAGAACTCCAGGTAGCCGATTTCATGTTGGTCCTGGAATAACAACAGCTCTGGTGAACATTTGCCAAATATGTGGCCTACTATACGGTTGGGTTCAATTATATTGCACACACGAAAAAGTATAGCAGGCGTTTGTAATGTACAAGGTGGCGAAGGTCACGCCAGTAATTTCGAATAGGATTTTGCAATACCTCGGTAGGTGTCTCACTGGCAAAACTTTCCGGCAGATGTTTGAGGCTGACAACATCATCAAAGGTCAAACGATTGGGCAAGAGTTTTGACACACATGTGTTTTGTGTTTTTCCAGAATTGTTCTTTTGTTTTTCCTTAACGGTAGACGAGAATTGAAGTATTTACTTAATAATGTGGCTGTTATAAATAAGATGTTTGCCTCATATTACCTTAAACCATTTGCCGGAATAAATTATTTCCTTGAAAGTTTGTTTTCCAACAATTTATCCTTGATAAAGTGTTGCATATCATTTGGCCTGTCAGGATGTTAAGGAAGGGCCCAAATTGTAAAGCATACCCGCAGGGCTCAGCAGCCACACATGTTTAATGGGGGCAACATCCGACAAAATGTATAAATCCATAATCCATTAACTCATACTTTCCCTCTTTTACCACGCATAAATAATTCGTTGATCATCCTAACTCGTACTCATACCCTCTGTCGCTCGTGTCTTGCCGGTCTGTGGTTTCATCTAACACAGTGAAGGGAAAGCCTTTGGCTTTTTGGGTTTAAACTTTAAAGTTTGGCATATTTAATAATAGTAATTTTCTTGAACTGGATTCCCACTAACTATATAATTTCTTTATTACTGGGAAACACTAATTTTATATTTGTGAAAACTAACATTTAACCCATTCAAGCAGACTTGGGGTGCTGTAAATTTTAGGGGTAAGTTTTCTAATTAAATGGTGTCATTTTATGGATGAAGGAGGGATGGATGAAGGAGCTTGAAATATAAAAAAAATTCTTTTGAATAGTGTCTGCAATGAGAACCGAAACACATTTTAATACGCGTTCGGCTGAAAATAGATTACAGTTTTTATGAAAAAATTAACAGATGAAATCCTGTGAAGTTCTGCCACAGTTCGAATGCGTCATAAGTTAAACCTTTTTAGTTAAACCCTTCTGTAATCCGAATACTTTTTAAGTTGCACTACCAAAAAAAAACTCCATTCAAAGGACTCCTCACTACTAACAGATGCAGATTTCCTAAAGCGAAAAAATTAACACAATAAATCCCATGACATTTCACTACCGTGAAAAACAAAGCTTTCAAACAACAACAAATTGGTTTATTAATTTTCTGAAAAAAAATTAATTTTTCGATTGTCTCAATAAGATTTTCTGAAATAAATTGGATTTTTCGATATTCTGAAAAATATTTAATTTACCCATTTTCTTAATAATAAAATGGATATCTCGATTTTCTGAAAAAAATTTTATTTTCTCAAATTGATTTTCTAAAAAAATTTTGAACAATTTTTTCTGAAAAAATATAGATTTTCTAAACAAAAATTTTTGTTTTTCAATTTTCTGAAACAAAAAATTTGATTTTAGATTTTATGAAAAAATTTGGATTATCTCAAAAACATATTTGGATTTATTGATTTTCTCACAGAAAAAAAATTGATTTTTCGATTTTCTCAAAAATAAAATGAATTTTTCGATTTTCTCAAAAATATTTGCATTTTTAGAGTTTCCGAAATAATTTGGATTTTTCGATTTTGTGAAAAAAAAATCAATTAAACAAAATTAGACATTTCGCTGTTCTTAAAAAAGATTTTCTAAGGATTTGCTTAACAACAATTTGATTTTCGATTTTTTAAAAAATTAAAATTTTAGATTTTCTGAAAAAATTTGGATTTTCTCAAAAAAAAATTGATTTTTCGATTTGCTAAGAAAAATTTTATTTTCCGATTTTCTAAAAAAAATTGATTTACCAATTTTCTAAAAAAAATGTGAATTTTTCGATTTTCCGAAAAAACTTGGATTAACTCAAAAACAATTGATTTTCTTAAAAAAATTTGAATTAACAAAAATTTTATTTTTCAATTTTCTAAAAAAAAAAATAGAGATCCTTAAAGAATTGCGTTTTCTCAAATAAAAAAATTGGACTATTCGATTTTCTCAACAAAAAAAAGGCTTTTCCGATTTTCTGAAAATATTTGGATTTTTCGATTTACCGAAATAATTTGGATTATTCGATTTTCTAAATAAAAATTGATTTTCCGATTTTCTAAAAAAATTTGGATTTTTCGATTTTCCGAAAAAACTTGGATTATCTCAAAAATAATTGATTTTCTTAAAAAAAAAAAAAATTGAATTAACAAAAATTGTATTTTTCAATTTTCTATAAAAAAAAATAGATTTTAGATTTCCTTAAAAAATTGCGTTTTCTCAAATAAAAAAATTTTATTTTTCGATTTTCTCAACAAAAAAAAAAGGCTTTTCCGATTTTCTGAAAATATTTGGATTTTTGGATTTTCTAAAAAAAAATATATTTTCGAATTTCTCAAAACAAAATTAGACTTTCCGGTTTTTTTTTAAAAAATTTGATTTTCTGAAAAAAATTTGATTTTCTCAAAACAAAAATTGGATTTTTTTCATTTTTCTCAAACAAAAATGATTTTCCGATTTTCTAAAAAAAAATTGAATTTTTCGAATATCTTGAAAAAATACACGATGCAAAAAGAAACCAATACAGTTTTGTATAAATAACCGCCAGATTTTTCCCCCCCAAATTCTTTATAGGATTTTTTGTCTCTAGAGTAAGGCTTAAGTGGGCGTAATTGGCACACCCTCCCCCATTCTGACCGCCCTTAGATGAAATGAATTTTATTTGGGAAGTGAATATAAATCTCACAGCTTAACACTTTAACATTTGTTGGATTTCACTCAGTGTAGTTTTTTTTTAAACAAAGCCTATTTGTAGGCGCTTTTTTTTGTGGGGTAAATCAACAAAACTAGTTTTTCTTTAATTTAAAAACGTTTAATAAACAGCCTTTAACTCTGAATTTAGTTAGTTGAATTTTAATAATTTTCAAAAACACTTTCCAACAAATTTTTAATTATCGAAGCCTACCTTTTAGGAGCACTCTGGCGTTTATTCCTTCTCTTATGAATTTGTCATATTTCACATACACATACACATATATTCACAGAGCCTTGTGTTAAAGGGCTTTAAATGGAAGCACACACCCAGCCGTAGCGAAAACCAAAACAAAGGTTATGTCAAAATTGTATAGCACAGCCTTAGGCTGATAACATGAGACAATTTGTTTGTTATCGTCTGATGGTGTTTTACATATTTTTCTTTTTTCTTTCTATAGCCACAGATGTGGTGTTGTATTTTCGAAAACAATATTTTTGTTTTGTTTTATTTAAAGCCTACTTTCGGGCAAAATAAACACACTTTACAGATTTTTGCTTATGAATTGAATTGGACTTTTTTTGTGGCAGTTTTAAGAAATGCTTTTTGTGAAACTGATCAATTACCATTTGCTTAGCCTACTTTGAGGCTTTTATTTTTCACTTGCAATTTTTTTAAAAAAAAAATTTGTCGACTCGAAACGATCGCGTTTATTTTTTTTTCGGATTTACATTCTTTTTGCTGCAACTACCTTTTATGCCCTGACTGTTGTTGTTTGGGATTTTGAGGTTTTTTTTCTTGTTTGGTATTCAGCGTTTTCGTTCACGTTCCGTTACAGCGTCTTCGTTACGAGATAAACAACCGCACGTTTCCGCAGACACGATAGAACTAAAATCAGCAACAACGAATAAAATCATCCAAAAGTCGGCAGCCACACCAGCAACAACAAAAGGCCCCCCACACACACTCACACGCGCACACTTACTCACACGCACAACATTTCAAATTCCACAGCATCCAAGAAGGAGGCAAAATGGATGTCATGGGTGCTGCTGATGTGTGGATTCCCACACACACACACACACAGTCCACAAACAGAAATTACTTTGCACAAGAATATCAAAAAGAAAACAGACGCCGAAAGTTAACAAGTAAAAACGCCGGAAATGAATAGTGGATTTCAAACAGATGAGCTCTCTCTCACTCTCTCTTTCATACTCTCCGGTAAACAAATATCTCTCTACGTCCATCTCTCTATCTCCATTCAGCTGAATCTGCTGAGAGCATCTAGTCTCATACAATCCACCCATACAAATAGAGACACTGAGTGAGATACTCTCTCTCTCGCACTGCCTGGTGGATTGTATGCTGTGGGCGTACAGAGGGCGGGGAACTTCGTGGCTTGTAGCACGTTGTGCTTTTTGTTGAGCCTTCATTACTGTATCAGTAGGTCAATATCCACGTTGTGTTTATCCCTTAAAGTATGCTTTACTTGTGCTGGTTTTTTCCCCCCGTTAACATTTTGTTTGGAGAGCCTGTTTGTATGAATGTGGGGAGGTGTAATGTGAGTGTGTGTGTGTGGATTAGAGTGGAGTGAAATTCAAAAAAAAAAGTTAACCTCGGAAAGAGATGTAGTCTGGGGTCCTAATGAGGGGAAAAACAAAGAAAAAAATTTTAAAAAATTTTTAGGGGTCGCGCCCCTCCCTCGAAATTTGGAAATTATCGCTATTTTGGCGTTGATTTTAGAAAAATCCTAAAAAGTTTTTTGTCAATAAATGTTTGCAATAGCGTAAACAATGAAATAAGGGCATGAAAAAATTTAAAAAAAATTTTCTCATTGTTCAAAAATTTCAAAAAGTAAAATAATTCAAATCGTCCCTTCTTCAGAAAATTGACTGAACAATGAAATCGCCACCAAAGCTACAAAAATTAGTCGATTATCCTCATATTTGCCTCAAATACTTTTGTTTGGGCACTGAACAAGCTCAAACTTTTAAATTTCGAATAAGTTAAGTCGTTAATTTTTAGGATTTTTCTAAAATCAACGCCAAAATAGCGATAATTTCCAAATTTCGAGGGAGTGGCGCGACCCCTACAAATTTTTTAAAATTTTTTTCTTTATTTTTCCCCTCATTAGGACCCCAGACTACATCTCTTTCCGAGGTTAACTTTTTCAAATTAAAAAAAAAGCATGTTTTCACTCCACCCTAGTGTGGATATCGGCGTGATTTTGTCATCTATATTTTTTTTTTGGTAAATTCTTGGTGTTTTTGTGTGTTTTTTTTTTTATTTCATTCATTTCTTATGTGTTTTTAATCGTTTAAAGGCAAAATCATATGCCGGTTTTTTGCATCACCTTTCTATCTCTCTCTCTCTGTGCCTCACTATCTCTCTCTCTTTCTTTCTCTGAACTAGCCTGTGCGCCTAAATTTAGGCATTTCCTCGCTTGTGCTAAAATCCTAGCCTGCCTTAAGGGGGAGGGGGATTTATATCCTTTTTTTTTTTTGGTTAAAGGTATTTATATTGTGGTAATGTTTTAGCACTTTTTGGGCCTTCCCCCACCGGGACTTGTGGTTAATGGGGGAGGGGGGGAGGTGTGTATGACGTTGGCATGCGAGGGGCAGGGCTGTGTCTGTGCCAGCTTTTGCTGAACTGATTTTCACCAAGGTCTTTTTGTCTGTCCGTCCAAACACACTCTTGCTTGGAACATTTTCTTTTTCTTTTTGTTCTTCCACAAACTATTACCGGTCAAATGTTAAATGAGCCATTAACACAGGGTGTAGTGGACTAAATGAAGAAAACGCCTTCAGCATTTTCTATTACATTTTCACTCATCTGGGTGATTTCACAACAAATGTTAGCCTTGTGTTTTATATGGAAGCGAATGCAGATCGTCTTACCAGCAGATGTGCAAATTGGCACCTTACATACGTTTCTTACCTGGGTCCACTGTCGCCAAAATGTCTGAGTCCCCCCCCCTGCTCATGAAAAACCTAATAACGAATCCTATTGTTTTCCGGAGGTGCTGTTTGGCCAGAAAATTTCTAAGAGGATATCAACTGATCCAGACGGCCTGTAGACTTAGATCTAAGTTCGTTGAATGAGCTTTTTTTTGTTTGTCTAATTCAGGGAATTCCAAATTTTGATTTTATTGCATTTTTCCGCCACTTGAAACTGGAGAATTGTGCCATCCGGTGAATGCTCACAACTGAACTGCTACTTTTTCACTGAACAGTTTGAATCGTTATTTTTGCGGTGCCTTGTTTCGCTTAATGCGGTTCAAACCAAATCGAAGCCGATTAACAAAAGAACTCTGAACATTCGAAATCAAAAGGAATTATCTAATTTGCGGGCTGAGAATATTCCATAAAGTATTGCTCCGTATGAGGCCAAGCGGCCAACCAAAACACTCCCCAGAGTCTGTCTGTCTGTCTGTCCGTTCGCCGTTCGTCCCTTTTGATGATGGAAATTGTTTTGAATTGACGTTCCAAAGAATATCAAGCGACAATTCAATTCGACCCACCGACCTAGGCCATGTCCCACACATCTCCTGTCCCACATCTCCTATCCCAAATCTCCATTCCCTTCTCCCGCAAATCCCCCCCCCCCCCCCCAAAAAAAAAGTAAAACAAAAATAATGCGCTTAATATTTCCCAGCCAAATGAATATATTCCATGTGAAATTTGTAGTACGTACACCTAATCAAAAACATATTCCCAGATTCATTCAAATATTCCGTACTTAGCATAAACATATTCAATTTCATTACCTACAATTTCCATATTTCTTCTCCTGTTGAACGTTTTGCCCTTCATTGTTTCTGGCATGTGATCCCCGGCCATACTTTAGAACATTTGATTCAATAAATCATATTTTTTTTCTTCTGCTGTTTGATTCCGCGACCTTGTTTCGTGTGCAATGAAAGGAGAACAAAAGGCAGGACTGAAATATTTCCCCAGTCGTCGTCTCAGTTAGGAAGCCAGTCAGTTAGGCAGGCACTTGCTAGCTGCTGTCTAAGAAAAGTAAATAAAAATCTCTTTTTCCATAAAATTTTCATAACTGCAAACTCCCCTTTCCGCCAGCCAACGCACTCAATACAATACGTACGTAAAGCAAACAAAACAAAACGAAACGAAACGAAACAATGAAAACCGAATTGATGAATTGAAAGAAGTGAAAACAGCGCCTCCGCCGCAATACACAATTGGCCGTAAAAGGAAAAAAAACTTGACGGAAATGCTAATAACAATAAGTGAGTTTTCTTCTGTTTAACTTTGAAAGGCAGAAACCAAATGCTATGAATGTCAGCAAAAAGAAACAAGAATACTTCACGGCTGCATGGCTCGCCGAACGCGTATATCCGCATCACGAGCTTTAGAAACCTCACGGATCTTCGGCCGGGATGCGATGATTTATTAAAGCTTCTGATTAACTTTTATACACAAATCAATAATCGACATGAACGCATAACAACAAATAATTCATTTGTTGGCCAAAAGGGCCGAACGGCAAACGGACAGACAGACCGACAGACTCTGGGGAGTGTTTTGGTTGGCCGCTTGCCTCATACGGAGCAATACTTTATTGAATATTCTCAGGCCACCAGCACAGCCCGCAAATTAGATAATTCCTTTTGATTTCGAATGTTCAGAGTTCTTTTGTTGTTCGGCTTCGATTTGGTTTGTTTTACGCAAACACATGCATAATTGTTGAATGGAATGCTTATGTTTAATAATAGAGTATACTTTTAGGAGATTCTATGATGTTCGGCATAATCCGACGAGTGGAGTATGAAAGTTTGTGGGTAAACACAATAACGAAATTGTAAGGTCGAGCACGTCGTTGGGAGAGCAGTGGAAAGAAGAGTGAAATGAAAGAGTAAAATTCAACTGAACGACTCGTGTTATCATGATTGAGGGCCAGGATTTTATGACGACATGGAATGAGCCCATGAGTAATGGCAAATGGGAAATGGCTTCGTCAGGGTCTAGATTGACAAGAATATACAGCAGTGAGTAACGAGGTGTGCTCTCCGGCAAAGTACCAGCCCAAGAAGAAAAGGTCAGATCACTAGAGATGTTGTCTAGCCCAGTGAGTCAGATAAAAAATATAAAACCGGAACGGCATTACAAAAACCAAAAGAAAGAAGGTGAGATAAGAATAAGATCAACTGGCAAAGGCAAGTGAAACAACAGCCAAAGAGAAATCCAAGTTGAACAAGAGCTAAAGGGAGTAAGATCGAGACTCAGAACTAAAAAATCATTGAAAACGATAAGACTGACACTTCATTATAAAGACAAAGGGGAAGTTGAATGGTACAAGATAAGACCGCCATTCAGAGGGTAAGATCAAGTGGAAGAATAACTAGACCGGGTGAATACGGCAGCAGAAGAAGTGGACAAGGCGATAAGACCGAGACTTCGGTATAAACATTATGTGGAAGAAAAACTGGAGAAGGTAAGACTGAGGTAAGAGTGAGTGGATGGATAATTATCTTAATGGAGTAAGACCGATACTCCGATGAAAGATCAAGTGGATGAAAAACCTTAGAAGTTAAGACCCAGTGTAAAGAACAAAAGGAACGAAGGTAAGATCGACAGTACGATTGTGGAGAAAGAAATGACAGATGTCAATAGAAAATGACAGATGTCAATAAAAAAAGGAATGTAGTCAATAAAATATGACAGCTATCAATAAAAATGACATATTTCGATAAAAAAAAATGACAGCTAGTAATAGAAAATTACAGTTGTCAATAAAAAATGACAGCCAGTAATAGAAAATGACAGATGTCAATAAAAAAATGACAGCTATTAATTGAAAATGACAGTTGTCAATAAAAAATGACAGCTAGTAATAGAAAATGACAGATGTCAATAAAAAAGGAATGTAGTCAATAAAATATGACAGCTATCAATAAAAATGACATATTTCGATAAAAAAAAATGACAGCTAGTAATAGAAAATTACAGTTGTCAATAAAAAAATGACAGCTAGTAATAGAAAATGACAGTTGTCAATAAAAAATGGCAGCTAGTAATAGAAAATGACAGTTGTCAATAAAAAATGACAGCCAGTAATAGAAAATGACAGAATTAAAAAAAAATGACAGCTAGTACTAGAAAATGACAGTTGTCAATAAAAAATGACAGCTATTAATAGAAAATGACAGTTGTCAATAAAAAATGACAGCTATTAATAGAAAATGACAGTTGTCAATAAAAAATGACAGTTGTCAATAAAAAATGAGAGCTGTCAATAAAAAATGAGAGCTGTTAATAAGAAATTACAGCTGCCAATAAAAAATGAGAGCTGTCAATAAGAAATTACAGCTGTCACTTTTTGTAATTTTATAGACAGTTGTCATTTTATTGACAGCTGTAATTTTATTGACAGCTGTCATTTGTTTTGACAGCTATCACTTGTTTTAACAGCTGTCATTTGTTTTGACAGCTGTCATTTGTTTTGGCAGCTATCATTTGATTTAACAGATGTCATTTGTTTTGTCAGCTGTCAATTGTTTTGATAGCTGTCATTTGTTTTGACAGCGGCCATTTTATTGTTGTTATTCTATCAACAGCGGCCATTTTAATAACTGCTGTCATTTGTTTTGACATCTGTCATTTGTTTTGACAGCTGTCATTTGTTTTGAAAGCTGTCATTTAAATAACTGCTGTCATTTGTTTTGACAGCTATCATTTGTTTTGAAAGCTGTTATTTGTTTTTAACAGCTGACATTTTATTCACAGCTGTCATTTGTTTTTGACAGCTGACATTTTATTCACAGCTGTCATATTATAGACAGCTGTCATTTTATTGACAGCTGTCATTTTATTGACAGCTGTCATTTTATTGACAGCTGTCATTTTATTGCCAGCTGTCATTTTATTGCCAGCTGTCATTTTATTGTCATATTATTCACAGCTGTCATTTTATTCAAACCCAACTTATCACACCGCCCACTCGTCACACCATACAGCTTCCACTGACGTTAGTTGCTTCTTCATTCGTTAATTTTGTAAAGTGTTTTATATATTTATTTTTTTGTTTGTTCTTTTTTTTTGTTGTTTGTGTTGTTGTTATTGTTTTCTCTTCATTACTGTTCGTGTAGTTCTTATTGTGTGGGTTCTTCCATGTTGTTAGTGTAGTGAGCAGGATTTAAATGTCTGTATTTTTATAAGGATTCTTTGCCTATTCATGTGCTGTAGTAAGTATGCATGTATTTGTTTGGCTGTGTCAGTGTATGCGATAGAGTTTGTATGTGTGTATTTTTATTATGTTTAGTTTTCCTTTTTTTTTTTCTTTTTTGCGCAAAAGATTAATCGTAAATGTTCATGTTTTTCATAGTGATTATGTGATTCTTTACTCTAAAAATAATCTTTGTTTGTTAGTGGTTACGGACTTAAATAGGGCAAGTGGTATGATCGGCTGGGTGAAGATTGCGCGAAAGGGTTAGACGAAGATTGATGGCTTATTGGCTTTGTGAATATTAAACAAATAATATTTTTTGAATATTTAAAAACTGTTTAAATAATTTAAAGTCACTTTTAAGGCATGAAGTTCCGTACATCTTTTAAATATCCTGATTTTCTTATCAATGGCACGTGTTCAAATGTATCGGTCATGTTGTAAGTATTTCTTTTAAAAATCTATCAAAGGGAAGAGTAAAAATTGGAGATGCTGATTTCGCGTCATGGACGAACCCTAATCAAATGATCTGGGTAACGTATCTGTGGAACAGTTGAGTGCTAACTCCCATCAGGACACTGAAAAATTGGAGATAGACAAGAACAGTTTTACTAAGGACATCTCAGAACAAATATTTGTTTTAATAAACAAAGACTTTCGAGAGAGAGAGATGGAGAGATATTTGAATTAAACATTTGGATCGCTTTGCGAGTTGATAGAGCGCTTGTCTATCAGCGTGGGGGTTGAGGGTTCGATTCCTAACAGAGGATTTGGCCTAAGGCTGCAAAATGACCAGCCATATGGTCCGATTTACCCTTGTACCCCAAAATTAGAATATAAATTTATAAATATAAATTGTTATTGAAAGAAAAACTGAAAAGTAGCCTTTCCCATTCCCAACTTATTGCACCTTCCACACTACATCCTCCGGAACTTCCCCATCTCTCAGCTGTCTCTTAGTTGTAATAATGTGAGCATTCCCGGTTTTTGTTTCTTCTGTCGGTTTGTTGTTGTTTTTTTTAAGCACATAACATATGTTGCGTGTTAGCATTAAGTCGCATATAAGAGCGAACGCATCTCCTGCCACCCAACACGTACACATACGAATCCATCCATTTATCTATGTGTGTGTGTGTGTGTGTTGGGTGGGGGGAACGGAATTCTCTAATAGTTTTGTTACAGCGTGCTAAGTAAGCACTTAAACAATAAAACTCATGAAACACCCACCCGCTACCGCCAACATCCATCCATAAGTTCTGGCAACTTGATTATCTCATTAATTACTGCTAATGAAACAGATTGATGCGGGATTCTCGCAATTGCGTTAAAAATTGTGTTTTAAGTGAACACACACACACACACATACACATTTATTCGCACATTTTTTGTGGTTTCGCAAATCATTTCATCATGGGATTTCAGCTCTTTTTCTAGCCCAACCAACCAACAATCAAAGTTTTAATTAAGGACATTTCATTTTTTTTTTTTTCCTTTGGGGTGGGGGGGAATTTTATGGCGTAATTTTATGTTTTTCGCAAATTAAAGTAGGTTTTTCTGCTTGAGTGAGCCAAAAAGAAAATAAGAAACATTTGAAGAAATTCCGCAATTCAAATGCGAAAATATTTAAAAGGATACACAATGTGTGTATTACACATATCCTCACCTGTTAATAGATACATTTGAAGAAATTCCACAATTCATGGCAAAGGCTGTGCGATAATGCGAAATTATTTAAAAGGATACACATGTCCTCACTGGTCTCATTCGAAATCAATATTTTTAAAAAATAGTTGCCAGTTTCAAAATCTGAAGTTCAAAGTTCAAACTTTTTAATTACATTTTTTTTAAAAAGCAATAAGAACAATTATGTCATAATGTGTATAAACAATTAAGGAAAATTTTTTAAAAAAAATCCGCCCCAAAATCCACAAATACGAAAAGTAGTGAACTTTGTTTTTTTTTTTTTAAAAAAAACAAAATATTTAAAGATAAAAAAGTGTATTTTTTAACAAAATAGCTCTTCAAAATGTATGAGATACAGTTCGAAGTCGAAAAAAACAAATTTATATTTTTCCAAATTACGAATTAAAAAAATTTTTTTTTTAAAAATTCTATAGGAACAATTACGTCAAAATGTGTATAAAAAAATGAATCAACAAAAAGTACAACAACAATTCCCGCCTTAAAATCCAAAAATTTTATGTTTTAACATTTTGCTACAAAAAAAAATTTTACTTCATAATAAAGATAACAAAATGCACTTTTTAATAAAAAATTACAGTTTGACCAAATCAAATAGGATTTTTTTAAATTACAAAAAAAATAAATTTTTTTTTAAATGCAATAGGAACAACAATTTGTATTAAAAACCTAACAAAAATATAAATAAAAAAAATGTTCGCCCTAAAATCCAAAAATACGAAAAGTAGAAAAGTGTGATTTTCTTTAAATTCGATATTTTTAAAATTGTTACCCCAACCAAACTATATTTGCTACAAATAAAATGTTGACTTAATAACAAAGAGAAGAAATTACACTTTTAAAAGAAAAAATTACCTCTTTTTAATAAAAAATTACAGTTCGACCTAATCAAATGGGATTTTTTTAAATATAAAAAAACAAAAACAAAAATATAAATAAAATTTCCAACAATACCCAAAAATACGAAAAGTAGAAAACGTTGCTTTTTTTAAATTCGATATTTTTAAAATTGTTGCCCCAACCAAACTATATTTGCTACAAATAAAATGTTGACTTAATAACAAAGAGAAGAAATTACACTTTAAAAAAAAATTAACTCTTTTCAATAAAAAATTACAGATCGACCTAATCAAATAAGGATTTTTTTAAATTTAAACAAAAAAATTAAATTAAAAAAAAATATTTTTTTTTAAAATGCAATAGGAACAACTACGTCAAAACGTGTATTAAAAACCTAACAACAAAAATATAAATAAAAAAAATGTTCGCCCTATAATCCAAAAATACGAAAAGTAGAAAACGTTGATTTTTTTTAAATTCGATATTTTTAAAATTGTTGCCCCCTCCAAACTATATTTGCTACAAATAAAATGTTGACTTCGTAATAAAGAGAAGAAATTACACTTTTAAAAAAAGTTACCTCTTTTTAATAAAAAATTACATTTCGACCAAATTAAACATGATTTTTTTAAATTTAAAATATAAAATTTAAATTTAAAAAAAAAATTTAAAATTTAAAATTTTTTTTTTTTTTTTTAAATGCAATAGGAACAACTACGTCGAAACGTGTATTAAAAACCTAACAACAAAAATATAAATAAAAAAAAATTTTCGTCCTATAATCCAAAAATACGAAAAGTAGAAAACGTTGATTTTTTTTAAATTCGATATTTTTAAAATTGTTGCCCCAACCAAACTATATTTGCTACAAATAAAATGTTGACTTAATAACAAAGAGAAGAAATTACACTTTTAAATAAAAGTTACCTCTTTTTAATAAAAAATTACATTTCGACCAAATTAAACATGATTTTTTTAAATTTAAAATATAAAATTTAAATTTAAAAAAAAAATTTAAAATTTAAAAAAAAATTTTTTTTTTTAATGCAATAGGAACAACTACGTCAAAACGTGTATTAAAAACCTAACAACAAAAATATAAATAAAAAAAAATGTTCGCCCTATAATCCAAAAATACGAAAAGTAGAAAACGTTAATTTTTTTTAAATTCGATATTTTTAAAATTGTTGCCCCAACCAAATTATATTTGCTACAACAAAAATGTTGACTTAATAACAAAGAGAAGAAATTACACTTTTAAAAAAAAGTTACATCTTTTTAATAAAAAATTACAGTTCGACCAAATCAAAAATGATTTTTTTAAATTAAAATTAAAAAAATATTTGTTGTTTTAAATTTAACAACTATATCAAAATGTATTTAAAAAACCTAAAAACAAAAAATACAAAAATAATTTCGCGCCCTAAACTCCCAAAATTCGAAAATTTGTTAAACTTTATATATTTTTTTAAATTAGATGTTTTTGAAAATGTTGGTCACAACCAAGCTATAGGGTTATCCATTTTGCTTTTTAAAAGTAAACATAAATAAAACACATATAAAATATTTTTTTTTTTTATTATAAAGTTTGAACGTTTATAATAATGTGAAACACTACATCATTTAAATGACCACCACGCGAATTGTTTGTTTGATTCTTTTGAGGTGAGTTTGGACCAATAAAATATTTTTTTTTTAAAATTGCAACAACAAGAACTGCTTCACAAGGTGTTTTAAATACAAACATTTATTTCCCCGCTAAAATCAAAAAATACAAAAAGTCGTGGACTTTGGAAATATTTCCGAAATATATACAATTGTCTGTTGTTTTATGTTAATACCATAAAATAATCTCTCACTCAATGTCTAAAACCAGTTTTTTACAGAACTCCTAAATGTTGACTCGATCAAAAGTTATAGATTTTTGGCCGACGGAAATGCCATCTGTCTGTGCATCGTTCAACTGAGCCGAAACCCAAAATAGCACGTCAAAGTCTATCAAAACTCAAAGTAATGTTAACTATGATTATTTATTATTCTTTCTCTAACTCCTGCCAGGAGGTCTGACCGGTTTTCAAAGAATATTGCCTGGGCTTACGCTATTTTGTGGATTATGGAAAGAATACTCAGAGATTTTGCAACGCACCATCTCACACGACTAGAAATTATAGCCTGATGGTTAGAACATTGCCTGGGCTTACGATATTTTTACAGAGTTTGAGGAAGTCGAAACTGGGCCTGATTTATGGAAAGAATACTCTGGGACAAGACTCGAAATTATTGCCACAAGATCAGTCGGTTTCTCAAGAACTTTGTCAGAGCTTGCAATATTATTAACAGAGTTTGAGGAAGTCCGAAGAGGTTTTGGTATGTGGAAAGAATACTTGCAACGCCCCGTCTCACCAGACTATAAGTGTGACTGAATTTCGGCACAGGAATTCAAACAAAAATCATCGAATGACCTTCGCATCACCCGTTTTTCTCTTTTTAGAACTCAAATTACCATTTGGAGACCAAAGTTTTGCATGTAATGTGGAATAATCTTCCTGCTAGTGTTTTTTCCTGCCTGCTATGACATTAAATTCAAGGCCAACGTCAGCAAACACCACTCTCTGTTTCCTCCCTCCAATACCCTTATTTGCTATCGGTACTGCATTGTGTCATTTCAATCAACGACAGTTGGTTCCACCCAGACGGCTTAACTTGACGCGAAATCAATTTGGTGACAACGTTTTTCTTTTCAGAAGTTGTCCAGTTGACTGGCCGCCCCTCGTTTAAGACCTCTGGTTGATTTTTTATGGGGCAATGTTAAGTCAAGGGACAAACCCGCAACTCCTGAGGCTTTGACAGTCACTACTCACCATTGACACTATACGGCCAGATTTATTGAAAAAAATAGCCGGAAATTGTACTGATGGGATGGACCATGTAACTCTTGGCCAAGGTGGTCATTTCCAGTTGACTGGCTGCCCTTCGTTTAAGACCTCTGGTTGACTTTTTGTGGGGCAATGTTAAGTCAAGGGACAAACCCGCAACTGCTGAAACATTGGCAGTCACAATTCAGGCCACCATTGACGCTATACGGTCAGATTTATTGAAAAAATTAGCCGGAAATTGTACTGATGGGATGGGCCATGTAACTCTTGGTCAAGGTGGTCATTTCCAGTTGACTGGCTGCCCCTCGTTTAAGACCTCTGGCGCAATGTTAAGTCAAGGGACAAACCCGCAACTCCTGAGTCATTGCCATTCACTACTCACCATTGACGCTATACGGCCAGATTTATTGAAAAAATTAGACAGAAATTGGACTGATGGAATGGACCATGTAACTTTCTGGTTATTTTGCCATAAATCATATTTAAAAAACAAATGCCATGAAATTATCTACCAGATATGTCATTGTCAATGTCACTCCAATAATATTTCTGTTTTCTATTAGCATTTAAAGTTCTCAAGCTCTTAAAAAACACCCGATATTTCTTCTTTTTTTTCGTGGTCCAACCATTGCAATTACTGTCCAACCGTCGCCCACCGTAGCTGCTCCAATTGTGTTTATTCTGCTCAACAGTCATTGGCCAGAGTTGTATTTGAAAGCAGACACGATTCCATTGAAGATGAATATTATGATCTGATTTTTAGGCTGCTTTGGCTTTCATTTTGGAAATCGCTGATGGCAAAAAATTTGGCTTTTTGAAAGAGAGAAAAAAATAAAAATACACGTGTATCGGCGATTTTCATGTACACGTCAGAATTTTTTTTTTTTAGTTTGAAGTATGAAGTTCGTAGTGGCCTGTGTGAAAGCCTTTGGACCGATTTATAACCCTTTTTCAGTGATCCAATCGAGTTGATTTTGGGCAGGCAGACTCGTGGAAATGTCTGTATCACTTCAAATTTTTTAAAAAAAAATTTTTTTGACTTTTGTCAATTCTCAGATTTTCCTATTTTTTTTTTTTTTTTAAATGGTTATCCTTTTATTTTAAGGTTTCAGTTCAAAAAACATTTTTTTTTCGTAACGCTTAAGTAGTTTAAAAATTTGGAGTCTCTTCAAGTTATGCTAAGAAAAGTGAAAAAAATATTTTTTTTTTCAAAAATAATAAAAATTGGGGAAAATCTGAGAATTGATAAAAATCTATTTTTTAAAAAATTTGACGTGATACAGACATTTCCACGAGTCTGCCTGCAAAAAATCTGCTCGATTGGATCGCTGAAAAAGGGTTAAATATCGGTCCAGAGGCTTTCACACAGGCCGCTACGAGTTTCATACTTCAAACTTAAAAAAAAAAAAAAAAAAAAAAAAAAAAAAAACGCCCCGGTAGGCGAGTTGGTAGCGTGCTTGCCTATCAGCGTGGGGGTTGTGGGTTCGATTTCCACAAGAGGCTTTGGTCTGTCGCTGCAAAAAAATCTAAACATATGGTCTTTGTCACCCGGTTTACCCAAAAATTAGAATATAAATTTACTTTGTATTGTAATTAATAATAAATAAATAAATAAAAATAAATAAAAAAAAAATTCTGACGTGTACATGAAAATCCCCGATACATGTATATTTTTATTTTTTATCCCCTTTCCGAAAAAGTAAATTTGGTTCATAGGACAGAGTGTGTGTAACACGGTGTAATAATATACCAGCAACTGTTATGCGTAAGTTAAAAGAAAGTTATCTATGAATTTGTGAAATTTTATGCAATTTCCCTTTTCAACAGACCCAGTTTTTGTGTGGCGTTTCTGCCGGCAATTAATCTTTAAAACCGATCTCAAAAACGTGCCAAACACCAATTACTGTCCACTTGACCAGTTCTGTAAGTACCTGATAACTGGTGCTGATGATGATGACGATGCTGTTGTAGTCGATGATGGCTCTGTGTAGTTTCCCACCCGCCCCCCCTCCCTCCATCACGTTTCCAATTACAGTTTTAATTGCCCCAAAAGGTTTTTAGAGAAAATAGCAAAGCGGCGGCAGGATTTACCCATCGGACCGGTCTGGAAAATTTTCAAATATTGAAATTTATGCATTTGCTTTTCGAAAAAGCAATTGTTCAACACTACAGCCAACCAACCCACCCACAACACTTTGAAGTTCTAGTGCACATTTAAAGCTCTTGCTCCTCCTGGCGTCTTTGGCCATCGGTGCGCGCTTCCTCTCGTTTAGTTTGTTAAATCGAATGATGTATTTATTATTTGATATGCTGTTTGGTTTTACTACCGCACAACAGATTTTACAATCAATTTACTTTGCTTTTGTTGGCCTGGGCAGGCGGATGCCTTTAAGCCTTTACCTGCCGCATGCCACCATTTCTAGTTTATTGTTGACTTTGGGAAACTCAACCAACTAATATTCAAACAACCACCGGCACTAGAACATGAACATCATATAACAACAGCCCTGGCCTAGGCCAGTGCAACACTTTAGTCCCGGTTACCCTCTGAAGAGTGCTCTCATGTCTGTGGCTCCTAGAGCATGACGGGGTGGGGACACAGCAAGGATAACGTTTCTGTGCCCTGTTGTGCTAGAAAAACCTAAAGCCAACTACTTGAAATTCTTTGGCAAAACTTGGTGGGTATTTTCCTTCCTTCGTCTCTCTCCTTAGCGTCAGTTCTGATACTGCAGCAGCCCCCCCCCCCCCAATATTCGCCTTATTCTAGGTAACGAATGTTGTGCAACAGTAACAATTCAATTGTTTGTGGCAAAAAAAAAAAAAATAGAAAACGAAACGAAATATTGTAAGCGGGAAATATTGTTAAAATTGATTTTTAGAGTTGTAGCCGCAACGTATGGCAAATATTGAATGGCTCACTCGTTTGTCGCTGTTCCTTTAGAAATGTGCACGTCGGCGTACATTTCGATATTTGTTATTATTCTTGACTTAAGTGTTGAAGCATTTTCCACAGCCATCGTATTGGCAAAAATGAACAAAAAAAAAGGGTGTTCCATTTGCGGTTTGACTTAGAATTAGTCAGAAGTTAAGAAGAAATGCTGACAACCGTTTGGTCTTGACCAGGATTTTAAAAATTACCGATCTTTCTTGATAACTCTTGAAAATCTTGAATGTCGCACTGGCTCTCCAAAAGCGTAACATGGCCGATTAGAACTTATTCCTCAATATTATGGCGGACGGCAATGACAAAGAAATGTAACGTGAAATAACTTCAAGGGATTCACAGAACCTGCAGCGTAGGAATACGCGGAGCAATGAGGACGGCGCCGACGAGCGCCCTCGAAATATTGCCAGATATCCACCCAATAGATATTCAAGTGAAATGTGAGGCAGCGATCTCAGAAAGGAGACTAAGGGCACTGAATGAGTGGATTGATCAGAGAATAATGGAAAACCTAGAAGGGTTCCCCAAATGGATGTCAGATGGATCGCATCCCAGAAACATACATGGTTGCGAACAGCACGACAAGGATAGGAGACAGACGAGAACACGACACACACACCCAAGACGGCGGAATAGTGGAGTGCTACACAGTAGGCATTGGAATCTACATCCACAATCCGAGGGTCGAATTGGCATGCCAGTTACCAAAGTACTCAGAGATCAGGGCCATCACAGAATGCCTAAAATGGCTGCGGAACAGAATCACAGGAAAAACTATGTGTATTTTCACAGACACTCAAAACGCAATTAGATTCTTTAGGGATGATAGTGTCCAGTCAAGGACACTCACGAACTGTAAGGAAGCGATAACTAAAGTATCGAGAGTTAACGACATATTTATAAACTGGATACCGGGCCACCAAGGATACCGGTTTCCAGGCAATGTTAGGGCCGACGAACTGGCTCAAATGGGAAGTGAATCACATTGCAATTGTCGAAACCTTTTCTGAAGACAAAAAAGGAGTTGAGGGAATGGATGAGGACGACCCACGCCCCCAGATGGCAAGTGGAACAGTTGGGAATAACCACAAAGGAAACCTGGGGCAATCTCGATTACAAGAAACCACTGAGAATATTCGGGTTTAACAAAAATGAGTTGACGTCATCACAGGCCACTCTAGCCTAATCCATGTTCCGAGAGTGACGAATGTGGGGCATGCTGAGAGGATGCCGAGACGGCGGAATACTTCCTGTGCCAGTGCCCCGCTTTCTCGCAGATCAGGAAAATCCATTTAGGAGTGGATACCTTAGATGGCCTGTCGGACGTGAAAGGAATGGACATAGGGAATTTAAGAAATTTTGTAGAAGGTACCGAATTCCTAACGAACACAAAAAAAAGGGGTTATAGAATCTGAAGAAGAAAATCAGGAGCTCACAACATGCCGAAAGGTGTATGTCAACGACATTAGACGGTCATGCGTACATGACTAACCTAACAAATAACACCGTGTTACAAAAAATAGATTTTTTTCTGTCCTATGAACCAAATGCACATATTCGGAAAGAGGGGAAAAAATAAAAATACACGTGTATTGGCGATTTTCATGTACACGTCAGAATTTTTTTGTTTTCAAGTTTGAAGTATGAAGCTCGTAGTGGCCTGTGTGAAAGTCTTTCGACCGATTTTTAACCCTTTTTCAGTGATCCAATCGAGCTGATTTTTTGCAGACAGACTCGTGGAAATGTCTGTATCACGTCAAATTTTTAAAAAAAATAGATTTTTATCAATTCTCAGATTTTCCAATTTTTTTTTTTTTTTTTTAAATGGTTATCGTTTTTTTTTAAGGTTTCAGTTCAAAAAAATTTAAGTAGTTTAAAAATTTGGAGTCTCTTCAAGTTATGCTAAGAAAAGTGAAAAAAATATTTTTTTTTTTCAAAAATAATAAAAATTGGGGAAAATCTGAGAATTGATAAAAATTGTTTTTAAAAAATTTGACGTGATACAGACATTTCCACGAGTCTGCCTGCCAAAAATCAGCTCGATTGTATCACTGAAAAAGGGTTAAAAATCGGTCGAAAGGCTTTCACACAGGCCACTAAGAGCTTTATACTTCAAACTTAAAAACAAAAAAAATTCTGACGTGTACATGAAAATCCCCGATACACGTGTATTTTTATTTTTTCCCCTCTTTCCGAAAAAGTAAATTTGGTTCATAGGACAGAAAAAAAATCTATTTTTTGTAACACGGTGATATGTGTAAATTGTGCACGCCCTCTGCAACATTTTGTTTATCACCAATAAACATCATGCCAATGATGGACACTTTCTCTTCATCAAAAGGCTTTTCATTTTACATATAAGAAATCCTGTTCCCCGAACAAAAAATTTAGAATATTTAGTTCAAGTACGTAATAGGCTTTTTTTCCCCCCCCCCCCAAACAAAACGAATAAAGAAGAAGAAAACACAAACTCTTGAGATAATTGGTTTTGATTCATTCCTTCCTCTTGTTCAACAACAACAACAGCAACAGCAAAAACGATTTTTATATGAAGTGCATTAATTTCTCGTTTGTCGATAACAAAACCGACCTACAGAGAATGCAAATATGCTGTTTCATTGGAAATATCCGAGTAATGTAATCCTACATTTGTACACAATTTGTGGTCAATGGAAGTTTTTTATTTTTTTTTTTGTTGGATGGTCGGTTGTTTGTTTGGTCCATTCAATAGTTTGTTGTTGTGTGTTAATTGGTGCAATCATAAAATATCTCAAATATATCAAATTGATATTGAATGTGCTACAGATTATTTAAATGATTTTGGGTGTAGAGAGAAATGTACGAGGGTTGTAGGACAAGTAATTGACATTAAAACTTTCAATTTAGGCTTCGATTCAAATGTCATGCTGGACTCGTTACGGACAGGATTTTCCAACACGAGGTGTTTTTGTGAATCACCCGGTATTTCGATAGCTGTCACTTATGAAGCTTTTATTCTTTGACATTTGACAAGTAGAAACTACGCCATTACTAAAAATGAAACGATACACGCTTCAACAACAATGCATTGAAATTTATTAAAATTCACTACAGAAATGGTGAAAATCTTGCAGTCGCAGTTCGCAAAACAAAAAAGTTTCCGGACCGTGTTATCTCTCGAAGCGGTGATCACAATTGGCCACCGAGATCTTGTGATTTTGCACCTAGCGACTTTTTCCTTTGAGGTCACGTTAAAGATAAGGTCTACGCCAACAGCCCAGCATCGATTCAAGACCTCAAAGATAGAATTCGTGGAGGACATAGGGCAGCCAGTTTGCAATTTGGTTATGAAAAGGATATGGTTCTGTAAGCGTGGCCGTGTTGGCCATTTGGCTGATGTTGTTTTTCATTCTTAACGGCCGACCTTCCTCCGATCATTTATCACAAAAAATTCGATTTTTCTTTGAATACCAAAATAAAACTCGATAGCTAATTATTCCTATGGCGCCCGTTGAAATATGGAAAAAAAATGTTGTTGAAAAAAAAAAAATTTTGTTGAAAAAAAAAATTTTGTTGAAAAAAAAATTTTGTTGAAAAAAAAAAGTTTGTGGAAAAAAAAAAAGTTTGTGGAAAAAAAAAAATTTTTGTGGAAAAAAAAAATTTTGTTGAAAAAAAAAATTGGAAAAAAAAAAATTTGTAAAAAAAAATTTTTTGTAAAAAAAAATTTTTTGTAAAAAAAAATTTTTTGTAAAAAAAAAATATTGTAAAAAAAAAAATTTGGGGAAAACACAATTTCTGTACAAAAAAAAAATAATATTTTTTTTATTATTATTATTTATAGAATTATATATAATATATTTACCCTCGACACTGATTCACTGACTCTGTCACGCAGTACGTAGGAATTTAAATAGGCATTCTATAATTTTCTATAAATAATAATAATAAAAAAAATAATATTTTTTTTTGTACAGAAATTGTGTTTTCCCCAAATTTTTTTTACAAAAATTTTTTTTTACAAATTTTTTTTTTCAACAAAAATTTTTTTTTTTAACAAAAATTTTTTTTTGAACAAAAATTCTTTTTTTTCAACAAAATTTTTTTTTTTCAACAAAATTTTTTTTTTCAACAAAATTTTTTTTTTTTCCACAAAATTTTTTTTTTTCCATATTTCAACGGGCGCCATAGGCGCATTACAACTTACTAGTAGAATTATAGAATGCCTATTTAAATTCCTACGTACTGCGTGACAGAGTCAGTGAATCAGTGTCGAGGGTAAATATATATTAAGATGGGAATTCCCCTACAATTATTTTTTTGGCGGTTCCCATTTCTTAGCTTCTCGAATAGCTCTCTGCTTGTCCTATACCCAGATGCAGCAGTTGTGCTTTTTTGACATAGCAGTCTAGATGAGAATATGCTTTGTCAGAATAGAAGACAAGACTTTCGTTGTCCCTTTCGAGATTCCCTCACAGTTGGACCTTGAAAGCGAATAATAATAATTATTATTATTGAATCGAAGACAGAATATATCGTCTATGTAGAACAAAAACTCATCATCTACATTTTCATAGTTTTGAGTTATAAGGTGTTTTATATAAAAGTTTTCACTAAAAATCCAATATTTCGATAACAAATATTTTGAATATCACAATTTGTTAATTATTAAATACAACATTTTATCCACCAAAAATTTCTGCATAAGTTGTATACTGTGCACTGTGGGACCTCTAGCATTGTCGGAGTTCTATTGTCATTCAAGACTGCCCACATAACTAAGTGAGACACTTAGTATTACTTGGTTCGAACAATACACGTATTTGGGTATTTCTTTAAACTGGACACCAATGTTTTACAAACAAAAACGTTCTTAGCTTTTTCTTTTAACGGGAAAACCCAGTCTTTGTACGTACGTGAGGTTGCCTTATCCCAAACTTATGTAGCGTCTGATATGTTTTGCATGTGACGCTACTCGCACACTAAAGCGATTTCGTGTTGCAGTCGCTATGATTGTCGTTTCCTCCGACAACTACTTTTGAAAGTTCTTGTGGGGGTTTATGATTTTTTAATATTTCTATTTATTTAATCCCAAAAAAAGTTCAGCTTTTGGTCACAAATAATACCCATTCGATCCTTTCTGCATTTGGCATCATCATTTAACAAATCAAGAATTCATTCTGTGGCGTTGACTTGCTTGCAATGCTTTTGAATTTGAGATATGTTTGTGTTGTTTTTATTTAATTTTACATTTTCAAATTGTCCCTATTGTCTTAAATTTGTACAGAAATTCATTCGTCTATCACCACATTTCATTTGAAATATTTTTGGGGTTCTTATGGTGCCTTTTTTGCCCAGCTGCACATGTTACCGGCACGTTTTTCCTCTTGCCAATATTTTGCTATGCAACGTACAAATATTACAAGTGCAAAGAAACCAGAAATAAAGCAAAAGCATCTCGACCACAAGTGGTGAGTGCGAAATCGTCTGGGCGTACGTCCGTCAGTGGTTATGACAGTTTGTTGCCTGAACCTATGATACACGAACCGTCGAGGGAAAAACTCTACGTACTGTCTGATTCCAAAGCATGTGAAGTTTCAGACTACCAACTCCTGCTTAATGTAGGAGTATGAAGAGAAGTTACTTTGTGTTTTGTTTTTATTAATTTTATGAAATTTAAAAAAGAAACTACTTTGGACCGCCTGTTGTTATCAAGTCCCGATTGTGCCCTTCCTGAGAGTTCACTGTCTGATTCCAAAGCATGTGAAGTTTCAGACTTTCAACTCCTGCTTAATGTAGAAGTATGAAGAGAAGTTCCTTCTGTGAACTTTGTGTTTTGTTTTTATTAATTTGTATGAAATTTAAAAAAGAAACTTCTTTGGACCGCCTGTCGTTATCAAGTCCCGATGTCTCATCGACCGTGCTCTTCCTGAGAGTTCAGTGTCTGATTCCAAAGCATGTGAAGTTTCAGACTACCAACTCCTGCTTAATGTAGGAGTATGAAGAGAAGTTACTTTGTGTTTTGTTTTTATTAATTTTATGAAATTTAAAAAAGAAACTACTTTGGACCGCCTGTCGTTATCAAGTCCCGATTGTGCCCTTCCTGAGAGTTCAGTGTCTGATTCCAAAGCATGTGAAGTTTCAGACTACCAACTCCTGCTTAATGTAGGAGTATGAAGAGAAGTTACTTTGTGTTTTGTTTTTATTAATTTGTATGAAATTTAAAAAAGAAACTACTTTGGACCGCCTGTTGTTATCAAGTCCTGATTGTGCCCTTCCTGAGAGTTCACTGTCTGATTGCAAAGCATGTGAAGTTTCAGACTACCAACTCCTGCTTAATGTAGGAGTATGAAGTGAAGTTCCTTCTGAGAACTTTGTGTTTTGTTTTTATTAATTTTTTTCAAATTTAAAAAAGAAACTACTTTGGACCGCCTTTTTAGAAACAAAGGTTATTGGTAAAGAAAGTGTTCCTGTCCAACAGATCATTTCGCTGTGTGCGAATTACAAAACAAAAATGTCCGTACAAAAACACATTAGCGGATATGCCAGCTGGTCAAAATGCAACACTGCCATTAATCGGCCTGGCACAGACACATATTTCAATGTCTCTAAGACTGAATAACTCTTTTGCTTTTGAATTATTTTTTTTTTCTGGGGATATGTTGTACCACTTTTCTACACTCTGATCAAAATTACACTCCGTCTATATAGACTTTTCATCTCGACGGTACACACGTAGCTGTACAATTGCATAAGGAAAATCTGGAGCAGTTTTTAACAGAGGGGATTGTTTTTCTTGTTGTTTTTCGATTTGGTTTACATAGAAAAGAAAAAGATCAACCACAGACGACTCGTTTATATTTCTGAAGACTTATCAGTTGAATAAAATGAAATTACCAGACAAATAACAGCAACAGCAACAACAACCACAAATGCTTAAATGTTTCGAAAATATTTTACATACACACAAAACGATATATTTGTTGTTTAAATGCCTTAAGTCTATATTAATACTTAATTAATACATATTTACAGACATGGAACATATATGGAAATTAAGTACAATTTATACACAACAATTACATACATACAAACAAGATAATATACTGACTGGGATAGGGGCACATGTTATTGTTTGTGGGGAAGAGTTTTTGGCGAATCTATTGTTTAAGACACCCGTCGTTTCTGGGTGTCTTCTGGTAGTGTAGTGACTTTTTCTATTCCATACAAGGAATTATTAAAATTTTGAACCCATCATGATGAGGGAATTTTATAATTTACAATTGAAATTTGATTTAGTTATTTCATTTGCATTTACAATTGAAATTTGATTTGGATATTTCATTTTCATTAAGTAAATTTATCGAATTTAATTTAGTTTGAGGTTAAGGTGTCAGCTAGTCTGTAAGCTTTATGTACCATAGACTAACGAATACAAATATAAATAATATGCTACAGAAGATTCTATAGGACATCACGACTGTCACATGTGCCACCAAAACTTTGACTTTGTTTAAAAATGTACATATCTAAATCTTTAATACTATTGCATCTCGAAATATTATTCAGCCAGCTGCTAGATAATCCATTGCCTTTATCAGATACTTTGTATTCCCGTGTCTGTGCTCAATAACGACAAAGGCCTGCCCGACCTCAGCAATGCCGCAAAGACTCCGCCGGGTTTCTGTTTCAACTCTGCCGGTGCACCATCTTCGATTATTTGACCTTTCTCCAGTACAATGATGCGATCATAATCCATAATTGTGGACAAACGATGCTAGACAATAGAAGAAATAAAGAAATTAATAAGTTGTCCAGTAATATTATATTATTTATATTTCATTTGAGCACGGGGGATGTGACAACATCTCCCACTTCCCCCTACCATTTGATGTAAATCAAATAAAACCTAATCGTTTCATTTCCCCCAGCCACTTACCGCTATTGTTATGATAGTCCGTCCCTGGAAAGCCTTGTGGGCCGCTGTCAATAAAGCCTTTTCGGTACTGAAATCCAAGGCACTGGTGGCCTCATCCAATACCAAACACACCGAACCTCGAAGTATGGCTCTGGCCAAACAGAATAGTTGACGATGTCCGACGCTGAGATTTAAGCCGCCATCCATAATTTCGGTATCTAAAAGAGAACAAACACATGATATTAGTGGTTTAGAAAGAAATGCCGTCGAGTATGTCTGATCCGAATCGTTTATAACCTCCACTAGCAGTAAAATAGTAAAAAAAATCACATCATATTTTATTATGATTTTTTTCCATGTTGGACTTTTTGGGAAATTTTTCCTACTTTTTTTTGGGGAATTTCCTTTTTTATGAGTATTTTGTTTTTACATTATTCGCCTTTTTAATAATAATTTTTTTTTCAAGTTGGACTTTTTGTGAAATTTTTCATATAGTTTTTGGCAATATTCATTTTTTTTGTGCATATTTGTTTTTTTTTACAAAATTTGCAGCATTTTTAATTATGATTTTTTTTTCATGTTGGACTTTTTGGGAATTTTAATTTTTTTTGTGGATATTTGTTTCATTTATTTTGACGAGTTCTTCAGACCGCATTCGTCGTAGCGCCCATGTTTTATTGGAGAATTTTTCCGAATTTTTTTGGGGAAAGTTTCATGTAAAGTTTCAAATATTTTTGAGAATTCTTCATTTGGGACATTCTTTATTTTTTTTTTTTTTGTGGGGAATTTTTGGGAATTTTTTTTTTATATATTTTGGGGACTGAACCGTCTGAAACAGCGCCCATGTGTCATTTGGGAAATTTTTCATATACAATTTTGGAATTTTTCTTAGAATTTTTGAGGAAAATTTCATGTTGAAATTTGGGAATTTTTCATTTATTTTTAGATATCAACGTTTTTTTTTTGTGTAGAAGTTTTGCAGATTTTTTTATATATTTTTTGGGGTTCTTCATTTGAGGCACTGAACCGTTGCAGCCGATTTTTCATTGGCTAATTTTTCATAAATTATTTGAGGGGTTTTTCAGAATTTTTCGGGAAACTGAAATTTTTTGGAGATTTTTCATTTACTTTATTATTCTTCGGTTTTTGTGGAGAAGTTTTGGGGAATTTTTTATATATTTTGTGGAGTTCTTCATTTGAGGCACTGACATTTTTTTTCATTGGTTTTTGTGAAATTTTTACAAATTATTTAGAGGATTTTTGTTTTAGATGTTTTTATTTATTTTTGGAAATTCTTTATTTTTTGCAGAATTTTTGCAATTTTTTTTAATATATTTTGGTTTTTCAGAATTATCATGTTAATATTTTTTTGGGATTTTTAATTTATTTTTGGGAATTCTTAATTTGTGGCATTCATTATTTTGTTTGGTGGAGAATTTTTGTTAACTTTTTTTTTTCATATATTTTGGGGATTTCTTCATATAGGGGAATTTTTTATATATTTTTTGGGGTTCTTCATTTGAGGCACTGAACCGTTGCAGCCGATTTTTCATTGGTTAATTTTTTATAAATTATTTAGGGGATTTTTCAGAATTTTTCGGGAAACTGATATTTTTTGTGGATTTTTCATTTACTTTATAATTCTTCGTTTTTTGTGGAGAAGTTTTGGGGAATTTTTTATATATTTTGTGGAGTTCTTCATTTGAGGCACTGACATTTTTTTTCATTGGTTTTTGTGAAATTTTTACAAATTATTTAGAGGATTTTTTTTTTTGATGTTTTTATTTATTTTTGGAAATTCTTTATTTTTTGCAGAATTTTTGCAATTTTTTTTAATATATTTTGGTTTTTCAGAATTGTCCTGTTAATATTTTTTTTGGGATTTTTTATTTATTTTTGGGAATTCTTAATTTGGGGCATTCATTATTTTTATTTGGTGGAGAATTTATGTTAACCTTTTTTTATATATTTTGGGGATTTCTTCATTTAGGGGATTTTTTTTATATATTTTGTGGAGTTCTTCATTCGAGGCACTGATATTTTTTTTCATTGGTTTTTGTAAAATTTTTACAAATTATTTAGAGGATTTTTTATTTTGGAAATTCTTTATTTTTTGCAGAATTTTTTTTAATATATTTTGTTTTCAGAATTATCATGTTTATATTTTTTTTGGGGATTTTTCATTTATTTTTTTAAGTTCTTAATTTGGGGCATTCATTATTTTGTTTGGTGGAGAATTTTTGTTAACTTTTTTTTTATATATTTTGGGGATGAAACCGTTTGGAGTAGCGGAATTTGCAGGTTGATATTTTTTTGGGGATTTTTCATTTATTTTTGGGAATTCTTTATTCATTTTCTTTTGTGGGGAAATTTTCGTAATTTTTCATAAATTGGTTGGAGGACTTTTTCAGATTTTTTTTGGGACAGTTTCTTGTTGGTCTTTTTGTAAAATTTGAAGCGTTTTTCGAATTTCTGGGAAAACTTCCAAGTTGGTATTTTTGGGGAATTTTTCAAAGATTTCTGGGAAGTCTTGATTTTTGCCTGAAGCAATTTTTCATATAATTTGGCGAGTTCTTCATTTGGGGCATTGAATCGATTCGAGCACCGCCGATTTTTCATAAATTATTTGGGCGACTTTTCCGAATTTTTTGGGAAATTTTCTTGTGGTTTTTTTTTTGGTAATTTTTCATAAATTATTTGAGAATTTTTTGGTGACATTTTCATGTTGATCTTTTTGGGAAATTTTACAAATATTTTTAAGAATTCTTCAATTGAAATTCTCAAGTTGGTATTTTTGAAGAATTTTTCATAGATTTCAGTGAAGTCTTTATTTTCGCCTGTAGCATTTTTGGGGAATTTTTCATATAATTTGGCGAGTTTTTCAGTTGGGGCATTGAATCGTTTCGAGCAACGCCGATTTATTATTATTTGGGCAAATTTTCCGAATTTTTTGGGAAATTTTCTTGTGGTTTCTTTTTTGGAAATTTTTCATAAATTATTTGAGAATTTTTTTGGGGACATGTTTATCTTTTTGGGGAATTTTTCAAATATTTTTAGGAATTCTTCCAATGGCGCATTATTCATTTTTTGTGAAGAGTTTTTGGGATTTTTTGTAGGAAATTCATCATTTGGGGCAGTTCAACAGGCGTGGCTACCGTCGTCGTAGCGCCGATTTTTTCGCATTGAACGGACACTGAACCGTTCACACCAGATTGATCATTTGGGAATTTTTCAAATTAATGGGGGAATTTTTTGGAATTCGTTGGGAAATTTAATTGGTGGTCTTCTTTGTGGGAATTTTCATAATTTTTTTGAGGACATTTTCACGATGGTCTTTTTGGGGAATTTTTCAAATATTTTTAGGAATTCTTCAATTGGGTCATTATTTATTTTTTGTGAAGCGTTTTTGGGGGGGATTTCTTTATTCAGGGCAGTTAAATTTTTTCGTTATGGACTTTCTCAAAAATTATTAGGGATTTTTCCGAATTTTTTGGAAAACTTCCATGTTTGGTTTTTTTTTGGGATTTTTTCATATATTTCTGCGAATTCTTCATTTGCGGCATTGAACCTTTCTGAACAAATTTTTCATATATTTTTTGGGAATTCTTAATTTTTTTGTGGAAGATTTTTGTGAAGTTTTTCATATATCTTAAGAATTCTGATCGATATTGTTCTGAGCTTTCTAGGGCGCCGAGGATGAGACAGCGGGTGTTTATACTCCCTGCCGCACAGAGCCTAGTGCACACCTTCCGCTGTATCTGAAGCTACAAATGTATTTCCACAATATTTTTGAATTCCAACTACTGTGCATCAATC
The DNA here is from genome assembly GCA_958296145.1 of Hydrotaea cyrtoneurina. Lineage (NCBI taxonomy): Eukaryota > Metazoa > Arthropoda > Insecta > Diptera > Muscidae > Hydrotaea > Hydrotaea cyrtoneurina. Next base: position 76,969,670 of record OY282514.1, on the reverse strand, counting down.
AATCTGAATCTTTCCTTTTGTTGTAAACAATTTTTAATTGTTTTCGGACAGGATGAAAGATGACCATGGTTACACGTCAGCATATGACATGATTCTCATCCAATAACTACTTGATTCTGTTGGACGTCGGAGTTTTTTTGGGGATAATTTTCGTTAACAAATTGACAAGGAGACCTTAAAAAAGAATGTTTTGCTCTAAGGAGAGCATTTAAAAAAAAACACTACAAAGAGGGGGGACACGGAAACATGCCAGCAAATTAAACAAATAAAATGCGAAGCCTCTTCCTTCCTCCAGCCAGCAAATAAAGCTCCAGAGACCACTTGTCAGGTCGATGATAGCTGAAGCCAGCAAACCACACGGGAGTAAATCCACTTCATGGATACCCAAGCAACCACTGTCCGGTGGGGAGAGGGTAAGGAAAGAAAATAAACCTTTAGCAAGAGTTCAACAAATATAAATCTAGGAAGCCTCCACTAAAAGCTGCATGTGAATATATTGAATGGGTAAGCAATTTATGTTGAATACGCTTACATTTACATAGATCTGTTGTATAGACGAGTACATACACACACACACACACATATATATGTACTTGGAGTTGTTGTATACATACCTAAAGCCTGCGGCATTTTGCTATTGACAAAGTCCTTCAACTGGGCCATTTCAAGGCAATTCCATAGCTCGAAATCCGAATAGTAACCAGACGGGTCAAGATTCTCTCGTATTGTCATATTGAACAAATGAACATCCTGCGGGATTATCGATAATCGTGTACGTATCTCATCCGGATGTATGTGCGACGTATCATTGTCATCGATACGTATGCAGCCGTTGCTCACCTGCAACACACCGAACAATGATAAGGCCAACGATGATTTGCCGCTGCCGGTGCGGCCACAAATGCCAATCTGAAAATGAGTGGGGGGTGGGGAAAAACAGAAAACAAAACGATAAAGGACAATTAAAAAAGGATTTGTTTGTTTGCCATCTGAAGTGGCAAGGAGGAAATGCTTAGAAAGTTTTCGAAAAATAGTTTTAACGGCAAATGCTATTACGGCAGCTTAATTGTTGAGGTAGATGGAATAGAGGCGGGAAGCTAAAGTTTAAAAATTAAATACTAACATAGTTTAATAAAAATCAGTCTTAAATATTCAGCAATGGAAAAGAGATGAACTAATCAATTTGATATCCGGCAAACGGAGTCTCTGATTTTCGTTAACCTTTCATAAAGGAAAAGACCTCCGCGTCTTTTACCACAGCAGACTGTTCCTCTAAAAGCCATCACACTATTCTGTTTGCTCTAAAACTAGAATTTCTACAAATAGTTTGTGTTTTTAGAAATGTCTAGCATACTTTTCGTAGATTTACAAAAAATTGCTATAATAAAATTGCGAAAATTCCCAAAGTTCAAAATCTGAAAACTGTCCTGAGCCGAGCACACATTTTACATCATACATCGAAAAATGGTTTCCATTTTTTTTTAATTTTGGAAATTATCGTGATTTTTATTATTTTTTAGATTATGGAATTCCATTTATATTGAAAATTTCTTATTAAAAAAAAACGTTTTTACGAAAGAAAAAAATAGCCTAAACCCACAAAAAAAATAATTCCGATTGAGATTTTTAATAAAAAAAATGCTAACAAAAATAAAAATAACCATTTTTTTCAAAACCGTCACAGTTAAACGATTTCAAAAATGAGCAAATTAGCGAAATTATGAAAGTTTGCGTTTTTTTGATGCGTGACGGCAAATGTGTGCTTGTCTGCACAGTTTTCCAATTTTAAAGTTTTGAATGTTTCGCAATGTTATAGTAATTTTTTTTTTAAAAATCCCGAAAAGTATGTAATGGTTTTCGAAAATTGATTTTAACGATTTTTTCAGAACTTGGTAGAATTTAGTTTTTTTCTTTTATTAAAAAAAAATACATAAAAACTAAAAAAGAGGTGTATGTTGGTTCAGGGCCCACAATCCAGCACAACTTTCAGTTTGGAAAAAATCAAAAAAGATTCTGCTCAAATGTTGAGTATTGAATGAAGGAACGGAGGATGAACTTCTCTCAAAAAAAACATCTCTTAATGTTATGTGTTTTCGATGTTTTTTTTATCGAAAAAAAAGTGTCAAATGGAAATTAGCGATTTTCTCAGAACTGTCATTTTTAAGAATTTGTTTCGTAAATGTCACAACAATTTAGCACAAATTTCAGTTTTCGAAAAATAAAACAAAATGACACTTTTACAAAATTGCCGATTTCTCCGAAAACAGCTGCAGTTAGAACTTTTTCGCAAAACGGATTTAAATTAAATTTTTTCGTTTTAGTATTTTTGTTTATTATAAAATCTACATAAAAACTAAAAAGGATGCCCAATCAGGAGCACAATTTTCAGTTTGAGAAAAATCAAAAAAAGATTTTTCAATGAAGTAACAGATGGGGGACTTCTCTCAAAGTCAGAATATCAGCCAGCATAATCCAGTAAAATTTTTATTTTTGAAAAATTTTGTGTTTTTGATGTTTTTTTTATCGAAAAACGTGCGAAATGGAAATTATTTTCTCAGAACTGAAATTTTTTTTGTAAATGTCACAACAATTTTATTTATTTTTTAAACTATTTTTTCCAAAATTTTTTTTTTATAATTATTTTTTTTTTGTTGAAAATTTTAAAACCCTTGTATGGAGAAACCGTACTGACCGAAACAGTTATGCGAGGTATGCCTGCATTCATAAGACCGTAGCCTAAAACTTTAAATTATACCAACAATTTAATTTTAAAATAAAAGATACATTTATTTTGAAAATTCAATTTTATTACTTTTTTTAAAAACATTTTTTCCCAGAATTTTTTTTTTTTTGGTAAAGTTTTTTTCTTAATTTTTTTTTTTTTTTAATTTCGTATCCGTAATATAGAAATATTGTACTGGTCGAAAAAGTTATGCGAGCTATTCCTACATTCATATAAATAGTCGCGAAATCGCAATTTTGTGAGTTGGACCACTTCTACTCTAATTTAAATTTTTCAACGTTAAAATCTGGAAAATTTCGAAGCCCTATTTGAATTCAGGATCTAAGACAGTAAATTCTGTCACTCCATTCGACTCTCCATTAACCTCAACAAATCAACTGGCAACAGTGTGAAGTCAGCCTTGACTCTGCTGGCTCTATCACAGAACACTCGGTATATGAATTCAGAATCTGAAAACGCCTTTTTTTTATGCTAATTGCAGTACACTTCCTTAGTATTAGCACCGAATACTACAGCAGTGCAATTTAAATATATTTCAATTATTCAAAAAAATACCTTTTCTAGTTAACCACAGGTTGGTTGACTCATTTCGGAGTTCTGCGGAATTCCTTTTGAAAATAAACTTGCACGCTGCACATATGTTATCCAATTACGAATTTCCTTTCGAAATATGCCAAAATGTAAGCCTAACAGTTGTTATAGTTTTTTGTTCTTTAGTTGTCGGTTGTTAATAAAAGTTATGTATGTCAAATAGCCAAATTAGCCGAAGCATCCGTTTCCGTTTCATGTTGATGTGTAAATATTTGCAAAAGTTGTTACAAAACTTAAACACAACATGTATCGATGATAACTCATCTGTCCATAACTAAATACAAATGTCGAATTGATGATGGTCGTGTGTTTTATGTGTGTTTTTTAACAAAATGTTTTTTAGGTCTTTTTCTAAAACTAAACCATCACCCGTTATGTATGCACGCCAATTATTTTCATATGCCGCCAGAGGCAGTTTTTAATATTTTTTTTTCCTATGAATTCATTTGTGTTTTCAAATTCGAATTTTTTCTCCACATAGATTACAACAAATACCAGTGGTTTTAAAGCCAATCAGCAGGACGTGTTTTTTTTTTAATGTATACAAGTTATTTGTTTTGTTTTTTTTGTGGTGTTGGTGTATTAACAGTATGGCAAAGCGATGATAGGTGTGAATAGAGTGTTGATAGAGATGAAAACAAAACAAACAAAAAGTAAGAGAGAAATTAGAGATAACGCATTGTTAAAAATTTGTCGGTATATGAATATAATTAAAAGCCATCATTTTCCGAGGAATCTATGAAAAGGTTTAGTTAATCGGAAGTGGGATGATGAGATGAGAACACTCGAATCATATTCATATAAAGGAAATCATAACATGACAATGTCGAATTTAGCGCACAGTGGATTGGAATATATTTTGCAAACTAAAGCAAAATAAACAACCTTGCGTGAGCAAAAAACCTCGCACAGTGGATCAAAACATTTTTTTTTTTTGGAAAAGTGGGCGGTGCACCCTTTTTTTTAAAAGAAACCATTATAAAAGCGTTAACAATAGTCGGATTGTCGTGAAATTTTCAACAACAGTTGGAAATGATTTTGAGATGGGACGAAAAGGCGGGATAAAAAAGGGACAAAAGGGGTACAAAATAAAAAAAAATAAAAAAAAAATTGTCAAAATCATAACACCGTGTTACAAAAAATAGATTTTTTTCTGTCCTATGAACCAAATGCACAGTATGACCTTTACCTGGATGTTCAAGTGAAAAACTTGGAGAAACCTGTAGCCCATCTGCCCTAACAAATATATCGTCGGTGTGCTGCAAAAAGATCTCATGTCCACATTTTTGTGAAATGGTCTTAATGATGCAAAAATGTCCCAAAAATAATCCCATGTCTATTGAAAGTAGGTTTTGTAGTTACAGCATCGAAACAATTCAATTTATGTCCAAAATACTCACACCCATTAATGTAAAATCTTCAATAACTCTGAAATACAATTATGTGTCTTTTTGTGTGATGTTTTTGCTGTCCATGTTCTATTCCTAGTTGGATTTATAAAAAAAAAACTCATATAATTTGAATTTTCTTCTACCATTCAGAGGGTGCAAGGCTCGAACTGGATGTGGTAAAGGGACCGAGGGTGGTCAGTAGTCCCCAGGATGTTTTCATTGTCTGACCAGTTGGGAACGGCTTTTTTTCTGGGAGCCTCGCGCTTGCTGTGGCTTACCATTTGCATTGGTGGTGAATTTTATAAAAAAAAAACAAAAATTGTGAAATATTGAATTATTGAATTTTCATAAATTGTTAAATTTTTAAACTTCCCAATAATCATTAAAAAGCATTTTTAAATATTTGTATTAATGGTCTTTAACATTCCAACGCCTTCAATGTCTTATTCGTTCCCACACATTTTGCCATTTCTGTTATTTTTTTTTTCTTTTTTTTTCTATTTTCATTTTGGGTTTTCCCGAGTACTTACCCTTTGACCGGCCGGTATTGTTAAATTTAAATTTTTAATAACATCCTCGTTCTGGCCTTCATAGCGTAAACTGACATTTTCAAAAGATATATCGCCGCGTTGTGGCCACGAAATTGCCACGGGTTTGTCTGCAAATGGAAACAAAAAAAAATACCACAAGAAAATAAGAATAGCAACATAAACATAAATAAATAATAAGAGTAAAAACCAACCAAACCGAAACTCCACAAACAATTCTGTGTGAATATCAAATATTTCACAAAATCAAATTTCAAATTTGTTTCCTCTCCTCTTCTGTTTTTTGGGCAACACAGCAACAACCGGGATATGTTTTATATTTAAAAAAAAAAAAAAAACGTTTAGTTTTGTTTTTAAATGCAAAAGCCACGTTACTTCACTCCCTACAAATTAGAGGGGACAAAAACAATTCCGCCAAAAGATTTATGGCTTTTGCAGGACCAACGAAAAAAAACACATAATATCTCGAACTGTCAGTCAGCTAGACAGGCAGCATAAAAGGGAACCCTTTAGGAGGATTGGTGGCTGCGGGCTGGGGGCTGGGGAAATACATATAACATCCATAAAACACTAATGGAATATTTAAAATATTTTGTTTTTGCTAGGAAACACCAAAAATTGCCATAGATAATTCATAGCTCTCTGTTTGTTTCTCCCCAACGTCTGTGGGGAGAATCAACTAAAAACTTGTGGGATTTATTATTTTTTTTTTGCTTGATCTTTAATTTTAAGCAACAGTTGCTGGATTCTTTATTTTTTTTTTTCTTAAGTCTGTTTTAACGTAACTGCAGGTGATGCATGCATGAGTGGCTGTCTGCCTGTCTCTTCACAGAGAGAACGTCAATAAACTTAATTCTCAAGCCGGATATTGTTGGCCATATCCTTTTAGTGAAATCTTCTGCCAAAAGATTATTAAAGCTTAAAACAGTCGCGAGGAGACAAGAACATGAGGAGCGAACACAATTAGTTGCCATGGAAATTCTTGAGGAAATCTCAAAGGTTTGGCGGTGATGATGATGCAAAATAATCTAACAGAAAAAAAACAAAAAGGTTTTATGAGATGCTTTAATTTTTTAAGCATCACATAAAGTGGTAGAGATTCCTGACAATATTCGAATATTGATTCAGTTTATTATATATTTATATTACTACTGACCACCCTCGGTACCTTGTCAGTCCTCGGCCCCTTTACCACATCCAGTTCGAGCCTTGCACCCTCTGAATGGTAGAAGAAAATTCAAATTATATGAGTTTTTTTTTTTATAAATCCAACTAGGAATAGAACATGGACAGCAAAAACATCACACAAAAAGACACATAATTGTATTTCCGAGTTATTGAAGATTTTACATTAATGGGTGTGAGTATTTTGGACATAAATTGAATTGTTTCGATGCTGTGACTACAAAACCTACTTTCAATAGACATGGGATTATTTTTGGGACATTTTTGCATCATTAAGACCATTTCACAAAAATGTGGACATGAGATCTTTTTGCAGCACACCGACGATATATTTGTTAGGGCAGTTGGGCTACAGGTTTCTCCAAGTTTTTCACTTGAACATCCAGGTAAAGGTCATACCCACTGTACGCTACCACAGTGCAAGCACTAGCTTCGGCTAACAAAGATAAAGAACCATCTGGATCTAGCCGGACGGTACCAAATACAAGCATGTTCGAAACCTCTCCTAACCTCTCTGCTAATCTGTGGGTCACTGCACTCATCACTGTAATGGAAAACTGCGCCCTGAATTCTGATGTCACTACGCCGAAGCTCTTCCGACGATGTAAATTTAAACCATAACCACAAGGATAATTCTCCCGGTAAGGTCGTATCACTCCAATTAAGCCAGTTGAATATCCGAGGAAAAATTACTAGCAGCAGTACCACATACAAGACTCCCTGACCCCCTCTGCCTACTTATTTATATACCCCACACGGTTCAATGGCAATTCCTTATGATTGCCATGAATTCGCAATAAACTTACTTTTGCCAAGTTTAAAGTTCTATGAATTTCTTTATGATTGGGCCCCTACTCAAACTGCCTTTCGAAGTTTAAAGTTATCTAAAATCTCTTTATGATTGGACCTCGCACCCAAACTACTGCCAAGAGTTGTCAAGAACTGCCTTGTAATCTGGAATAGACATATGGTCGCTGCTAAGAAAAAATTACAATCCAACAACAAAACTTGTCCAATGGTTTCCAGTGTCAAGAAATTGGAAAAAAAAATTCCAAAAATTATAGACTTTTTTGTTTATTATCGAAATACATAAAAAGTTTGCAAAATGAAAGTCCCCAAGTACAGAGCGAAAACTTAACGATTCAAATCATTTGTCAAGATTCAAAATTCGAGCCACGACACGAGGCAGGCATCTGTCATCAATTTGGGTGGCAACATTTGCCGTAAGTATTCATACTCATTTGTCAACATGCGTCCGACTTCAAGATAATAACAACTACACTATTTCCAATAGAAATTGGGAAAAGGAATGAAATCGGGAAAACCAAACCAGTTGAAGCGTAAAGAGATTGATTTGCTTCCAATAATAAATTAATAAATTAATAAATTAATAAATTAATAAATTAATAAATTAATAAATTAATAAATTAATAAATTAATAAATTAATAAATTAATAAATTAATAAATTAATAAATTAATAAATTAATAAATTAATAAATTAATAAATTAATAAATTAATAAATTAATAAATTAATAAATTAATAAATTAATAAATTAATAAATTAATAAATTAATAAATTAATAAATTAATAAATTAATAAATTAATAAATTAATAAATTAATAAATTAATAAATTAATAAATTAATAAATTAATAAATTAATAAATTAATAAATTAATAAATTAATAAATTAATAAATTAATAAATTAATAAATTAATAAATTAAGAAATTAAGAAATTAAGAAATTAAGAAATTAAGAAATTAAGAAATTAAGAAATTAAGAAATTAAGAAATTAAGAAATTAAGAAATTAAGAAATTAATAAATTAATAAATTAATAAATTAATAAATTAAGAAATTAAGAAATTAAGAAATTAATAAATTAATAAATTAATAAATTAATAAATTAAGAAATTAAGAAATTAAGAAATTAAAAATAAAACGGTGAAGAACGCATTTTCTCTACAATGCGTCGTCCGATTAACCGCCCATTTGACAATGAACCGAAGAGAGTCCCTGGATAGCCGCATGTCCCGGCTGGAGTTTCCTTTCATGTTATCTGTCGATGTAACGTCATGACCTTTCCGTAATATTTTCTGAATGACAGTTATGTATCTTCGAGGACATCTGGTCGATACCAGCCCTACATTCTTCTAGGACATCGGTGCGAAAATTAGGAGATGAAAAACTAACACTGACATTCCCATTTAAAAAAAGGTTAATTTTTTTTTATGAAAATCCATGTAACAAAGTTCCATCCTAGCAGAAATACTTCATAAACACACGTTATAGCAATTGTAACTTTTCGCCAATTACAAAAACACACACATACACATTTTCAATTGGAAATGGTGTACGTGATATATGGCTCCAGCCATGACCGGCCACCGGTGAATCCGTGAACCACATGCATCGTCAAACGCCATTGTTGGCCAATAAACTTTGACCATAAAAAAACCCACCTTGAAATTGAATTCACAAAGAGGACAAACAAGTAAACAACTTCCGAACAACAATCAAAAAGAGACGAGAACAAAGTCGTTAAATATGTAAGGCAAACAAGCTTAGTGGGGGGGGGAGGTACAACGAAAAAGAAACAAAGTACAAATACTTAAAGTTAACACCAAACACTTCACTCACTCGTCATCCGTACTCGATCGAAGCGCCACATTCTAGTTGTGGCTCGGTTCGTGTGTTACTTACATTGTTTTTTGTTTTTGGCCAAGCGACGTATACTTGCTCGTCGTTCCGCATCATTACGTTCCAAGAGCTTTGAAGATGCAGACCAAGATGCCGGGCTGCCGCTACTGCTGCCATGGACATTTATATCGTCAGATAAGGATAAACCTAACGATGATGAGGCTGATGGTCCGGGCGATGGTGATGTGGTGGTGGAGGATGTGGGGGGCCGGAGGAGCAATGCATCACAGTTGTTGTCGTCAGTTGTTTGTTTATGTGATAAAGTTTTTGTGGTTACTGCAATATGTCCATCATTAGTAATATGACGATGATGGGCATCGTCATCGTCATCATCAACAGCCCCAGCAACATTCATCTTGTCTTCCTGGTCGTTTTTATGCTGCCCATTGTTGGCGGTGTTTGAAGACGGAGTAGCAACAGTTTTATCGACATCGTTGTCAGATGTATACACGGTTGTCGTTGTTGCTGTTGCGGCTGCTGCTGCTGCTGTTACTGTATCGCTCTTTTCACTTGAACCAAACAATTTATCATTGCTGCCAAGTTCTTGCTGAACAGCAGACGTGCTGGTAGTCATTTCAACAACATCTTGTGGTGCCTCTGATGTTGCCGTCACTGCCGAAACTTTTACCACCGCACCGATGTTGTTGTTCTTCACGTTACTGGTGTGGCCCACATCATGTGTTGCTGAAGTTGCTTGGCATGTCAATGTTGCTGCCGCCAGCTCATTCCTTTCCTGCCGGGCCGGTTCAACGCCTGTTTCAGCATAATAGGCTATGCGTTCCACGGAGCCCACATACATTTCCATATCGGCCAAAAGTTTAACAACCCAATTCAAGTATATTGGCATCAAGAGAGTATAGTTTATGGCCAGGCCCACCAATGAGGGCGATGGTGTCAATGCAGCCAACGGATGGGCTGTCGTGGCTGCTGTCATCATATGTTGTTGATTGTCGTCTCTGGTGTTGTTGTTGCTGTTGCTGCTGCTGCTGCATGCTATTGTTGCCGCCAATAAAGCTGTCACTATGGCCACAAATACAATTACACCACCCAGGTAATCCTGTTGTTGTTGTCATTGTCATTGTTGGTTGTAAGTCATCATAAGCCCGAGAATGAAATAAAAGATGGAGAAGAAAAAAGTTTGTTTGAAAAGCATATACTATTTATTATTGTGGTTGATGTTTTTTTTTTATTCACGAATTGAAATGAATCTGCGATGCTAGTAAAAGTCCCTGGACCCGAGTAAAACAATCATTGGCGACTGCGGCACTAGCAAAATCATCCTCATCGCCCTGTCGACATTATTTTGAAATTGCAGCCACTACAAAATATAGAGATACTAGTAAGTTGTAATGCGCCTATGGCGCCCGTTAATTTGCTTGAGAAAGTATTTGTTACTTAATTTTAAAAATTTTGTAAAAAATATTTTGAGAAAAATATTTTGTAAAAAAAAATTTCGAAAAAAAATAAAATTGGAAAAAAAATTTTTGCTGAAAAAAAAATTTTTGTTGAAAAAAAAAATTTTCTTGAAAAAAAAATGTTTGTTGAAAAAAAAAATTTTTGTTGAAAAAAAAATGTTTGCTGAGAAAAAAAAAATTGTAAAAAAAAAATTTGGGGAAAAAAAAATTTTTGGTAAAAAAAAAATTTGGGGAAAACACAATTTCTGTACAAAAAAAAAATATTATTTTTTTTATTATTATTATTTATAGAATTATTATAGAATGCCTATTTAAATTCCTACGTACTGCGTGACAGAGTCAGTGAATCGGGGAATCAGTGTATCAGTGTCGATGGTAAATAGTATATATTAAGATGAGAGAACAGTTGTGGGTTTCTCAGTAACTTGTTGTTGTTTATTTTGGAGGTTTCCCCGTCCTATGAACGGAGGATGTAAAGAACATGCAATATGCAGAACGCAGAAGGGTTCAGCCGGAGCGACCAGGGATTCATTTTCGTTTCCGTGGTACCACAAGGGACTACAGACTCTAAGTGAGCTAGCCTATAAAGACGCTACTGAGGCTAGAACATAACCCAACCGAGGCAAGCTTCCCATTATTGAGAAGGGCGATGCTACTCCCCCAAATAAAAGCCCCCAACTGACAATTGGAGAAATTTGGACAATCCACAGGGTCTTCGCCGTTCACCACCAAATCTCTTTAGAATGATTGCATGCCAGGACATTTTGTAATTGCAGTTGACTAGGCCAGCACAGATTGTAGTTGTCGTCTTTGGATAGTTGGCGATTTAAGTCTGATTAAGATTTAAGTGGGGCCCCTTTAGGATACACGTGGTGGCTGTGGTTTGTACTTGAATAGCAGTGCGGAGATTCATCGGAACCAGGAGCTGTTTTTCAGTTTATTTTACAAAAAGTGGGGGTCTTATCTCCGATTTTTCATTGGGGAATTTTTCATAAATTATTTAGGTGATTTTTCAGAATTTTTATGGAGCATTTCTGTTGGTCTTTTTGGTGAATTTTTCTTAGATTTTTTGTGTCATTTGGCATTCGGATATTTTTCATAGAGTTCACAGCTAATACACGTTATGAGATCAATGTCTAACTGTACTGACAACATGACATCACTTTTATCTAACGTTTTTTCTTGAAGGCACTACAACTGAAATTAGAAAAAAATAGCTGTTTATACCTTAAACTTGTTATACCTAAAACCCCAAACCAAAGTATTTCAATTCGAGTCAATGAATTCTATCGAAAGAAACTGTAAACAGTTCATGCGGGTTTCGTTTCTTATAGAAGGCACAGTTTCCCTACATCAAGAGTTGTCAAGACGTATCTGTCGGAGAAACATCATATCCCCCGGCCAGTATTTGTTGGGCCTTTGAAAGGGAGGTACACAGAAAAAAATATTTTTTTTTTTTAAAAAAAAAAAGCTCGAAGTGTGTTTCTGATCAAAGCAAAATGCATTTATTATGAAACTTGATATGTTGTTATATAAAAACGTATTTACTGATTTTATGAGTAAGTAAAATATATGAAACTATTTTCATAAAATAAATGAAAAAATTTCATACAATTAATGAATAAATTTCATAAACTACAGTCAAACTTCCATAACTTGAACCCGCTGAAAAGTTCGACTTATGGAGACTTTGAGTTATGGAAGTACTTAAAATATTGTTTAACTGCCACTAGAAGTGCTGCGAATTAAAGAAAATTCGACTTATGGAAGTTCGAGTTGTGGAAGTTTCACTGTATATGAAATAACATAAAAAATATTTCTTTGGCTACAAAATAAAACAAAAACGTTTTATTGATTTTATATATGTTTTTTTTAGTTTATAAAATTAATAAAAAAAAATGTATAAAATATTTCACAAAAAAACTGTTTTTTTGAAAATATTTCTTTGGCTAAAAAAAATTTAAAATATAAAAAAGCTAGTTAGTGATTTTATGGAGATATTTTTTTTCTGTTTTATATGAAACATTCCATAAAAAGTATAAATTTTTTTTAGAAAATTAATAAAAAAAAAAATCAATCACAAGAATTTTTTTTTTTTCGCCAAAGAAATATTTTTATTTGTTATTTATATATTTAATGCACATAGAAAAAACATATCTCCATAAAACCACTAACTAGATTTTTTATATTTTTAAAACAAAGAAATATTTTTATTTTTTTAGCAAAAAAAAAATGTTTTCATTAATTTTATGAAAATTGTCATTGATTTTATGAAATTTTTTCATTATTTTTATGAAATTGGTTCTTTTATTTTATGAATATATTTTCATATATTTTACTTACAAATAAATAATGAAACACTTGTTATTTATGAAATTTGTCCATTGATTTTACGAATTTTTTTTCATATATTTTATGAAATGTTTCATATATTTTATCCACACAGAAAAACACGTATCTCCATGGAACCACTAACTAGGTTATTATATTTTTTTAGCCAAAGGAAAAACATTTATTTTATGAAATATTTTTTAAATTTTGTTTTTATTAATTTTATAATTTTTTTTCATTTGTTTTATGAACATATTACCACATATTTTATTTAAAAAAAAAATGTGATCTCCTTATAAAATTACTAAATACGTTTCTTTTTATTTTTTGGCCAAAGAAATATTTCTTTTGTTAGCCAAATAAAAAAAAAAATATTATGAAATTTTGTCATTAATTTTATGAAAATTATTCGTTTTTTTATGAAATTTTTAATTAATTTTATGAAATCTTTTCATTAATGTTATGAAAATGAGTCCTTTATTTTATGATTTTTTTTTCATTTATTTTATAAAATATTTCCTATATTTTAAATACATAGAAATAATTATCTCCTTATAAAATCACTAAATAGGTTTTTATTTTTTTTTTTTACTAAAAAAACAATAAAAAATATTTTATGAAATTTTTTCATTAATTAGACGAATTTTTTCTATTAATTTTATTTTTGTTTAATTATTTTCTTGTTTATTTTATGAATTTTTTTTTTATTTTATGAAATATTTCATATATTTTAACTGCAGAAAAAATTATCTCCTTATAATATCACTAAATAGGTTTAGCCAAAAAAAAAAAAATTTATTTTGTCATACAATTTTATGAAATTTTTTCATTAATTTTATGAAAATTATTCGTTTATTTTATGAAATTTTTGATTTATTTTATGAAATATTTCCTATACTACATAGAAAACGTCATCTCCTTGTAAAATCACTAAATAAGAGTTTAATTTTTTTTCTTTGATCAAAGAAATATTGTTTTTTTAGCCACAAAAAATATTTTATGAAATTTTTTCATTTATTTGATGAAATGTTCCATATCTTTCATAAAATATTTCACATGTCTTTTACAATTTCTTCATATAAAAGTATGAAACTATGGCGGAAATATTTCGAAATCATGTTTTTTTTTCCCAGTGTACACCGACAAATTCCATCATATCAGTTGATGGTGGCAGGTGATGATGGTGGTGTCGTTGAATGACAGATGTCATTTCTAGTTAAGATGGAGAAACAACGTCAAAACTAACCAAGTTTTCTCGGGTAACAAGACAAACAGAAAATCTTTTGACAAAAGTAATATAACAACAAATCTACGAATATCTAGGGGGGGAGGTGGAGATTGTATTATCAAATAACGAATTTTTAATTGTTTCTTAACTAATGACAACAACAACAACAATCACTAAAAGATGAACAACATCATGAAATTGGGTTAAAGGGAAATGTGGAACAGAACAAACAAAGAAAAAAAGTTTCCAAACAACACGTTGACACGTATTTGAAAAGATCTGGCACACAGTGGATGAAATGGGGGTTTCGTCGGCAAAATTTGAATAAAAACCAAGAATTTCATGTAAATTGTTAAGAATTTATATTGATACTAGTAAGTTGTAATGCGCCTATGGCGCCCGTTGAAATATGGAAAAAAATTTTGTTGACAAAAAAAAAAATTTGTGAAAAAAAAAATATTGTTGAAAAAAAAAAAATTTTTGTTGGAAAAAAAAAAATTGGAAAAAAAAATTTTGTAAAAAAAAAAATATTTGTTGAAAAAAAAATTTTGTAAAAAAAAAAATTTGTAAAAAAAAAAATTTTGGTAAAAAAAAAATTTGGGGAAAACACAATTTCTGTACAAAAAAAAAATATTATTTTTTTTATTATTATTATTTATAGAAAATTATAGAATGCCTATTTAAATTCCTACGTACTGCGTGACAGAGTCAGTGAATCAGTGAATCAGTGAATCAGTGTCGAGGGTAAATATATATTAAGAAGAAGAAGATATCTTTTTTTGATTCATAGTTAATTTTTTTATTATTTAAGTGTTATACAAGTTCATAAATGCCCCAGCTCCACATTAACATTATAGAGATAACCCAGCGATTTATTGATTTCTTTAATTTCACCACATACAAATGGACCTACCGATTTAAGTCTAACCAATCTAGGAAATGGGACTATTGTCAAACAACATCTGCGGTATGGAGAGTTTGTTACCTTAAGACAACAAATAAATCATAAATATCGCATTTTACTTGCACGAGCGGACATTTCGTCCACTGTGTGCCACACAGAGATAGAGCAGCACACACACACACCCTCAGTGGAAGTGTGTCTGCTTTCCAACGATAACCTAACCCTCAAACTTTTCCAGCAAACTGTTGTTTTTCAAAAATATTTCATCCATTACTTACCAATGATATTCCCAGCCATCGATTGCTGGTATTCAAGATGGTAAATGCAATTGTATTCTCCTCGAGTCGACGGAATAGAATCTCCGTAAAGCGGGCTTCCTGATTGTAGGCACGTATCGTTGTTACACCGTGTATCGTTTCCGACAGATGCGAAATCACCGGTGAGTTGGTGGCATTCTCAATGCGCTGCAATTCTCTAAACAATGTCAAACGAAAAAAAAATAAATATAAAATACAAATAAAACAAATGAAAAAGATGCACAAGTACATAACGTGTGTAAAGTGTACGAGAAAAGTTGGGAAACAATAAGAAAATACCCTACGAAGAGAAAGGGAGAACTAAGAGGGATAAAGGAAATGTCTTAAATAGTAATCTTGAGTTTTTCCATAAAAACGAAATACAAGAAACTTTCAAAGAAAACTACGGTAAATCGGGTAAAAACAAAACCTAGGCTTCATTGCATCGTATATAAAAACCACATTTAGGAAAAGTGGATTCACTACAGCTAAAGGCAAATGTCCTTGAACAAATAAAGAACTCATGTTGTCCATGACTGGATGGGATCTGCTGGTCTCAGGTAGTTCTAGTGTTCAAATCAGGGCTATGGAGTCGCAGTTTTTTTTTTGGCACAACTCCAACTTCGGGTCATTAGAAGCGTCATCTGCTAAAAAAAAACACAGAACGTCCCTGATCATGTCTTCAATTTCCGTTCACAAATAATGGTTTATCATGCCTTTGCCGAAATTAACTTTCCATCAGCACTTTTCAAAATTCACAACAAACGGTCACTTTTTCGTGAACGTATTGACTTCTTAATCAATAAATTCGAATTTTCCCGGGGCGACAGTTTCGTTTATTAACATAAACGCCGAACGGACAGTGTCCTACGTCAGATGATATTATTCATTGAGTCAAATCGTTGTCCATTTTGAGCTGCTGTAAAGGCCCAACCGGTGAAACGATAATGAAGCCCAAGGTCATGCGTTTGTAATTGTTCAATCAATTCAACCTTGTAAGTGAATAATATCAGGTCGCATCCGGCTGGTGAGAGATTTCGAGCCCTTACCAAGTAAAAGACATAAGAGCGTCCGTTTTTTCGAAACTAGCTTTTTAAGGAAATTCGATAGAAAATTGTCTAATGTTCTTAATACCAAAATATTAACCATCTAACCGGGAATTCCACTCTGCGGATGTCTCCAAAAGTTGTGTTTAATTTTGTAAAAAATATTTCTGGTAACAAGAAAAAACAGGTTGCAAGGATTTTCCAGTATTTTTGTTTGGCCGGTTAGAGGGATAATATTTTTTATGAAATTAAACACAATTATTGCCGGTTAGAGGGTTAAAGCAAATTCAACTGCATCCTAAAAGCTTGACCACAAAAAAACCTTTTTGGCGGTTGATTCCGACGTTCACCGGATTTATTCTTCACATGACTAACTTGTCCCCACAGCTCGAATTGGTCCACCAATTTCTGTTAAGGTCCTTCACGACAACCGAAAAATGCTTTAATTTTGCGAACTGTGACTGCATGAGTTTCACCATTTGTGTAGTGAATTTTAATAATTTCAATGCGTTGTTGAAGCGGATATCGTTCCATTTTCAGTAATGGCGTAGAATAAAAGCTTCAAAAGTGAAAACGACCGACATTTCGGGTGTTTCAAAATAACACCTCTTGTTGGAAAACCCTTTACGCTTTTTCAATACATTTGAATCTCGAATTGTGAACTTTCTTTTTTTTTTTTGGAATAACTCAAATTTCCATATGACAGTTTTTCTAGTACCAAAGTTTAGTTCTAAGAATAATAGAAAGATATTTCCCATTTGCTTTTAACAAAATTCGGCTTGGCTTGGGTTTTTTCTTTCTATTTCTATTTATGTGAGAAACTTCTCCTGTAGCAAAGTATCTTAACATTTCCCCTCAGTTAGAGTTTCTTAAGACCCTTATGGTGCTCGGAAAAGGTTCTCTCCCCCTCACTTTGTTACAACAATGGCAATTGTAAGAACTTCCCCCAATTTCGATTACTATGGTGTGGACTATCAAAAAAGTTCGGCCTTGTTCCACTGCCGTACAATTCCTTTTGGATGTCTCAGAAAACTGAAGAAAAATAACCTGAATCCTCTAAAGAAAACTGAAGAAGAAAATCTGTTGTGAGCAAAAAAAAAAAAAGGAAGATAGCAAATAAAATATGCATAACATGCAACATGGTAACAATAACAGGAGTAGTGGCATGCATCAACTATAGAAGAGGAGGAGTAGCAACGCCAGCCACGGTTACATGAGGCAACCAACTTCCAAATCGTCGGACCACAAAGGGATTTTTTTCCACGGTTGATTTTTTTGGTTTTTTTCTTCTGTTCTTTCTTCACGTCGTGATAAGAAGAAAAGAAAGATCCTGTGATAACTTGAAAGAAGTTAAGTGTGTGTGCGTAGAGTTTTCCCGCTTTGGGGAACCAACACAACACTGGCTGTAATGTTCTATGGCTTCCCTTTGTTATAAACAGCTGCATATATGCGAATACATATGTTTTACAACTGAGGGAGTAGGAACAAACAAATTTTTGGAATACGAGTACAAAAAGCTAAAAAAAAAAATAAAAAAAAAAAAAAAAAAGTGCCAACGAGACTTCTAAAGAATCTTCCGCTTCTAACGATATGTAAATATGTACTTATGGGCGGTTGTGGGGAAAACGGTAATGATACACCTCCTCTCTCTGGGGGTGACTGCAGGGAGCAAACATGGCGTTGAACAGAAATAGTTTTATAATTTTGTGATTGTTAAGGGAGTTCTGATGCTCAGTTTCGGATGGGGATAATACAATTACTGTAAATACTTGCATATGTTTAAGGGAAAAGCAAAGAAAGACAAGTAATATACACATGGGAAATGTCAACCTCAGTTCAGGTTACAAATAGCTAGTAAGGAAATCCCCCCCCCTAATAATGACAAAGGGAAATTTTGCAGAGAACTTGGTCAGTAAAACGGAAAGGGCGGCCGTGTCGCATAATATGGAGATGCGAAGGCGTAGGCACGAACAATATCAAGCAGCTGTACCACATAATTAGTCGCTTCTCAAAGATAGCAAAAAAAATCGCGAATCGCAAACAAGTTATCCACTGGGTGAAATATTATTACACGATTTCTAAAGTGGGCGGAAAGGTACATTTGTATGGGAGGTGCCAGAAGGGGCGTGGTCAGACTTTCAAGTTTTTGTCCGAAACTTTCTACAGTTATGGCTATACTAAATACAGAATTTGGGCAAGATCGCGTGGATTGTATTGGTATTATTACAGGATTGCTAAAGTGAGCGGAAAGGTACATTTGTATGGGAGGTACCAGAAAAGGACCGACTAGGGGCCCAATTTTTTCTGGAGAACTTTATATGTTTATAGCTTTATTAAATACAAAATTTGGGCAAGATCGCGTAGAGCGTATTAGTATGATTACACGATTTCTAAAGTGAGCGGAATGGTGCATTTGTATGGCAGGTACCAGAAGGGGCGTGGTCAGACTTACAAGTTTTTGTCCGAAACTTTCAACAGTTATGGCTATACTAAATACAGAATTTGGGTCAGATCGCATAGGGCGTATTGATATTATTAGACGATTTCTAAAGTGAGCGAAATGGTACATTTGTATGGAAGGTACCAGAAGGGGACCCACTAGGGGCCCAATTTTTTCTGGAGAACTTTATATGATTATAGCTTTATTAAATACAGAATTTTGGCAAGATCGCGTAGAGCGTATTGATATTATTAGACGATTTCTAAAGTGAGCGGAATGGTGCATTTGTATGGGAGGTACCACAAGGGCCGTGGCCAGACTTCCAATTTTTTCTCCAAACCTATATCCTATTATAGCTTTACTAAATCTAGAATTTGGGCATGATCGCCCTGGGCGTATTCATATTATTAGACGATTTCTAAAGTGGGCGAAATGAAAGATTTGTATGGAAGGTACCCGAAGGAGTGTGGCCATGTGGCCCATATGCAATTTCATAAGCAGTTTTGGGAAAATATTATCCCATGTAAAATTTCAAAGCGATCGTATAACGCTTTCGAAAGTCATCGTGCGTACCAGGCGGGCGGTGCCTTAAAAAATATAACGACTTAAAAAGTTGTGAATCGAATTTGACTCAACGACACCTATGGTCTAAAACACTAGTCAACAGTCAAAATGTACTCGGGATGCGATAATTTTTTCTGTGTAGATAACCTTGACATGAGCTCGAAAAACGCAATAAAAAAAATTTTTTTCGTTTTATTTTTTTTTTTTAAATTTTAAAAAAAATTTTTTGGTTAATTTGTTTCGTCCGGCATAACTCGGGAAACACTAGCGCGATTTAATTGAATTAAATTTTAAAAAATTTAAAATTACAATTCCGTTAATCTGTTCATATATTGTTTTCCTATACAAGCAACAGTTTCCAAGTTAAAAATGAATATATAAAGGAAAAAACTTATTTTTTGCCCAAAGATTTAAATTTTTTTTTTTAAAAAATCCATAAAAAATCCAAAAGGAAAAAAATATCAAATCTTATTACTTTTACGTAAAGTCACATAACCTATGAGCAAAATGAGACAAAGATCATGAAAATCGATGCACGCGTTTCGCTTTTATTCGCAATTGAGTAAAGGTATGAATTTCAAAAAAGGTTTTTTCTTTTTTATTACAAAAAAAATTAAAATTTGTTGGGTGACAAAAATATATGAAAATTTGAAATTTTTGAAATTCATACCTTTACTCAATTGCGAATAAAAGCGAAACAGATTAAGGGAATTGTAATTTTAAATTTTTTAAAATTTAATTCAATTAAATCGGGCTAGTGGTTCCCGAGTTATGCCGGACGAAACAAATTAACCAAAAATTTTTTTTTAAAATTTAAAAAAAAAAATAAAACGAAAAAAAAAATTTTTATTGCGTTTTTCGAGCTCATGTCAAGGTTATCTACACAGAAAAAATTATCGCATCCGGAGTACATGAAATTTTTTTCATTTTGTTGAGTAGTGAAATTAATGTTTCCATGTGTTACACTTTTGCATCGTATCAAATAATTTGAATTCGGTTAAGCGGGAAATGAAAAAAGTCAAGAAATTTGTTTCGCTTTTTCAATAAAAAAAAAAGTACTTCGGATAATTGAAACTTCTTTCATTTAAACGAACTGAGTATGTACTTTTGAGATTGTTCTATGAAACGAAGATAGAAACTTATAACACGACCATTAAAATACATGTATATGTACAATTTATATTCAATATTAATGAGCTTCGATGGAAATAGTGACTTATTTTCATTTGGTTGTGTTGTCTTAAATATGGTTGACACATAATTTTTTTTTGAAATCATTGGTTTCGTTCGTTACATTCATCATATTTCTCTTATGCCATATGAGTTTGTGTGTTTGCATTAAAAATGTGTTTCACATAAACGATTTTTCAATAAAGCGGATTTTCGTTTAGGCGAAGTACAGTGCATGGAAAATCAGGCAGAACAATCGTTACTAATATTTATTTTCAGTTAAACGATTTTTTTTCAATTAAAAGGCGTGCGCTTATCCGAATTCGACTGTAGCCTTCTACCCTTAGGATGAGGTATGTGGAGTCGGAGTCGGGCTCTGACAAATTTGCCCGTAGCCGGAGTCTGGAGTCGAAAAATTTGCTGGACGCCGACTCCGATTTTTATTTACATTTATTAGATTTCCCATAAAATAAATGAAATGTATTGAAAACAAGTTAATCGGTTAATATATTTTTTTTTTGAAATTTGAAATATTTTCGATTATATGAACTTTTTTTTATCTTTAGGAAACAAATGCACCTCAGTGTAATACCGAGTATGGGAATAGTGGACGGAAATACCAATTTGCGAAACTTGGTTATTGAAAAGCTGAAGTCGAAGTCCAGCTAGTTAAAAATGCTGCAGCCGGAGTTGGAGTCGGAGCAATTTTGGCTGGTTAAGAGTCCCTTCCTGACATCAGAAAGTGAAAATATCTCTAGATGGCGATTATACGAACCACATTCCGGCGATGATGAAGGAAGACACTAGAGTTGGATAACCTAGCTTCGACTATCATCACTACCGCTCTACTCTGTACCAGGAGCAGCAAAGATGTCTTCCAACCTCTGCCCATATAAGTGAGTGATGTCCCTATTTCCTCCTTTCAATACACTAATTTCCTTTCGCATTTATAGGGGGCATCCCATCCCTTGAGTGTTGATCTTCAAAAAACAATAGATGGAGTGATGTATTTCTTGCACCGCTTCAAAAAAACCCTTAACACTCGAATGCTTCTCCCAAATGCTTGGAAATGTGTCCAGCCCAGCGAGCTGGTGTGAGAACAAAACTCATGCAAAAGAAAGTGAAATTCAGAGCTTTAACAAAACTATCACCTTGAGGGTCACACAAAATTTCGAGGGACCAAAAAAAAAACAGTAACCTCTGATACAATTCGATATTTAATGCCAATAGTACGAGGGCAGTTTGATATGACATTTGAATGAAGGAATTCCCGTTTAATTACAATGCAAACCTGGTGGTTTAAAGTGAAAGAAAACTGTGTGTTTTGACGAAAAAAATCAATTTCGTCTGTAAAAAGAAGAGGCTAAGTAAAAATCAAAATTGTGGCTCATACACACCAATTTTCACTAATACCATCGTAAAACTATTCATGCATTTTGACCATGTGAAAAGTGATTTACTGAATTCTGTTGTAATCCTACAAGTGACGTTGAATCATACGTTGTCTACAAAGTGGTCGTTACGCCAGAAATCGTTGGTGAAATCCATGAAATATTGGACGAGAGAAGAACGAAAGTACATGAGGTGACTGAGACGGTAGGCATCTTCAAGAAGCGGGTTCATTAAATTTTCTATGAAAATTTGATTGTGAAAAAGCCATTCGCAATATGGGTGCCGCGCTTAATTCATGGAATGATATTGAACAGTAGGAGACAGAAAGTACATGAGATGGCTGAGGCCATCATGAATATTAGCACATGAAACAGCTATCGCAGCCATAAGGAGTGTATGACGATCTTCAACCGCAATTGCAAGGAGTATTTGTGGCGTCTCCCAGTCGTGGAAGAAACATTACTGCACACCAGAGATCAAGGAACAGTCAAATGTGTGGACATCTTCCGGTGAGAGTGTAACTTGAGGCTGTCGCTCAACAAGGTCAAGGAAATAAGTTATTTTCGGATATATGGGAAGCTAAAGGCTGTAGAAATACTTCAGCTGCAAGGAGCTGAGATTTTCTTTTTGTAAGCTCCCACATGATTCTTATAGTAGACTGTTTGTCGTTCAGCTGGCAGAATCTTCTGCCCTCCAACGTTGAATCCTTACAGAACCTCTTCAAGCTCAACAGTAATTCAATGTAAGTTATTAAAAGTCCAGGCAAAAAAAACTTCAATCTGAATGCAAAACATACTCAAATTGATGACAATGTATTCATTTGTAATTATGAGGTGAAAACGAAACTCAGCTGCAGTAACTTTTTTTTTCAGTAAATTTTGTAGTAAATTCTACTAGATGAACCTAAAATTAAAATTTACTCAATTTGGCTACGTTTTCGTTTTTCATGAATTTGATAAAAATTCTTGTAGAAGAAAATATTTTTTTTGTAAGGAAACAACAATAATTTTCTAGCCCAGCAATGTCTCGTATACTACATTTAAAAGGGCCCTTATTAAAACTACACCAAAGTCGCCCAAGTTTAATATTACAACCTCAAGCTGACCAACCTCACCTCACCACACCGCATGACCGAAAACTTTCAGCTCCATTCGAATGTTATTTACGTGACAGTTTTTCCTCATAAGTCCATCCGTACCCGTAACGTTGCCTGTTCGACACCAACTCACCCGTTCGAAGGCAACTAACAAAAAGTTTTCATTTCCTTCATACAAACAAAAAAAAAACCAGGAGAAAGAAAGAAAAACTACGAGTAATGAAGTCGTTGGCGAATGTTTTGTCTGTGTCAGAAACATGAGAAATGCGAGTTTTTCCCACAGCAACAATTTAAAATTCATACTTGTCGAGTTAAAACTAATAATACTCAAACCCCTCCGCACATCATCTCTAGTATTTCCTTCGCCCAAACTAAACCCAGTGTTTTGTTAATTTGAAAATCATACTTTTCACCACCCAAAAAAAAAAAAAAAAAAAAAAAAAAGAAGGGGGAAAACGCAAAAAACGTGGGTGGAAAAAAGGATGAAACAGTTTTGTGCGTGCTTCGCCCCACTGGTCCAACTTAAACGTTCTACGTATCCCTGCCCGTTTCCTGTTGTCTGTTTATGGCGGTGCCGTCGAAAGGCGCCCTGGGTGGGCAACATCATGAGAACGATGGTTCGGGGCGTAAAAACTCTGTTAACTGTAAACAATTGTGGTAAATTAGTTAAACACTTTTTCTTTTGCCGTGGATGATGAGTTAGATTTGTTCGCTGTACAATGGAGCAGGTTTGGAGTATGCCGAGAAGTTGTTTAACTTTTCGTTGAAAAATGTTTTTTTTTTTATTATTATTTGTTGGACGTTGTTTATTTATGTACTCGAATTTATCGTAATGCATTTTGCGTTGTGAAATTCGTGTTTGATTGTTTTTGGTTTTAATGTGCGTTATTTCGAATTTCATTACAAACTTTGTCTAGACTTTGTTTAGCTGCGAAAGTTTTTAATTAATACTCGTATTGTGTGGAATATTTGTGGTTCAAAAGGAGGAAACTAATGACTGACAATCAGCAAAGATTCAAAACTGTTCTGGACAATATGCGACGAAAGATTTTACATTTAAATTAAATGTATCTGGAGTCACAGATACATGTTTCCAACAGAGATATGACCCTGTAGGGAACATGTTGCTATAGAAAACTGAGTCTGCTACATAAGAAACTGAGCCATAGCATTTGGACCGATTAGAAGCTGAGTACCACACACATGTTCCATTAGAAAACGGAACCATGTTCCAACGAAACCTAATCTGCAGACACATGTCCAACTACATAACTGAGTCACATGTTCCCCGGGAAATCTGAATCACAGACAACATGTTCCGTGGCAAAGTAATCAACAGACACTCAGTTTACTATATGAACCACAAGACGAATTAGTGTCTCCGACACATGTTCCAATGGGAACTTGTATAACAGACACATGTTGCTATAGAAAGCAAAGTCTGTGATACATGCTTGTTTAGGAAACTGAGTCACAGATACATGTACCTTTAACAGACGGATTCTCCGAAAATGAGTTCCTAAGGAAAGTGATTCACAGACACATGTCCCATTAGAATATTAATTTACAGATACAATTCCTACAGGAAACAGATTAGCAGGCCCATGTTCTATAGGAATGTTAGCAAGAGACATATGATTCTTTGGGGCACTGATCAAATACATCTTTCTATATGAACGACAAGGATAGAGGAACGGGTTCCCCCGAAACACTTTTGAAGGGCAGATGGTGGTCTACTACGGATGACCCTATAGGAACTGAGTGTCTTCGACAAAAGTTCCTCTAAGAACGGAATATCTCTCACACATGTTCCTCTAGGAAATCGGTTTATCCGGAACATGTTGCTCTAGGAACTGAGTATCTCCGGCACATGTTCCTCTAGGAACTGAATATCTCCGACACATGCTCCTCTAGGATCTGAGTGTCTCCGAGACATGATCCTCTAGAAACTGAGTGTCTCCGACACATGATCCTCTAGAAACTGAGAGTCTCCGACACATGTTCCTCTAGGAACTGAATATCTCCGACACATGTTCCTCTAGAAACTGAATATCTCCGACACATGTTCCTCTAGGAACTGAATATCTCCGACACATGTTTCTTTAGGAACTGAGTATCTCCGACACATGTTCCTCTAGGAACTGAGTATCTCCGACACATGATCTTCTAGGAACTGAATATCTCCGACACATGTTCCTCTAGGAACTTAATATCTCCGGCACATGTTCCTTTAGGAATTGAGTATATCCGACACATGTTCCTCTAGGATCTGAGTATCTCCGACACATGTTCATCTAGGAACTGAATATCTCCGACACATGATCCTCTAGCAACTGAGTGTCCCCGACACAAGTTCCTCTAGCAACTGAGTGTCTCCGACACATGATCTTCTAGGAACTGAATATCTCCGACACATGTTCCTCTAGGAACTGAATATCTCCGACACATGTTCCTCTAGCAACTGAGTGTCTCCGACACATGATCCTCTACCAATTGAGTGTCTCCCACACATGTTCCCCTATGAACAGAGTGTCTTCGACACACTTTCCCTTCGGAATGTGAAACAAATAACATTACGAAAACATAAAATGCAATCCCTCTGTCACTTACCTGGACGAACAGCGATAGAACTTCTGTATGACATAGTAGGCCAAACACACTGGCACAGTGACCACCATGAACCACGGAGTAATGATGACATTGATCAGTATGGCACACAGGCACAGCAACGTGAATTGCAACAAACGTTGACTGGTGGCAGCGATTTTCTGCAGGAGGGCAAAAAACAGACATGTATGAATATCAAACGGATGAAATTTCAAAAAGCAAAGCAATCATCAATTTGGAAAATGTTAACTGCGGTTTCTGATGAAGTGGTGGCGTCCTGATGTCGAAACGCACAACCCAACCGCGCTTTCCTACCTTATCAATAATGGCCATGTCGTTGCTGAAGCGATTCATGATGCGACCGAGTGGGGTGATTTGGAAGAAATGCAATGACTTGTGCATAATCGACTGTAAGAGTTTATCGTGTAAGTTGCGACGAGCCTTGCAACCGGCCCATTGACCGGCCGGTGTGGATATCATGGCCATGACTATGCATACACTGGAAATGACCGCATAAATGTGGAAATAATACGTGACTTCGTGATGCATGGACTGGGGCGGAGGCAGCTCATCGGCTGCCATTGTGGATGTTGCATAATTGGGTGCGCTCATTTGTTGCACTGCGTCGGATATATTTGCGGATGTTATCGCATGTTGTGCAGCATTATGGTGTGGCGAATTGTTGGTATTGTCATCGGTCCATTGCTGCAACCAAACGTCCGTGTACACGCGCAACGCTTGCCAAATTAGGGCCGTGATGAAAAATATTAAAACAATTGTTAAACCAGATGCACGCAGATACAACAAATAGATTTCCGCCGGTATTTTGCCATATTTACGTTCGGCATCGTAGCTTGTCCGTGCGGCTGGCTGGTGGTGGGGCGGCGACAATGAGATGCTTGCCACCGTTGTTGTTGTTGTGGCGGCGGCGGCAGCTGGGCCATCGCATACAGCAGTGGCAGTGGCACCTGTTTTTGCCACATGACTTGCAGTGTTTGCCAACAATGTTTTGTAGTCAATATTGGCATCTGTGAAATGGAGAAGAAAAAGTGTGTGTGTGTGTGTTGGTTTTTTCTCTCTTATTTTCAATATTTGTTTGTATGCATGGGTAAATTTTATGTTTTTTTTTATTGTATGTGTTTGTATAAATAGGCACTGCAAAATATTGAAATATGCCTTTTTTTACAGGGGTGTGTATTTTTGTGGGCATTTTTTTTTTTGTTGGCGGCCTTGGGGCTTTTAGGTGCAACTGGATTGCCTGTAAATTGGGTGTAGATTGCACAGGGTGCCTGCCTGAGAGTTTGTTATGCATTTGCTTAAAATTGCAACCAAAAACAAGTGGACAAATAGTAAGTTCGGCCGGGCCGAATCTTATATACCCTCCATCATGGATTCGTTGCATTTCGATACCCATATGTCCATGTTTGTCAGGGGCCGGTTTTTGGGCCGCTCGTGACCCGATAGTCCCAGGAACCCGATCACAAATTTTATCCAAATCATGAAAATAAATGCATATTTGGTTTCGCGAGAAAATTTCGTTGCATTTCGATACCCATATGTCCATGTTTGTCAAGGGACGGTTTTTGGGCCGCTGGCAAATCATGAAAATAAATGCATATTTGGTTTCGCGAGAAAATTTCGTTGCATTTCGATACCCATATGTCCATGTTTGTCAAGGGACGGTTTTTGGGCCGCTGGCAAATCATGAAAATAAAGGCATATTTGGGTTCGTGAGTAAATTTCGTTGCACTTCGATACCCATATGCGCATGTTTATCATGGGCCCTTTTTTGGGCCCCAAGGGTCCACGGAACCCATGAGCACGCCCATTTTTGGAATTTGTTTTCCCTATCTATAAATTATATAAACTTAGAACAATTTTACCAAAAAAAATCAGATGCAGTGAAAAAAATATTTGAAAAATTTGATTATGGCCGGGATATATTTAGTCCCGTAAAGGGGAACTTTTTCCCCTTTGGTCCGATATTGCCCATTCTTGAACTTAACCTGCTTATGGGCAAAAAACATCTTCCTACAAAATTTCAGCTTCTTAGCGTTGGTCGTTCGCACTCTATCGTGATTTCAACAGACAACAGACGGACAGACGGACATCGCTAGAATGTCTTAGAATGTTACACTGACCGATAATATATATACTTTATAGGGTCGCAGATCACTCTTTCGAGGTGTTGCAAACGGAATGACAAACTTAGTATATACTCCATCCTATGATGGAGTGTATAAAAATTGCAGCAAGTTTTTTTTTTGGGAAAATCATTAACGTGTTTCACTTTCCGAAAGAAACTACTCGAATTTCGTTAAATGCTTAACTTCACATAAACATAGTTGTCATATAAACAGATTTTCGACGACTGGAGAGTATCTCAGTCGACTCAGAGACCTTCAGGTGGACACTCCTGGGCTACCAGGGGCGTAGGGGCCTTAAAAATTGCTCAGAATAAACAAAAAAAAAGGTGATGTTGTTGGTAGGAGACTCCAGACAACTACATATGATTTCGCCCAGACATCTTTGTTACCTTTTCCATACACAACCTAAAACTACACCCTCGCCATATCCTGTCTACTAACTACGATGCTCTATGTCTTTACGATGCACAATATCCTCGCCTGGCAATATTTAATTATGAGTGCATTTCCTTTTCAATTTTGCAACTTTGTCTTCTCTAATTCAATTAAAATGTTGGATTGGAATCAATTCAATTTTGAAATGTCTCTAGTCTGCCAAGGGGTATTATCGAACATCAGTTATCATTAGTGCTTAATAAACACCTTTTGTAGCACAATTGATAATAATCAACAATTTCAGGTGATAGTGGTGGTGGTGATGGTGGTGGTTCGGTCTGCCCTGCGTTGCTGCTGTATTTTGTTGCAATAACTTCAGATCTACGGGGACTGGCAACAACTGCCAACACTCGACTGCATACAAAAAGTGTATCTATGCCGAAAACTCATGCTGACGGGGAAGTGCTGGTGTGGATTATGACTTTGCTAAGAGTATCCTTTACGTTTCACACTTCACCAGAGATACTGGTTCCTTGGTCTGCCTCTTCTTCTTCTTCTTCGTCTGCTTCATGCATGTACATACCTTGTATGGATTCTTCATTTTCAATACCGGCAATCCAACTTTCCGTCTCAGTTTCTGCATCCGTTGCCACAGAGCTCAATTCAATGGAAGGTATTGATGAGCCAGCCATGCCAGACGATTCCTCCGAGATGCTACTGTGTGTGTGTGGGAGGCCGACAAAAGGGAAAAGAGAAACGAATGCAAGTGGATTGGTATTATATTCGGAGTGTAAGTTACAATTGCCGATATGATTGTCAATGAAGTTTTGAACTGATGAAGTTAAAAGTAATTTACGTTATTTTGTTTCAGGAAAAAAATAATCAATTGAAAGATGCGGCAGGACTCATGCGGTTGATTAGAATGGATATAATAAAATACACAAACACACTTACACTATGGCTGTATCGCCACTGCCTGGGCGCGGTCTGCGATGTTGGGCCGGAGCCGCCGCCTGCGATTTGTACGACTTACGCATAGACATACGACGGAGGAATTGTTGGAAACCATTTGAACTTGAACGCTTTTCAGCCTCGCCCATCAATGTCCCACTGGAATCTGGCTCATCTCGATCGCCCTCCTCTTCGAAGGCTGGCGGTGCTGATATATTCTTTGACAACGCCTGATGTTTGTTAACACCCACTCCGGATGGCTGCCATGACTGAGTACGGGAGGGGGCATCTTCACTGCTATTGCTGCTCAAATTGGTCATATAACTGACAGCACTGCCACAGCTGTCCGTTAGGATACTTCTTCGCAATTCGGTGGGAGTATTACTGATATTGCTCAAGCGGCTGGAGGTCCGCGAACTAGGCCGTTGTCCGCGGAAAGTGCCTTCACCCCTTAAGCCAGTGCGTCGTCTTCTACGCATAATAACATTGTCCGTTTGGCATTCGTCCAAGGGCAATGGAACGTCATAGATTAGATGGCGCGAGCCATACACAGTGGAAGGTGTGCGGGTCAATTTGAAACTAGTGTTACTGGATAAAGAGGAAGTCTGAAAGGAGGAGAAAGATGGAATTTTATAACGTTTTCCAATTTCCAAATTACAGAAAATTTCACTTGGGAACGAAATTTGGTGTAAATTTACCAAAGGAAATTTTGTGTAAATTTCCCAAAGCACGTTTTGTGTAAATTTCCCAAAGGAAATTTTGATTAAATTTCTCAAAGGAAATTTTGTATAGATTTATCAAAAATTTTCTTTACAAAATTTTCCAAATGTTGCCTTTAGGAAATTTTGTAAAAATTGCCTTTACGAAATTTTGTAAAATTTTTTTTTAGAAAATTTTTTAAATACTGCCTTTTGGAAATTTTGTAAAAATTGCCTTAGGAAATTTACAGATACAGATAATATATATTTAGAAACAGAAAGGAAATTAACATAAAATTTCCTAAAGGAAATTTACATAGAATTTCCTAAAGGAAATTTACATAGAATTTCCTAAAGGAAATTTACATAGAATTTCCTAAAGGAAATTTAAATAAAATTTACTAAAGGAAATTTTAAAAAAAATTTACTAAAGGAAATTTAAATAAAATTTACTAAAGGAAATTTAAAAAAATGTACTTAAGGAAATGTAAATAAAATTTTATAAATTGTCTAGGAACTTTTAGACAAAATTTTAGGAAATTTACAAAATTTTCCTAACGGAAATTTACAAAAAATGTACTAAAGGAAATTTACAAAAAATTTACTAAAGGAAATTTACAAAAAATTTACTAGAGGAAATTTACAAAGAATTTACAAAAAATTTCCTTAAGAAATTTAAGACAAATTTAGATAAAATTGTCTAAAGGAAATTTATATAAAATTTATGCAAAATTTCCTAAATGAAATTTTTACAAAATGTCCTAAATGAAATTTTTACAAAATTTTCTACATGAAATTTTTTCAAAATTACCTAAATGCAATTTTTAAAAAATTTCCTAAAGGCAATTTTTAAAAAATTTCCTAAAGGCAATTTTTAAAAAATTTCCTAAAGGCAATTTTTAAAAAAATTCCTAAAGGCAATTTTGTAAAAAAGGCAATTTTTACAAAATTTCCTAAAGGCAATTTTTACAAAATTTCCTAAAGGCAATTTTTACAAAATTTCATAAATGAAATTTTTACCAAATTCCCTAAATGAAATTTTTACAAAATTCCCTACATGAAATTTTTACAAAATTTCGTAAATGAAATTTTTACAAAATTCCCTACATGAAATTTTTACAAAATTTCGTAAATGAAATTTTTACAAAATTTTGTAAATGAAATTTTTATAAAATTACCTAAAGGAAAATTTTGACAAAATTACCTAAAGGAAAATTTTGACAAAATTACCTAAAGGAAAATTTTGACAAAATTACCTAAAGGAAATTTTTGACAAAATTACCTAAAGGAAATTTTTGACAAAATTACCTAAAGGAAATTTTTGACAAAATTTCCTAAAGGAAATTTTTGACAAAATTACCTAAAGGAAATTTTTGACAAAATTACCTAAAGGAAATTTTTGACAAAATTACCTAAAGGAAATTTTTGACAAAATTACCTAAAGGAAATTTTTGACAAAATTACCTAAAGGAAATTTTTGACAAAATTACCTAAAGGAAATTTTTGACAAAATTACCTAAAGGAAATTTTTGACAAAATTACCTAAAGGAAATTTTAGACAAAATTACCTAAAGGAAATTTTTACAAAATTTCCTAAATGGAATTTTTACAAAATTTCCTAAATGAAATTTTTACAAAATTTCCTAAAGGCAGTTTTTACAAAATTTCGTAAAGGCAATTTTTACAAAATTTCATAAATAAAATTTTTATAAAATTTCCTAAATGAAATTTTTACAAAATTTCCTAAGTAATTTTTTAAAAATTACCTAAAGGCAGTTTTTACAAAATTTCCTAAATGAAATTTTTACAAAATTTCCTAAATAAAATTTTTACAAAACTTCCTAAATGAAATTTTTACAAAATTTCCTAAAGGCAATTTTTACAAAATTTACAATTTGGTGTAAATTTTCTTTGGTAAATTTACACGAAATTTCTTTAGGAAAAAATGTCCTGTAGGATCTATTGTAAATTTAGTCTCTGCGTAAAGAGCACACAATTTCCTTTAGGAAATTTGGACTCTTAGCACAAACTTTCCTTTAGAGTATTAATAACTCTAAGTTATACCCAAAATAAATAAGGGAACATTTGGAAAAACATCATTGCCAACATCAAGAGCACCAACATATCACACTTACCGCCGGCATTATGTCGTATTCCTCTTCATCATCATCATCGGCCAATATATTTTCCGTAGAAGTTGTATTTATTTCCATTTCCGCATCGACGGCATCTGTTGTGTTGCCACCGCCGCAACTTCCACCGTCTGTTGTTGTTGTTGTTGTGGGCGTGGGTGCCGCTCCACGTTGTAAACCCAATTTGGCAACATTTTTAAATAATTTCCAACGTTCTCGAGCTGTACGGCCTAAAGCGTTGTTGTCGTTCGTGCTGAACAAAGGACAAAACAAATACGAAGGATATGAATACGATGGTGGAGATATCAGAAACATCGGCGCAGCGCCACAAACACCGGCCGGGAATTTATGTTGATTTTGTGAACAGTTAATGGGAGTTCGCTGGTTTTCTCTCTTATGACAATTTAAAGTCATATTTCGTTTAAAGCCAACGATTGTACCTCCAACATCGGTTGGTATGACTTCTATTTCGGCTCGTTAGATTTACCTGGTTAAGCTTTTAATATCCTGTCAAGTTTTGAAAAAAAAAAAAAACATTTGTTGCTACGTGAAACATTCAGTGTAGCCAGGCATTTGTCTGGCCAGGTTATCGGCGCATTACAACTCCAGAGCATTAGATTCCAATGATTCTGTCACCCTGGCACTAGAAAGTCTTTTTGTAAGCTACGCCATCCCCACCCCACCATGCCGCCGTTCCACTTGAGCTATTACCTGTAATTAACTTATGTAGGCTTATGATCATTAGCTGATGACTGACTGGTATTTTGCTCCATTACACAATTTACTTGCCATGCCATGGAATAAAAAGTCACTTTATGCCTCACGCCTTAAGGACGAGTTGAAGCAGCAGAAGTTTGCCGTGTTCAACGTCTGCCACTTCAGATACAGTTCATCACTTCATAAACGACGACGACCACGACCAGAGTATGTTCGGGCAAAAGGGGTCAAACGAGTTCTTCAAAAGACTGTTAAGGATTAGGGATTATGACAGCAGAGTAATGGAATGTTTGGAGTTCAGAAGGAGTAACAAGTCAAGTCAAGCGAAACATTTGTTTCAACTAATGCTGGGCTTAGGGGGGGTGAGAGTGGGAAATAGTCATTGTACTGTCCAAGGAACAGCATTTGTTTGGCCAATGTTTGTAGTACATTTTGGGAAATATTTGAAACTAGTAAGTTGTAATGCGGCTATGGCGCCCGTTGAAATATGGAAAAAAAATTTTGTTGAAAAAAAAAAATTTTTTGTGGAAAAAAAAATTCTGTTGAAAAAAAAAATGTTGTTAAAAAAAAAAATTTTTTGGAAAAAACAATTTTTGTGGAAAAAAAAATTATGTTGAAAAAAAAATTTTGTTGAAAAAAAAAATTTTTGTTGAAAAAAAAAATTTGGAAAAAAAAATTTTTTGTCGAAAAAAAAAATTTGTAAAAAAAAAAAAAAACTTTTATGGTCAATAACATTAATTTGCGATTCTATGGGACATTGTTCCAAATCATCTTTCGGTTGAAAATTTTATAAGAAATTCTGATGTTTTAATTAATATATTAATCAAGTCAGTAATTAATTGAAACGAAAAGAATTAACAAGGTGATTCCTCGTTTCTGCCCATGACTTATTATATCGTACTAGTATCCTTTATGAATGTCCTAGGCAACATCATTTATCATTTAACAATTACAAATTATCCTCTTTTCCCTTTCCCCCGCCCCTATTCCCATTAACTTTCACTATGTATGTATGTATGTTTAACAAAGGCACACTTTGTCAACTCATCACAAATTACGCCACCTACTTGTTTCGTTGTTCCTTTTCATTGGCTTTGGCAATTATTGAATTCCATTTGGCGATTATGTGAGGATGAGTGGCGGCGATATCCTTGTAGCTGCCGGATGCCTGCAGGCAGCCATCTTTCAATACAATTAACTGGTAATGGCAGAGGCAGCCGAATGCCGAGAGAATGCACACGAAACGGAATGAGACGCCATCATGATGAACAGTCCGGAAACAAGTGTTATAACAAGTGTTTATGGAAGGACAAAAGAAAGAAATGCAATAAATTAAATTCATATTTTAGCGAATGCCGAAAGGGGGTGAAAGCAAAAAACGTCAGTGCAAAGAATGAAAGAACGTGTAATAGCAAAATAATTGTAATACGCTATCGAATGGCAGAGAGAGAGAAAAAGGAAGAAGTATGTTACGTTCTCTGCAAAGGCAAATGGCAAAGATTAAAAAAAAAATGCAAATGATTTATATGCCAATAACTATCATTCACACCTTCCGGCCAAGCCGAAATGTCTACAAAATGTCTCTGTTCAATATGACAGGCGGATGTGTCATGCACGGGAGAATGGCGACACCAAGGATATACTTACATTGTGCGCCTGCTGGACCAAATTTAATTGTTGTGTCACTAAAATGACAGTACGATTGGCTTTCAGCAGCATTCTTTTAATACTTTGCTCGAAAATATGACGTGCCACTTCATTGTCCAGCGATGATAAGGGATCATCCTTGAAATAACAAAAAAAAGAAAATAAAACAGAAGAACATTAGAGAGGAGTAGTAGAAAAGAACGGCTAAAAGAAAACGATATTAAGTTTTGCTACAGAATGACAGAATGAGTTTATGATGATGCGCCCGGGGAAACTTGAAAATGACAGAGTAAATGTGGTTATTGAAAATAGTTGAGAGTTGTTCAATTCGGCTTTTGGCCGACATTTTTCGCTAGGAAAATGTTTAACGGCTTCAGCCAACATTTCTTTGAAGGCAAATGTTGAGCTCATTCCGTCGACATTTTTCTATAACCAAATGTTGATTGGATTCAATCAACATTTTTCAATGGACAAATGTTGAGTAAACATTTTTCAATGGGCAGGCATTCATCATTTTCTATGTTGAGTTTTGGATTCAATCAACATTTTTCAATGGGCAAATGTTGAGTAAACATTTTTCAATGGGCAGGTCAACATTTTCTATAGACAGTCAACATTTTCTGTAGACAGTCAACTTTTTCCTGACAGCAAATGTTGAGCTCCTTCCATCCACAGTTTTCTATAAGCAAATGGATTCAACCATAATTTTTTTTCTGTAGGAAAATGTTAAACTGGTCATACAGAAGCAAAAGAGTCTACCAAATTCAACGTACCGTATTTGCCGGACGATAAGACGCACCTTTTTACTCTGAAAATTTGACCTAAAATCAGGGTGCGTCTTATGGTCCGATGCGTCTTATCGTCCAAACCATACTTATTTCTAAAAATGTATAGATCAAATTTTGGGGTGCGTCTTATGGTCCGATGCGTCTTATCGTCCAGAAAATACGGTATTTTTTTTTCTAAATTTTAAATTTTGCTCCGATTCTGTTTATTTTTTTAAACGTTGACCTCATTCGCAGACACTGTTGTCTTTCTATTTACTTCAACTCACCATAATCACCACATTTGCCGAGGAATACAAAGCACGGGCAATGGCCACTCGTTGCCTTTGACCGCCGGACATGTTGATGCCGCGTTCTCCGATAACGGTTAAATCACCCGCGGGCATCAACTCAATGTCCGGCTTAAGGGCACAGGCATCCAAAACAAAATCGTAGCGTTTAGGACGAAATGGTTCACCGAACAGGATGTTCTCGCGAATGCTAGCATTCAGCAGCCACGCTTGCTGAGGCACAAAAGCGATAGTTGATGTCCTGGGAAATGAAGAGAGAGAAAAAATAAAAATAAAATTTATATAAATTAAAAATTGATTACAGTGAAATTATAAAAATTTTCCGAAAATTGTTTGCCTAACCGGAAACGGCAATACTATCAGTCCCCCTGGCCAGGAAGCAATGCAACGCTGTGAACTCGCACATTTCACTTCTTCCCGTTTTGCCAGATTTATTTAATAATTTAAACACTTTTTTCACAATAACTCAGCTCATACGAGTCAAACAAATATGAAATTTGTTTCAGTTTTTACTCTTTTTTTTTTTTTTGCTGTTCGTTTGAAATTTATATTTTGTATTTGAATTTTTATGGATGTTGGAAGAACAGAAAAAATGTGTTCCTTCCTTCTTGCCACACACATGCCTCTAACACACAGTTAGTGGGTTTTCTTCAGGCAATTGTACACGCACACACACACACATGCACATGCCCATACACCCATAATTGTTATTATTATTTCATACACATACGCGAGGATATATAAACACATACAAATGTATTCATAAGCGGAGAATGAACTCGTTTGAATGCGACTACGAGACCCAGTGAAAGTTTTAAGATGAAATTTAGAAAAGCATTGGAGAACTGTAAAATCAATAATTTCAGTATTCTGTCATTCAATTGCACCGATGTGGAGCAAGATCTTCACTTGGAAAATAAATAGCGGGCACAGATAGATTTTTCATTCATTCACATCGTTCTACAAAATATATACATGGTGTACTATTGAGGAGATATTGGCGATTGAAAAGCATCACTTTGAATTTCTAGGTCAACATATTATTAGTTTAGGGTCAGAAAAGGGGGATAGATAGAGATAGCGAGAGATTCGGATATAGTAGAGATAGGGATAGAGAGACTTCGAGTGAAATAGAGAGAGACATAGAGAGAAAGATAAAGTGACATAGACAGAAATAGAGAGAGAGAAAGATAGAGAGACAGAGAGACTGTATATCCCTCCCTCTCTTTCTCCCTCTCTATTTCTCTCGGGTTTTAATATAGATCACATCAAGATTTGTTAGTTAACGAAAAGAGTGACTATCTCCCCATCGTTTGCTGGGTTTTTTATAGACGTCTTTATATGTGGCCTCTCTCCCTCAGTCTCTCTCTCTCTCTCTCTCTTTATTATCCACAAATTCAATTTATATGCAATAAGTCTACTCTCTTACTTGCAAGGATTCTATTCCATACTTCCTTAAGTACAGAAACGTAAAAAAAAAACACCCAACGACTTATTTTATGTATTTTTATGAGTACGTATCCGATGACGATGTCTGATTTCCAACTCCAGTTCGTTTTTTTCACTTTTTGCCCGGACAAATAAAATTGTTTAGGCTTTCAGCCAAAAAAAAAAAAAATATATAGACATATAACCATAAACACATAAATGTTTGGTTTGTAGCAAACTCAACTGAACTGAGTCTGAGTCTAACCAAAGACCAAAAGAAAAAACCGTATATATTCCATACAGTGCTGGGGGTACTTGTGTCATAGACATAAATAAGTAAAATTTATTGACACGTGAAGATTTATTACATTTTTCTCTTCCTCTTTTTTTGAGTTTTCAACGCACTGGCCCCTACCTCGCCTAACCCCTTGGGCGTTCGTTTCATTTTATCACCTTCAAATGTTATAAAAACGTCATATTATTTGGCAATACCATAAAAAATATATGACTTCCCGCAAGATACGTGTCCGGGGTTAACAACAACACGAAAAGGTGTTCAAAATTATAGACAATTGAACAATTTCTTATGTATGGCCTCTCACACCGACATAAGCGGTAAATGCGGTAGAGATTAAAAACAAAACACACTTTGGATGAAATGGCTGCTAGCCCTAGGGGGCGTATAATTAATATTATTATGAATATGAAGCCTTAAAGTAGGCAATATATTTTAATACTTCCCAAATAAACTAAAACAGTATGTAAAATTGTTTTTTTTTTATATTTCTATTAAATATAGTTCGATTGAAAGGCTCTCATTTCCTTGTACAGCAGGAAAAAAAATCACAAATTATGACAGAAGGGTAGGAACGGTGGGGGAAGGTTTCTATAACATTTCTTGGCAGTCAATAACATGCGTCATTCCTGTGAACTTTGGGTAATACGATAGTAGTTACATGACATACATTCATTCATTCATTTCATCGCAGTGCTTCAAATAAAGTTTTCTTTATAAAAGTTATTTAATAAATTCTTAATAAACTTGTTTCATTTTGTAGTTTGTTTTTTTCTTTTTTTCTCTCGAAGTAAATATGAACAGAGTAGTATGTCCACATGTTCCTTCCTGTGAACTTAAATGTCTTGGACATTTCCAATTCATTTTATTGATGTGGATAAACTCCAGGAATATGGCACAAAAATTTTACTATTTCTGAAAACAGACAATCATTTCCGGAACAGAAAATGGTATTCTTAATTTGGAAAACTTTTTGATGTTTTTTAACGGCCCAAACCCAGGTGGAAGACCAGTGAACTGTACACAAAATATAATGTGTATACGTAGTAACTGGATCCAACTTTAGAGATTACATACACGTTTCTATCTTTTAGGAAATAGAAATGCCCGCTAAAAAAAATATTTGATGTCCAGGATACAAACATGGTTTTTTTTTGTGTGATAGTCGCACAGGCCAGCTACCATACCACGGTCGCGAATTTAGTTTTATTTTGCCTAATTTAGTTTTACTTTATAGAAAACACATCATGTACGTATGATTAATATTAATTGTATGGCAAACACAATTATTATTTATCATACGTCCCATGGAAATAGAAATTGAAACCACATCATGCGCGTATGATTAATAACAGTATATGACAAATACTATTATTATTAATCATACGTCCCAAGGAATTTAGGGTAGTGCATCAACTACAATTTAGGGTAGTGCATCAACTAGGTGGCGTCTGCAAATATTAGTCTGGACATTTAAATTATTTAAAAAAAGAACATGTAAATAATGTAATAATGTAAATTATGTAAATAATGTAAATTATGTAAATAATGTAAATTATGTAAATTATGTAAACTATGTAAATTCTGTAAATAATTTAAATAATATAAATTATGTAAATAATATAATTATGTAAATAATGTAAATTATGTAAATAATGCAAATTATGTAAATAATGTAAATTATGTAAATTATGTAAATTATGTAAATTATGTAAATTATGTAAATTATGTAAATTATGTAAATTATGTAAATTATGTAAATTATGTAAATTATGTAAATTATGTAAATTATGTAAATTATGTAAATAATGTAAATTATGTAAATAATGTAAATTATGTAAATTATGTAAATTATGTAAATAATGTAAATAATGTAAATTATGTTAATAATGTAAATAAAGTAAATAATGTAAATAAGGTAAATAATGTAAATTATGTAAAAAATGTAAATTATGTAAAAAATTTAAATAATGTAAATTATGTAAATAATGTAAATTATGTAAATAATGTAAATTATGTACATAATGTAAATTATGTAAATAATGTAAATTATGTAAATAATGTAAATTATGTAAATAATGTAAATAATGTAAATTATGTAAATAATGTATATTATGTATATAATGTAAATTATGTAAATACTGTAAACAATGTAAATTATGTAAATAATGTAAATTATGTAAATTATGTAAATTATGTACATAATGTAAATTATGTAAATTATGTACATAATGTAAATTATGTAAAAAAAATTAAATTATGTAATGTAAATTATGTAAATAATGTATATTATGTAAATAATGTAAATAATGTATATTATGTAAATAATGTAAATAATGTAAATTATGTAAAAAAATTAAATTATGTAAATAATGTAAATTATGAACATAATGTAAATTATGTAAATAATGTATATTATGTATATAATGTTAATTATGTAAATAATGTAAATTATGTAAATAATGTAAATTATGTAAATTATGTAAATTATGTAAATAATGTAAATTATTTAAATAATGTAAATTATTTTGATAATGTAAATTATGTAAATTATGTAAATAATTTAAATTATGTAAAAAATGTAAATTACGTTAATAATTAAATTATATTAATAATGTTAATTATATTACTAATGTAAATTATATTAATAATGTAAATTATGTAAGTAATGTAAATTATGTAAGTAATGTAAATTATGTAAATAATGTAAATTATGAAAATTATGAAAATTATGTAAATTATGTAAATAATTTAAATTATGTAAAAAATGTAAATTACGTAAATAATTTAAACTATGTAAATAATTTTGATTATGTACATAATGTAAATTATGTAAATAATGTAAACTATGTAAATAATGTAAATTATGTAAATAATGTAAATTATGTAAATAATGTAAATTATGTAAATAATGTAAATTATGTAAATAATGTAAATTATGTAAATAATGTAAATTATGTAAATAATGTAAATTATGTAAATAATGTAAATTATGTAAATAATGTAAAT
This sequence comes from Hydrotaea cyrtoneurina, assembly GCA_958296145.1. NCBI lineage: Eukaryota > Metazoa > Arthropoda > Insecta > Diptera > Muscidae > Hydrotaea > Hydrotaea cyrtoneurina. The sequence goes on along the minus strand of OY282514.1, from coordinate 76,929,548 downwards.
TATGTAAATAATGTAATTTATGTAAAAAAAAATTTAAATTAAATTATGTAAATAATGCAAATTATATAAAAAAGGAAATTATGTAAATAATCTAAATTATATAAATTAAGAAAATTGTGTAAATTATGTAAATTATTTAAATTAATGTAAATAATGTAAATTATTTAAATAATGTAAATTATGTAAATTATTTAAATAATGTAAATTATTTTGATAATGTAAATTATGTAAATAATATATATTTTATATAATTTACTACATAATTTAAATTATGTAAATAATGAAATATTTTTTGTTGTCTCCAAATTGTTTTTGTCATCACAACTGTTCTCCCAGGAACCGTAGTTAAGGCTACTAATTATTGGTGCAGTTCTCCAAATAATCGAATAACATTGACCCTTGTGAAAGGATCCATGGCAAATGGTTACTATAAATAGCAACATCTTCGTTTGCGATTATTAATAATTTACTGAAAGCGCTGTTTAAAAATAGACCCGTTTTTAGACCCATTTCTATCAAACATTAAATCCTCTGGGGCCATTCAGTTTTGCTCATTAGTCTGAGCAAAAAAAACAAACACAACAGCCATAATTATGGAGTAAACTGTAAGGAAATATTTTATAAAAACCTCATACCACCCCTCATGCATTTGGACAAAATTACAACTAAACTCGTATGCAAACATCTCTTTATTTATGGATGGTCGGGCATTGGCATAGGCAGTGAGTATTATCGCAAAATAAATGTTGTGCTGCTTGCATGTATTTAATTATTGTTTATTATTTATGTGAAAATTACCATGGACCATTTTAAACCTTTTAACTTGATTTAAATATTTAATTAATAGTTATACTCGGCTGCTGCACAGGCATCGTGCAACAAAGGCTGCTACATGAATGCAGTCGGATTGCGGGATGTGCTAGTAATGTAATGTAAACCCCCTCTCTTTCACAAACTAAACTATACAACAATTGTGCCAGTTTAGAATTGAATACAACTATCAACTGCCAACTGCCACACACCTGTACTGGGACCTGTACTGGCTTTCCAGGTATTACGGCAATCCTTCCGCTACATGAAATACAACATCCGTCCAAACAAACCAACACAACAGCATTCTGGCAAAGCTTTAACGAAAACTTCCAACATAATTATGGTCGGGACTGGCGGCAAAGTTTGAATGTGAGAGTTGCTGTTGATGATGGTGTTGACTTTGGGTTCATCTTGATTTGTTTGTTGGGCGGAGGGGGGGCGGGCTGTAGAATGGGTACATATGAATGGTGGGTGATAAATTTTGCCCTTGGTCTCATGTTTAGTAATTTTGTTTATTTAGGTATTCCAACCATAAAAACAGAAACAACGCCGAGGCGCTGTCAACATCAGTGGCAAACACGAACAACACAAACCCTAGAGTGGGTGATCAAATCTATATTGCTAAACAGAATTTCAGTTGGGACTGAGAGAACAAATTTTTGGGCCTGTGCGTTCTTGTGGCAGACGAGGATTTTATTTATTCACCAAAAGTTGTCTTTGTAGTGTTTTGCTTGTCACGGACATTGGAGTCCACGATTTGCTATCCTTTCTTGGGAGTTGAGTATGGTAGGCTAAGGTTCCAATTAGCAGGCTTTCAATCATTCTCATAGATGGTGTAGACTAGCTGATACATGTAAATTATCAGCTCATCTCTTGCAGTTTATATCAAGCTCTGGTGGATTTTTATCAGCTCCCACAGCATTGTTGTTCTTAAGCCGGGCTATTGCCAGGGTGTAGGTAGATTTCACTTTGCCTTCTTTGTCAGCGAATAAGTGGGAGAAATTCCACTTCCAAATCACATATCTATCTCCACACGAAGTTATTCCCCTTAATTGAAGATCAAGTACCACCATATAATTTCTAATGTCCTCATATCTCGTTCGAAAACAAAAAGAATTCAACTAAAACACATTGTGTTCGGGAGAAACCACAAAAACTATGGTGTAATTAGTTTACAGTTTTGATAAAGTCCTTAAGAAATGCATGGGTTTCGATACAGTTTACAATATGACAACATGTGTCTTTCTCTCTCTCTCTCTCTCTCTTTCTCTCTAAACCACAGATGATGCCATTCATTCGGAATGACACGGCGTGAATGAGAAGACTAACCATACGGCTACCACATGTAGACAAACAGAGGGGACAGACAGGCAGCCAGAGAGACACAGAGATAAGTGGAAGTAGGTGGCTTTAATTATGTGCGGAAAACGAATGAAATATGAGTGTAAATTGGAAATGGTTGGTTGGTTGACAGCACACTTCGTTTAGCCACTGCTGCTACATTAGGGTGGAGTGAAATCACAAAAAAGTCGCACTCGAAAAGGGATCTAGTTTGCGATCTTTAATAAGGGAAAACTAGGGAACAAAGGTTTTAAAAATTCTGAGAGGTCGTTGAAAATGAAAAATTTCCGCAATTTTGTTGTTGATTTTAATGTTTTTTGTTATATTTTTTGGAGTTTCTAGTCAGTAAATATTCAAAATTGTATTATCAAATAGACAGCACACTTCGTTTAGCTACGGCTGGTAAAGAAGTTGAAATATACATTAGAGTGGAGTGAAATCACAAAAAAAATCACACCCGAAAAGAGATGTAGTTTGCGATCGTTAATAAGAGAAAAATAAGGAAAAACTATTAGAGGTCCTTGAAGTTTGGAAATTTCCGCAATTTTGTTGTTGATTGCAATGTCATTATTCTTTTGGAGATTCTAGATATTCACAATCTGGATATTCACAATTTTAATACCAAGCAGACCCGCTAATATAAAATTAAAAAAAAATTGGAAATTTTATGATCGAAAAATGGCAAAATGTAAAATAATCCAAACAAAAAATAACTTAACATTTAAATCCCACACCCGGAAAAGTAAAACGTTAACATTTTAGCACCTCTTGGCAATTCGAATGATTCAACTTCTAAACCGGACAATGTACAATTAGGGTGGAAAGGGTTTGCGAACCTCATTAAGGGAAAAATAAGGAATAAAACTAAAATTGTTAGAAGTCCTTGAAATTTGAAAAATTCTGCAATTTTGGAGTTGATAATGCATTTTCACAATTATAATAACAATCAGCCAAGCTAATGGAAAGTTTAAAAAAAATTGAATGGTAAAAAAAATTTAAAAAAAAAACCCAAATAGTCCCTTCTTCAAAAAATATAACTATTGAAATAAATTAACATTTAAATCGATACCGCTTCTTTACCTCAAATATTTGTCTTTGGGTACTGAACAAATTTTGAATAAGTTATTTTTATTAATTTAGGATTTTTTTCAAATCTACATCGATCATCATCTTCTTAATACTTTTATTTGGCTACGCAACAGACTTAAACTTGTTAATTTTGAATTAGTTGTTTCACTCATTTTTAAAATTTTCTAAAATAACACCAAAATAGGAATAATTTCAAAATTTGTTTTCCTTATTTTTAAGATTTTTTTTCAAACCAACACAAAAATATAAATTTAAAAAAAAAATGCATTACTTTTCCCTTGTTAAGGATCCCAAAACTACAACTGCCGCCGAGTGTGAAGTTTACAAATTCCAAAAAAAGTATGTGTCCACCCTAATAAACATACATATCGCACATTTCTTATGGCGATATTTCTATAATAATTTAAAATAAGCCGTATTATATTCTAGCGTATGAGTAATATTAATTCAAGGTTCGAAAACAATAACACTTTTTCAACCCCTTCAGCATTGGAGAGAGTATCGCTAACCTCCTATAAAGGAGCAGACGGTGAGCACGCTATACATTGTGTATTAACTGACCAGTAGTTAATGTTTAAAAACGATCGACAACTGATTTGTCTAGACCTATGATTATTGCCAATGATCGCGAACCCTGAATATCGTCCACACAACCACTTTTCAAAAATTAATTAGTTAGTTAAATGAAACCAGTATAATTTTGGTATTTCAGATTTTTTTATGAATTAGACAAACCAAAGTACGTTACCATATTTGGTTTTTGTCGCAACATATTTTGAAAACCCTGCTCAGAGATGTTGTGAAAATTTTCTTTTTTATTAAACGAAATTTTTTCTCGCGGAACCCCTAAATTGTTTTGTGGAACCCTGCGGTTTAGCGGAACAAACTTTTGGAACCTACTGGTCTAGACAAATTGGACATGGCTTAGAGATTTATTATTTACTAGCTACTTCGTATGCGTGAATTTCCCTTTTTCTGAAAAAAAAATATTAAAAAAAAAAAATTTTATACCGACTCAAAAACTTTCCAATTTTTAAAATTTCTGGAGTTAGATATTTATTCGAAATATTTGTTCAACCGTTTTTCTCCAATTTTGGCCCATTTTTCTATTTTTTTATAACTGCTGTTCAGCCCAGAACAATTTCCAAACACATCTTTCCCTTTCTACTTCTCGCCCTTTATGATTATTTTTAAAAAGTTTTCCCATATCCTCTATATTTCACCCATCTTGCACCCTTTTTGTCTTATTTTCCCTATACTCGAATCGTTAGCTCATTTTATTGAACCTTTGGTCCCTTTTATCACATTTTAGTGCGCTTCGGACATTTTTGGCCCATTCAATGACTTGTTGTATTTGTCTATAACTTGTTATATTTGTCTTAGCTCCTTCCTTGTCCTCTTCTTCCAGTTTTTTGGCCTCTTATGTTAATTTTAAATAGTTTTTCTCTATTTTAGCCAATTGGAACTGCATATTCCTACATCTCACAATTATTAACATATTTTTAATTTATATATTTCACCATTTTTGGTTCCTTTTTGGTCCCTTTATTCCTGTCGATTGCCCATTTTTTTATCCAGCTTTGGCCCCTTTTTCGGCCATTCTCTAACTATTATACACCTGTTGTTGCAAAAAAATTGTTTCAACCTTTTTTTATTTTTCCCCTTTTTGTCCACTTTTGGTCCCTTTATTCCTGTCGATTGCCCATTTTTTTATCCCGCTTAGGCCCCTTTTTCGGCCATTCTCTAACTATTATACACCTGTTGTTGGAAAAAAATTGTTTCAACCTTTTTAATTTTTCCCCTTTTTGTCCACTTTTTATCCCTTTTTGGTACGTTTTGGACCATTTTTCGTCGTATTTCTAACTATTATCAACCTGTTGTTGCCAAAAATGTGTTTCAACCTCTTTTTAATTTTTCCCCTATTTGTCCACTTTTGTCCCTTATTTCTGTCGATTGCCCATTTTTGGTTATCCCCCTTTTGTAACTTTTTTATCCCGCTTTGGCCCCTTTTTCGGCCATTCTCTAACTATTATACACCTGTTGTTGCCAAAAAATTGTTTCGACCTTTTTTATTTTTCCCCTTTTTGTCCACTTTTTATCCCATTTTGGTACGTTTTAGACAATTTTTTCGTCGCATTTCTAACTATTATGTACCTGTGTTTGCCAAAAATTTGTTTCAACATCTTTTTAATTTTTCCCCTTTTTGTCCACTTTTTATCCCTTTTTGGTACGTTTTAGAAATTTTTTTCGTCGCATCTCTAACTATTATGTACCTGTGTTTGCCAAAAATTTGTTTCAACCTCTTTTTAATTTTTCCCCTTGTTGTACACTTTTAACCCGTTTTGGTACGTTTTGGCCTATTTTTCGTGCCATTTCTAAATCATTCCCATCTGTAGTTGCCGGAATTTTGTTTCATCTTTTATATATTTTTACCATTTTGTCCCCTTTTTTATCTCGTTTTGGTACGTTTCGACCAAATTTTCGTCCCATTTCTAACTCAGTTCCACCTGTAGTTGACAAAAATCGCTTTCATCCTTTTTTTTTAATTTTCCCCTTTTTGTCCCGTTTTGGCCCCATATTTGAAATGACTTGCATTTTGGCAAAGCATTTCCAATTGGTCACAATGCGGCAACACAACGTCAGTTTGTAGCGTATACGTAACATTAATTTCACTACCAACGACGCATGAGTAATATTAATTGACAACATACCCAAGAAAACAGCCCCCAAGTTCTTTAAATTTCAAGCAATTCCAGTCATTCTAATGCCTTTTGATAGCTAATAAATTAAGCGTTTGTATTTATACAAATTAGTCCCTGCGGCACATATATTTGCTCTACATCCAAGGGGTTAACTAAGAAAATAGTCCATTTTCTAACATGTTTATTTGCTTTTTGTTCTTTATGCTCTTTGATCTCGTCCAGTTCCTTTTTTTTTCATCTCCGTACTTTCATACAAAAGAAAATCTTGGGGAGCATTTGTGTTGCGCCAAAGAACATTTTGTGTGAAAGACATTCAACACATTGGAAACATTCAATGATGAGGAGTCAACAAGAAAACAAAAAAACGGGGAGGTTGTGTGTTCCAAATGCATCGCGTGCTGCGCCGGCTGAGCTGGAATGGCAGCGAGACAGCACACAGTGCGGGAAGTGATTGCCATGCCGAACACGTCAGTGTAATTTATCACAAATGTTTGCATGTTAATTTTATGGGGTGAACATATACAGCGGAACATAAATGCCACCCGAACATTTCGTACGCAACATCCCATTAACCCCGGGAACATAGAGAAATCCATCCATGCCCTCCATCTAATATTCACCCACCCGGTTATAGACAAAGTCATCAAAGGCAAAATGCAAACATATGATGGCGCAATAAAAAGCAACGAAAAAGGGCGAGTGAAAACACGCAGACAAACGCATAAAAATTCAGTGTGTTGAAGGGCCATAAAATACCAAAGAGGATAATTGCAATGCATCTGCAGGCAGCTCGGCAACAGTTATGCAACCCATGCTCACACACATGCACACTTTGAGTCGATTGTAACCAATTCTCAAGTAGTCAATACGTCACACGCACACCACTGACTTTTATGCTAAAGAACATTGTTGGCCAAAAGAAATTTCCTGCCCTGAGCTGCAACGTGGCCTTTGGCTTGGCATTTCCTTAGGAGAACAGCAGCGACAGTGGCAGTGGCAGCAGCAGAGCATTCATTCTTAGATGCTATAATTTCAATTACTATTATAAACGTCTGTGTTGTTGCTCATGTTGCATGCCAAGATTTATGATGGCTAAAAATGCACAGTTTGAACTTTCTTTGCATTTTTATAAAGACATAAAATAAGAGTTATTATCCAACAATACATACCAACAAACGCACATACATACACACTCAACACACATACTACTACTTTTTTTTGAGGTTAATTGGCAGTTTTTCCAACTGAAAACAGCTGAGGTTTATGTCTTTGCCTAGCGCAAGGGCATGAGCAACTTAAAGTTTAGCAACAAAATTTTTAATTATTTTTTGTGGAAATTCAATACAAAAACCGGCATTAATGAATATTAAATGTTGTATAATAAAGAAATGTCCTAGAGAAATGGTTACGGATAAAAATATGTAAAGGAAACATGTTTCAGAGAGATGTCTCTAAAAAGAACCTGTCTTTGAACCAAATCCATAAACATAAATGTCTCTGCGATACGTTTCTGATTAGAAACATGTCTCGGAGATATGTTTCTATATAGAAACATGTCTCAGAGACACGGTTTTTGTATAGAAACATGTCTCTGGGATACGTTTCTTTAATGAAAAATATGTCAGATATCTGGTTGTTTACACATGTCTCTGAGATATGTTTCCAGAAAGAGCCATGTCTCTGAGATGTGTTTCTATAAACAACAATGTATCTGAGATATTTTTCATGAAAGAAATGTATCTCAGAGACATGTTTATATACAAAAGCATGTCGCTGAGACATGCTGCTATACAGAAACGTATCACTGAGATATGTTTACATACAAAACCAAGTCTCTGAGACATGTTTCTATAGAGAAACATAATTACGTATAGAAATATGCTTCAGAGACGTGGTTGTGGTTATAAACATATCTCAGAGAGACATACTGCTATACAGAAACGTATCTCTGAGATATGTTTACATACAAAACCAAGTCTCTGAGACATGTTTCTATAGAGAAACATAATTACGTATAGAAATATGCTTAAGAGACGTGGTTCTGTATATAAACATATCTCAGAGACATGATTTTTTATAGACACATGTCAAAGAGACATGTGATTCATAAACAACACATGTCCCAGAGACACGGTTCTTAAAAGACACATGTCCCAGAGACATGTCCCAGAGACAACATTTCTCAAAGACATGGTTTCTCCAAAGAAAAATGTATCAAAAACATGCTCATATAAGTGGAAAAAAAGTCTCAGACATATCGTTCTTTGTCGATGTCTCTAGCATTGTGTTTTTTCGAAAGAAAAAAAAAAGTGTCTCTGAATATAATCAACATCCTGTACTCACTTATTCCATATCATATCACCCGATATCAACGGCATTTCCATTAGCAAAGCCGACAGCAATGACGTCTTCCCGCTACCATTCTTGCCGACAATCATGGTCAGCTTGCCCCGTGGCACCACAAAGTCCCGTATACATAACATGTGCAACATACGCTGCGGATTCCAGGAGAATTTACAATTCTTCACCGATACCGCAATGTCATCGGGCATTTTCAAAAGCAACGAATCACGATGCCACGAATCCGTCTTTCCATGCCGGTGATGTGAAGTTTGACGGCTATGGTTGCCGCCCTTCGGCTGTTGGACAGGACCCTGATGCTGCTGCTGTTGTGGCTGCTGATGATGTGGTGGCTGTGTAATGGTGGATAAATTCTTTCTCGGTCTTATGACCACATATGGGGTATTACGCAACAGTTCCTTGCGAGCATGTGACGAGAGCTTCTTATGATCAAGGGGAAACTCCAACGTCTCCTTGCCCTCCGTCAGCACTAGTGGTGTTTGAGGTTCAGAATTGGCCAACGGTGCGGGCTTCTCCGGTATAAAGATTTTAATGTTCGGCTTCTCCGCCTTGCTGTGTTCACTGACCGTCCTCAGTGTTATATTGACCGGCAGAGATTGCGACTTCACTTCGTACATATCCAGAGAGGCATCACTTTTACTAAGTATACGAGCCATATTGCGTATGCCCTCAAATTGTTTTTGTATTTCAGGGGCGGCGAGAAAAGTTTCCAACCTTCGGGTCGACACTATGGCCGACAATATAATCGGTACGGTTATGGGAAATATTAACAAGGGCACGGTCAGCTGTTGAAATAAGGCCAAGGCCGAAAATAAACGGCTGGCGGTGATTTCGGAGCCACTTTCGCGATAAACATAAACGGCCAAGGTGACAAAGGTGATGAGAACGGAGGAGATGTGAGTTAGAATAGCTGCAGGTAGTAGTGACAAAGAAATGTTAACAAGTTAGGCGATGTAAAAAAGTTGAAAAAAATAAGAAACTCACTCATCATGGTCCAGTAAAATGAATCCTTATTCAGGTATTTCAGTTCCTGTTGGCGAGCCTCGGTGATTTTCTTGATGAACACATTGTCCCAGGCATTGAGTTTAATTAGTTTTATGCCGACAAAACAATCGTGAAGTTTCTTCAAGCGATTGTCGGTGAATTTCTAAAAGAAAGCAACATAAAAATTTTAACGTATGCTAATATGCTTTTAAAAATATAAAAAAAGAGACCTAATACTCAGGGGGGGAATATATTTTGAGAGCCATAAAACAAGAGTGACTCTTTTCAGAGCCGAATAATTACTGTGAGATATATTCGTGTTTTAAAATTAACACTTCCCTTACGATTTAATTTCTATATAAATGTCAACATTATGCATTTAAGAGTTAAGATGTTATCTCAGACACATGTCTCAGAGAGGAACCTAGTATCTGAGACATGTTGCTGCTGCTGGCACATGTTGCAGAGAGCAATATAGTCTCTGTGGCAAATGCTGTGTTCAAATTGAAATCATGTCTCAGACAAATGTCCAAAAAAGGAATCCAGTCACTCTCTTGGCCTGTTCGTCTTAGAAACACATTTCAAAACGGAACCGTATCTCAGATGCATGTTTCAAAACGAGATCTTGTTTCTGATACATGTTGCAAAGACGATTTTTTCTGAGAAACATACATGAAAAAGGAATCTTGTGTCGGAGTTCTGTTGAGAGATTTCTGAGACATGTGTAAAAACGAAGCTGGTCGATTAGATTTGTTTCGAACCTGATACATGTTTTCAAAAGAAATTTTGTTTGTCTGCCATGATGCAAAGACGAGTCTTATCACAGAGACATATTTCAAAACTGAATCTTGTTCCTGAGTTATGTTGCAAAAGGATCCGTGTCTTCGAGACATGTTTCAAAAGGGAGTCTGCTGAGTCATGTTTCACAACGGAATCTGGACTCGTATCGTATCTCAGACACAGGTTTTAAAACAGAATTTTGACTCTGAAACTGGCTTCAGGAAGGAATCTTGTTTGTGAGACATGTTGCAATGACAAATCTTATCACTGAGACATATTTCAAAACTGAATCTTGTTCCTGAGTTATGTTGCAAAAGGATCCTTGTCTTCGAGACATGTTTCAAAAGGGAGTCTGCTGATTCATGTTTCACAACCGAATGTAGACTCTTAAAAATGTTTCCAAAAGGAATCTTATCTCAAAAACATGTTTTAAAACAGAATTTTGACTCTGAAACTGGTTTCAGAAAGGAATCTTGTTTGTGAGACATGTTGCACTGACGAATATTATCTCAGAGACAAGTTTCACAAAGGAATCTTGTTCCTGGGTTAGTTTACAAAAAAGAACCTTGTCTACGAGACATGTTTCAGATGGGGGTCAGGATTCAGAACGTTATCTTGATTCTTATCTCAAAGACATGTTCGAAAATGGAATATTATCGCAGAGTCGTGTTTAAAAATTAACTCTGTTCGCTGAGACATACATCAAAGCGGTAATGTGTCTCTGAAACATATTGCAAAAGAGTACATTGTCGACTAAACATGTTCCAAAAGCGCGTCTGCTTTCTGAGACATGTTTCACAATGGAATTATGTCTCGGAAACATGTTTAAAAAAGGAATATTATCTTAGAGACATCTTGTATATTTGTTATGTTGCAAAGCAACCTTGTAAGAGAAAGATGTCTCAAAACGGAATCTAGTCGCTGAGAAATGTTTCAAAGTGGAACCTGATCACTGAGACATGTTTAAAAAGGAATCATATCTCAGACACATGCTTCGAAAGAGAATCTTCTATCGGACACATGTGTCGAAAGAGAATCTTATCTCAGACAAACGTTTCAAACCGGAATTTAAATGTTGAGACGTGTTTCTAAAGGGGATTCAGGATGATTAGTCATGTCGGAATCTGGTCAGAGATATTTTTCAAAAGGCAACATTGTTTCCGGGACATGTTTTCTCTGAGACGTGTTTCAAAACGGATCTAGTCTCTATGAAATGTTATAAAACTCAATTTTGTTTTTATGTTTGAAGAAGAAATAAAACGAATTGCTTGCAAACTTTCATTTAGAGTATTTCTTTGGAAAATAAACGCAACCATCAGTGTAGCCTTTATGTTTTTGTTGGCAGCCCGTCCAAAGAAAACTTCAGTTAATTAACATCAATGTTTAATTAAAAAAATGCGTTTAAAATTACTTTTTCGAAAAGTAAGCGGAAAAAGCGTTTAAAAACAACAGATACGCACACATAGGCACACATCGGCACTCTAAACCTCTGTGAACTTTCACTTAAATGTGCAACAGCACAGACTAAAAGAGAAGGCTAGTGAGAGGGAGGGGATGAGGGGGCGCTGGAGAAGGACGAAGGGTAAGTGGGTGAGCCAGTGAAACATGAATGTAATGGAAAATAAATATTGCCTACTTTTAGGTAAGTTAATATATGCGAAACAATAACAAAAGCCAGCATACTTTTGGGGGGCCAGCTTCATAACACAACATAACCATAAATTCCATTTAATTGGCCAACAGAACAATGGCTGCACAATAGTTTGCCTCGGCATGGGAAAACTCCTACGTACCGGTTGCAACAATTTCACTTTCGTGCCACCGTTTTTCGGTGTGCAACGCCTCGAAACCGACCGAAACCACAACTTACCGCCATTTTCTCAGCATTGCCAGACATGGCTTTGCCAATCAGGAACTGCAATGGAGTCATAGTAAGAATGCATACAAATGAGCCGATAACAGCGCTGATGCCCAGTTTCAAATACAGCAAATACATGACGATGCCAATCTGCAAATATAAAAAATTGAATGAACAGAAGAAAAACAAAAAAGAAACAAACAATAAATAAGAAAACAATTAAAAACTCAAATTGCAATTTTAAAGCAGTTTCTTTTTGTTTTAATTGAAAAATTTAAAGCATACTTTAAGGAGCAATGGCTGTGGCCAACAATTAAATCGTTTCCAAATATGCTCACATATTTGCCATGTGTCAGATTGTTTGTAATGAATTGTCAACATTTTTGTGGGTGAATATTCACAAAAGAAATTCTTAAAAAATTTACATAAACGTATTTTTCTATATAGTATACTTTTAGGCTGTAACAAGAGTTTTTTTTTGTTGTTGTACTGAATTTTTACAGTTTTACAGTTTTATTAAATGAAAATATTAAATTTAATTGTCATTTTGAGACAGACAATAACATTTAATGCAATCAATGAAGCTGGTATTAATTTTAAGTGATTCTAAGGGAAAACGAACGGACACAGCAAGTGCTCTGATGTCAGATGGCCTCATTGATTTATATTTTGTTTATAGAATTGTGACATTTCAAAGAAATTGAAATGAAAAAAAAAGTAAGAAACATATGGTTTAGGATTGTATGCTCCGCCAACCTGAAGTTAGAACCAACCAACAGTTACAGATGTTAGCTGGCTCGAATGGAGCTTTCTGACTATGAGGGAATATCTTATTTTTAAATCTTAAACAAATGTGGGTAGAATTGTACAAAACCTCCCCGCTGGTTGAGTCTTCAACAACATATATCTGTAAGCAAGTCTAATTAAATATTTAAATTATTGGCAAGTAAAACTGTGCCATCATATTTTCCCCACCAACAAGAACCAATGCCACTAATGTAAAGCAATGTTTCTTACAACACTTTCGCTTTACAAAACTATTTACCGATTAACTGATTTACGTTTAAATCTAAACATGCGGAAATGTTTGCATACTGTTGGGGGAAGCTAAAATAAATAAACTGTTGCATATTTTAGGGTGCTAATCTTTGACTGTGCATTCATCCGCCAAATTCTATGTACATAATTTGCATAACTTGTCGATGAGGATTCTCGGAAGCTTTGTGCATATTTTTGTGGCTCAATGTACTCAAGTTCAAATCAAAAACACACGACCTCAGTCTGCCTGCAGACGCAGTAGTTCTGGAAACTCTTTCAATTCTTTTATGGAAATTCAATGGTACAGGGGTTAGAAAAAATCATAGCTGCCAGCTATCGCATCTGATATAGGAAGACGGCCCACCAGATTGTATTTGATTCAAATTGAAGAAATGAAACTGTTTTTCAAGAATCAAAGGTTTTTGTTCTGAGAGTTTCGTTTTTTCAAGTAGGTCTTTCAAATTTTCTTTGATAAGGCCCACAAGTGGACAAATCATCAGTAGAAACGCAGTAAAGTTCGTCCTGACTGAATCAATTCGATGCATCCAGGACATTTAATTAGGTCAATAGGACATTTACAGCACTCGATGTAGTGATTGTGAGAAAGAGGTAGATGACGAATGGTTCTGTACCATAATTTTTGGAGAATGTACTGAACCTAACTATTATGGCAAGTAAATCATAAGAACCAAAACCAAATGTTGCCAAATCCAAATTATTAAATTCGTATATGGGTTCATGGGGATATTTCTTAACTTCTTACATAATCAAAGAGACGCTTTTCTGTTGGCCCTTGATTATGTCTAGACTGGAAATGAGGGTCGTCAATAAAAACGAGGATTTGGATTCGCAGAAAACTTCATTTTATTTTTAAACTCATATTTGGATTCGAAAATCCACAATTTGAGTGGGACTCACATTTTATATTTTTACAGAAGGGTTTTGGTGCCCAAAACGCATATAGGCCATTAGATCCGCCACTTTGAGGCACTTAATATTTCTATGTCCACAAATGCTAAGCAAAGCAAATTTTCTCCAAAAAAAATTTTTTAATCTAAGAACTATTTTTAAAAACCAGTCGTTCTGCCACAGATATATCGGCTAAGTTGGAAGCAGCTAGATTCTAATTTCCGTAATATTCTAATCTGCTTTCGACGATAATGTCTCGATTGTCATAGAATTTCAATGAAATTCCACTAAGCGATAGATGAAGATTATATGGAAATTTGTCCATAAGGGTAGATGGGCGGGAGACTAGAAGGGAAAAGGTAGATGGGGGGAAACTGGAAAAGGAAAGCGGACATACTTATGGGCATACGACTGAATGGGCTTATTATTGAACCAGCACAGAAGCTTATTATTCAACGGACATACGTTTGATGGCACAGATCAATAAACAGCCAGTAGAATGGCTTCATTGATAGACGAGGGCATCTTGGAAACTCCGTGATTTTTTTTTTAAATTCCACCTTAATTAATTAAACCGACTTTCTTCCAACTAACGTCTGTTACTGAGTATACAATTTATTGTTCAGGACTTTAAAGAAAGAAGTTCGCAGTCGCCTAAAGTCTGTTCTTCCATGGGATCACAATGAAAACGGTAACTCTACTGCAACCGAATTCGAAGGCGACCGCATTTTGTTGGTGATGTCTACGGGCACTTTTTAATTGAATGTATTTTTCACAAATAATAATGTATTGCATCTACCATTTTTTTTTTTCGTTTAAGAGCACTTAATGGTGAACATAATTTGTATGATTTTTTTCACAAATAAGAATTTCTTGCATCTACCATTTTTTTCGTTTAAGAACACTTGAAATTTGAAATAATAATATCCCTCATAATTTAGTCATTTGCTCAAGAACATGTAATTATACTTTTATCATAACACCGTGTTACACACATTCTGTCCTATGAACTAAATTTACTTTTTCGGAAAGGGGATAAAAAATAAAAATACACGTGTATTGGCGATTTTCATGTACACGTCAGAATTTTTTTTTTAAGTTTGAAGTATGAAGCTCGTAGTGGCCTGTGCGAAAGCCTTTGCAGCGATTTTTAACCCTTTTTCAGTGATCCAATCGAGCTGATTTTTTGCAGGCAGACTCGTGGAAATGTCTGTATCACGTCAAATTTTTTAAAAAATAGATTTTTATCAATTCTCAGATTTTCCTAAATTTTTTTTTTTTTTTTTTAAATGGTTATCTTTTTTTTAAGTTTTCAGTTCAAAAAACATTTTTTTTTCGTAACGCTTAACTAGTTTAAAAATTTGGAGTCTCTTCAAGTTATGCTAAGAAAAGTGAAAAAAATATTTTTTTTTCAAAAATAATAAAAATTGGGGAAAATCTGAGAATTGATAAAAATAGTTTTTAAAAAATTTAACGTGATACAGACATTTCCACGAGTCTGCCTGCCAAAAATCAGCTCGATTGGATCACTGAAAAAGGGTTAAAAATCGGTCGAAAGGCTTTCACACAGTGGCCACAACGAGCTTTATACTTCAAACTTAAAAAAAAATTCTGACGTGTACATGAAAATCGCCGATACACGTGTATTTTTATTTTGTCCCCTCTTTCCGAATATGTACATTTGGTTCATAGGACAGAAAAAAATCTATTTTTTGTAACACGGTGTAATCGGTGACGATAAAATAATTGCATCTACCATTTTTAAGCATACTTTTCAATTGATTGCATTTTTTTTTTTAAACCATATTCTGATTATATCGTTTTTTCCATTTTTTTTTTTGCATCAACCTTTTTTTTTTTTTTAAATTTAATTGTTTTTGGGATTCATTCTCTCAGCATTAGTACATGTTCTATTGTACTATTTCTGTAACATTACAATAATTGCATCTACCATTTTTGACCATACTTTTCAATTGATTGCATATTTTTTTAAACCATATTCTGATTATGTCGTTTTTTTTTTGCATCAACCATTTTATTTTAATGATTTTTTTTTTTTAAAAAATTTAATTGTTTTTGGCATTTATTCTCTCAGCATTATTACATGTACTATTGTACTATTTCTGTTACATTACAATAATTGCATCTACCATTTTTTTTTTTCAATTGACTGTTTCTTTCTTTTTAGGCCACGAATATGTTCCCTATCAATCTTTCGGTCACTCAAAAAATATGTGTTATGTAATTGTTTACTTATTACATCACAATAGTTGCTTGTGCCATTTACTTTCTTTTTCAGAAAATTTCACAATTTACTTTTTCGTTGTTTTTTTTTGTCTGCAACATTTATTTTATTACCAATCCTTCATTCTAAGCCTATTACTATTTTTGTGGCATCAATCACTTTTTTTTTCATAATGCTTTTTAATTGACTGCGTATTTTTTCTGTTTTACTGCAACCAATCTTTAATTCTCTCAAGAATATGCATTGTTCACTTTTGCACTACTTCAGTAACATTACAATAACTGCATCTACAAAATCTTTGAATTTCCTCTCCAAATTCGGTTCTTTTCTAATCGATTCTTTTTTTTCTCTAATTTCTCTCGACCTTCCTTTGAAATTATCCGACGATGGCTCATGGGTGTCCCCATGCAGATACTGACTTTGCCTTGTAAATCGAACAATTGCAAAATTGGAATTTTAAAAACCATTTTATGCTGTAATTTAAAATAATATTCTAATTAAA
Organism: Hydrotaea cyrtoneurina; assembly: GCA_958296145.1. NCBI lineage: Eukaryota > Metazoa > Arthropoda > Insecta > Diptera > Muscidae > Hydrotaea > Hydrotaea cyrtoneurina. The sequence goes on along the minus strand of OY282514.1, from coordinate 76,912,926 downwards.
GCGCATACAGGCCAGTGATTTATGTCTCAACACTAATTGTATGGGAATGAATGTTTGCATACTTTTTGAGGGGAAGCAAACATCAATTATACACGAAAAACTGTTGCATACTTTATGGGGGAGGGAGAGAATTCTATTGAAACTTTAAAAGAATTTTAAACCAGAAAAGAAAAACCGCAACAACAAATCTACCTGCAAAGGTTGATGGTGAGACAAAACACAAACACACACCCATTCAGTCATTCCAAGGGCACCAACCTATGGTGACATTATACAAAACCCAAGCAACCAACCAACCAACACACATACACAGCTCATGTTATACCAAACAATCGAGACATGCATTTCCATAGAATTTTTGCGCTTAATTGTGTGTATGTGTGGTTTGGTTGGTTAATTTGAATAAATATGTTTACTTTTCCAAAATTTATAGCAACAGACGTCAAAAGGTAAACGCTTGTAATGACAGCCACAACAGCAAGCGGCAGCAACAACCCCCGACAAAATAAATGACTTAAGTTAAAACATGCAAATAATACGGGGAATTTCAGTTTGGGCTCTCCCTACATGTGCCAACCGGCTTACGCAGTAGCTTGCCAGCGCGTATCGTCAGGTTACTGCTGGCATTGGGCTGGCATAGGGGCTGAGGGGGGAAATGGCTACGTGAACTGCTTAACCACCTTTAAATTTGAAAAATTAATTATGCACGCACATGTAGTAAATTCTGGCACAGAAAAGTGTGAGTGCAGTTGGTTATGTAATCAGGAGCTGTACGTTTTTGTTTTTTTTTTTGTTTCGCAACAAGACGAGCGGAGAAGAAGCAATTAATACAAGGATACAGATTTGCAAGAAGGTGCAAAATACGTCTGTGGTAAGGTAAGATTTCTGGGTACCGCAAGTTTATCATTTCTTTGGAAATCAAGGCCTTACCGCGAAAAACATTTTTTTTGATGAAATTCGATAGAAAATTGTCCAACCATCTTAATTCCAGAAAAATATTAAAAATTTGTATTTACAAAGATATTGGAAATGCAATTTTATTGACCACACAAAAAAAACCTCTCCTGTAATATTTTCTCAGTATAAAGGGAGTTTCCATGAAAGTTTCAGGCTTTTAAAAAGTTGTTATTCTCACTCTCACAAAAGTGACTGTTACCGAAATACCGGGTGCTAAGAAAAATATCGAAGGCTTTCTATGAAAAATGTGAGGTCAGTGATTCTACTTGGCGATCACTTGTTCAATGTATCGCCGTTATTTTAATTCAAGACCAGCGCCCACATCTTTCAGGATTATAAGTTTAATTTGCAGTTTTGAGGACCTGGGTTCAGTCGACGACCGTCCTGTAAAAGTGCTGATCGAAATATTCCAACTGAAGACAACGTCAACGAATTTTTGTTTACAAAAAATTAAAGAGGAGGATATTGGCAACATTTGTTCCAACAGGACGGCGCTATGTGCCACACTGCCGAAGCTACACTCGATGTTTTGCGCCCTGTTTTTGAAGATCGCATTATCAGCCGCAGAGCTGATGTCGTTAGGCTACTCGGTATGGCCAGCCGAGGCAGCCATTTGAATGACATTATTTTCCATTATTAACCGGAAGGATTGTACTTTTAAATATTATTTTCATTTATTAACCGGAAGGATTGTACTTTCAAATAAGAAAAGAAATTTGAGAAAATATCCAGTAGTTTTTTTCTATATAGAATTTTCAGTTATTTGGCTGTATAATGTAGAACTGTGACCTTTAAATTTATGGGGTACGGGTCGTTGATTTATTTTTCTAAACACAAATTCTTCAATGTATCGGAAATCACTTCAGTCTCATAAATATCTCCTGTCCCTGGACACAATTACATACATTGCCTTGATTTTTTTTTTTCAGTTTATGCCGATCAAATCGCTGGCGACCGTAAATTATTGAATTTTGTCCTTTCAATTCCAATAAAAACGAATTTGCATTTAATGTTAAGCTTTTAATATCGTCATGTTTTTTAACGAAATAAATCTTATAGCAAACACCAACAACAACAAAAAAACACATTTTCTTTGTGTACTTTTTACTATAAATTAATTGCATTTAAAAGCCATTCATTCTCTGAATGTGTGTGTGTTGTTTTTTTGTCCTCCGGTTAAGTTTTAAAATAATATTGCATTATTGCTCAATTTGTTATTTATTGTCAATGGAATTGCTGCAAGTCCGGAGGCGAATGTTGCAGCAACACCCAATGAGTTTGGTATGTCGACAAATCGTACTTACTTTGAGTGGTATGGCCCAAACGTAATGAGCAATCCAGAAGAAGGACATTATGTTCAGTGTGTCTTCAGACATCAAATTCGTAATGGCACCAATGTCATTTAAGGCTGCAAATTGAAAAAAAAGAGTAATGGGAAAGAAATGTGTGAGGCAGAAAAACATTTTAACGCAGACTATTTTCTAAACGAAACAAATTCTAGGCCACAACTGATTCTGAAACTAATGTTCTATACGCGAAATGTGTCTCGCCGACAATTTTCTATACGCGAAATGTGTCTCGCCGACAATTTTCCATACGAACATGTGTCTCGCCGACAATTTTCTATACGAAAATGTGTCTGGCCGACAATTTTCTATACGAAAATGTGTCTGGCCGACAATTTTCTATACGAAAATGTGTCTGGCCGACAATTTTCTATACGAAAATGTGTCTGGCCGACAATTTTCTATACGAAAATGTGTCTGGCCGACAATTTTCTATACGAAAATGAGTCTGGCCGACAATTTTCTATACGAAAATGTGTCTGGCCGACAATTTTCTATACGAAAATGTGTCTGGCCGACAATTTTCTATACGAAAATGTGTCTGGCCGACAATTTTCTATACGAAAATGTGTCTGGCCGACAATTTTCTATACGAAAATGTGTCTGGCCGACAATTTTCTATACGAAAATGTGTCTGGCCGACAATTTTCTATACGAAAATGTGTCTGGCCGACAATTTTCTATACGAAAATGTGTCTGGCCGACAATTTTCTATACGAAAATGTGTCTGGCCGACAATTTTCTATACGAAACTGTGTCTGGCCGACAATTTTCTATACGAAACGAATTTTCTATAAGGTTTTACAGAATTCCTTGCCCTACTTTTCTCTACAATTTCCCAAATTCTAAGTGTCCTTTAGAGAGTTATAATTCCTTAAGATTTCTTATGTCCTTACTTACAATTCTCATTTGGCTTAACATCGTTATTATTATTGTTATTATTCAGTGGTGTTCGTTCTGTCTTTGCCACATCGTCATCGTCATCATCGTGGTTAGCATCTTGCCCAGTGTTGCAATTAGTATTCACACCATACTCCGATTTAGTTCCGTTTGCATTCGATGTCACTTTGCCATTCTGCTGCTGCTCCTTGGAATTGTCAGTTGTCGTTGGTTCGGCCGGATGGTTTTGTCTTCCAGTGGGTGATGGGGCGTTGGTGCTGGAGCCGGAGGTGGTGTTGTCAATGCATGTTGCATTTAACAGTAGTGTTTTGCGATAGATGAGACCCTGCAGTGATGTCTTAATGCGTATGCCGGTCATATTGAGGATGTGCGTCGAAGCCTGTGATAGGGCACCCTGGGCCAGTGCGGCCAACAGTACAAGCCAGGCTATACACCAACCATTCGATAGCAAATCCGACCATGTGGCATAGTAAATGTTCACTTCGGAACCACTTGATAGGGCGGTGTAGGACGAATAGGAGGAGTAGGCCGAGGTGGTGCCATTGTAATCGATGCTATTTGCAATTTGATTATACACATCGGTATTAATATTTCGATCCTCATTGTTATCAAAGTTATCGTATGTTGTGGCAGCAGTGGTGGCATTTGTATTTGGCAGCCACATGGATCCTGTTGCTACTGTGGCTGCCTTGGCCGTTGCCGTGGCAGCAGCAGCTGTTGCCGCTTGTGCAATTCCTCTTATGCTAATGTGGTGACTTCCAATGCTTCTTCCTGCAATGACGATAATGATGAGGATAATAATGACGATGATGATTCTATCTCTTGGGGTGGTAATTGATGTATTGTTATTGCCACTACTTACTTATATTATTGCCTAGATGGCCCGGACGGCCAGCAACACTGTCACTGCCACTGCCACTGCCATTGCCTGTGACTGTGTCCGTTGGCTTCAATGCATTGTTGGTGCTGGTGTTGTTGTAATGTATGCCATACATGATTTCGATATATTGCACAATTTGCTGTATGGCCAGTGGGCCAATCACCGCAAATAAATCACCGAAGAGCTTCAAAAGACCACCCAATGTGAACATCCGCCAACTGTTTTTCAAATAGCACAGCCACAACGAGGGCGGTTTATCCGAGTGTTTCTAAACGGGGTTTGCAGTGCAGCGGGGGAAGACCAACACCAACAACAAACAGCATGTAATGAAAAGTGAAAATTGGTAGAAATTTGTTAGAAAATAATGCGATTATTTAGACATGATTGGTTATTTTGGATACAAAACGAAATGTCGAAATGTTTAAATAGCACCGGCGAGAGAGACAGGCGAAGGGGGGAAATTATAAATGGAAATTAGGTCGACATAATGAATTGTTCAGGGCAGGATAGGACTTTCGAAAATAAAAAAATGGCTGTCTGTCGAGAGACAAAAGTCAGAGGCAATAGAAAGTATTTATTGGAAGACAACTAAAAGTAAAGGGTTGTCCAACAAGAGGTGTTGTTTTGAATCACCCGGTATTTCGGTAGCTGTCACTTTTGAAGCTTTTATTCTTTGATTTTACGCCATTACAAAAAAATGGAACGATACACGCTTCAACAACGCATAGAAGTTATTAAAAATCACTATAAAAATGGTGAAACTCATGCAGTCACAGTTCGCAAAACTCAAGCATTTTTGGGTCGTCGTGAAGCACCTTGTCGGATCGCAATACAGAGATTGGTGACAAGTTAGTGATGTGAAGAATAAAATGTTGTTCTGGGCGTGTCCAATTGACCGGAACCGCAACGAGTTGCGAAAAATGGATCATTAACTTATTTATTCAATCTTAATATATATTTACCCTCGACACTGATTCACTGATACACTGATTCACTGACTCTGTCACGCAGTACGTAGGAATTTAAATAGGCATTCTATAATTTTCTATAAATAATAATAATAAAAAAAATAATATTTTTTTTTTGTACAGAAATTGTGTTTTACCAAAATTTTTTTTTTTACAAATTTTTTTTTTTTTACAAAATTTTTTTTTTTCAACAAAATTTTTTTTTTTTTACGAAAAATTTTTTTTCAAGAAAAATTTTTTTTTTTCAACAAAAATTTTTTTTTCCACAAAATTTTTTTTTTTTCAACAAAATTTTTTTTCCATATTTTAACGGGTGCCATGGGCGTTAGTTTATTCAATAGTCAATAGAATGCAAATCCTCAAGAAGCCCCCTTGCGTACCAACAAAGTTGGTCAACTAAGCTGAAATTAATTCATTTCCAAATCGGTGGCTAAGGTCCATTCATCGCCCAGCTGCAGCTCTTACTTTAGCTGCGTAGGGCTTCAGACAGAGGTCGTTAAGTAAAATCGTGTATACCTTAAGTATAATCTTGCAGTTGGTCGAATAACACAAACCCACTATGTCCGATAAGGATGTCTGATAGAGTGAAACTGTGGCAAAATTTGCTGACTGTGGGTCGAATAGACTCGGTGCTTGGCGGAACGCAACAAATGGACGTAACAAACAGACACCACAGTAAAATTTTTAATAATAAAATTCTATGATTTACAAACGTTGTTTGTTTCTATGCCTGATCATGATGAAATGGCAGGGCAAACTGCACTTTTGTGACTTGGACACATGTCTCAAAAAAACCAAATAGCAAAATAATCCGGGTACTTGGCTTATGGGACAACAATCAAGAATAATTGAAATATAATTCCTCCTATGCCGGGGCTACTTTAAGCCCTGACATTTTCCAGTTTTCTCCAATATACTTTTAATTTTGGGCACATCCGGATCGAAGGATATGCCGGGGTTACTTTAATTTCAGTACGGAGTTCTTGGTTGGTCTTTTATTTTTTTCCTTCACTGTAATCATTGGGTGACCGTCTTTTTTTGCTGCCACCAACAGATAAGGAAGCAACTGAAATTTTCCAAAAAAGTAATTGAATCAGTGCTTCCCTTTGAGACCTGACATTTTCCAGTTTTCTCGAATATACTTTTGATTTTGGGCACATCCGGATCGCAGGATATGCCGGGGTTACTTTAATTTCAGTACGGAGTTCTTGGTTAGTCTTTTATTTTTTTCCTTCTCTGTAATCGTTGGGTGACCGTCTTTTTTTTGCTGCCACCAACAGATAAGGAAGCAATTGAAATTTTTGAAAAAGAAATTGAATCAGTGCTTCCCTCCTATGCCGGGGCTACTTTAAGCCCTGACATTTTCCAGTTGTCTCGAATATACTTTTAATTTTGGTGTATTTTTCCCCCCCCTCATTTCCCGAAATTTTGTTTTAATATTTGTTTGCCATTATTTTTGTTGCTATTTTCATTAATCAATGGCAATAATTATGAATGAAATATTTAACACAAATGCATTTCGCATTATGTTGGTGTTGTTGTTGTTGTGTCCGTTTAATGGCAATTTAAAGTTTTGTGATAAAATTAATTACACACTCACTTAAAAAGTACACACCAACATGTGGACACACAAGCATACATGTGTTCCATGGGTGTGAGTGAGTGTTCATTTTATGTAAATAAAGACATTTTCCATTGAACGAACATTAATAATAACAAAAACACACACTAACGCACTCACTCACGCACCGACACATTCTTAAATTTCACGCATGGCACTCTGGCCAGTTTTTGTGGAAATTCTATATGCATTCAGACATCCACTTATTCAATGTGTGTGTGTATTCCACAAATTAATTGCTTGTATTTGTATTGGCATGAAATTTCAATACAATTTAAATGAGCACTATGCGCATATGCATTGGTGTGTGTGTGTGTGTGAGTTTGGGAAAATTGTAATTATTAACACGTTAATTTACTCTTGTTTATTTAAAAATAAATAACAACAACAACAGAAAACACACAAAAAAAAGGCGGTGCATAATGTATAAACAAATTAACTACAACAAAAAAAAAGGACATCGGAACCGTGACGATGATGAGGGTATTAATCTTTTCTAGCTGATCGTGTCAATGATCGAGAAAAACATTTTGTTTTTGTACTTATTTTATGGCTTGAAAATATGAAATTAGCAACGAATTACAGTTTGTCGTTGAGGAAAAAGTTCGCTATTTACGAAACTTGTGTCATATGAACGAGAACGAGAACAGGCAAAGTAATTTTATCAATTTATATTTTTTACATTTTTTTATAATTTCTATGCACTTGTTTTAAAATCAAGCTGGTTTTTCGTTCTTTATTATTTATAAAAGGATATCCATTTTGTGGTTTCAAAAGTATAGGGCTGGAATTCGACAAGTTGTCAAACTAAGTTGTTAAACCAATTCCGTTTTTCCTTTCAGTTGGAAGTCTGACATTGACGAAAATGGATCGCTTAACAACGCGTGAAAATTATGAAAAACCTACTACAAAAATGGTGATTCTGGCACAGCCGCATATCGTGGATTAAGAGGAGAATATGATTTACATAATTGTCCAACTACGCAAACAATTGTGAACAAATTTGAAGAGACTGGAGCGGTTACAGATATTGTAAGGCCTGTGCATCATTGTGTCGCTCTTTCTGTTGAAAATATCGCTGATGTAAGTGAAAATGTTGCCGAAGATCTGAATGTGTCGATTCCTCGTCGTTCTCAGGAATTAGGACTGTCTTACGGCACATTATGGCGTATTTTGAAGATGGATCTACACCATATAAAGTCCAGCTCACACAGCTGAAACTGAAGTCAGCTGATCCTTCACAACGTCGTAGATACGTGGAATGGGTGCTTGAACAACAGGCATCGGACGGCGATTTTCTTCAGCGATGAAGCACATTTCTCACTCCTTGGGTATGTTAATAAACAAAATTGTCGTATTTGGGATTCTGAGAATCCTCACGTAATTGAAGTGAGGCCATTACATCCACAAAAAGTCACTGTGTGGTGCGCTCTTTGGTCCGAAGGTGTGATTGGACCTGACTTCTTCGATAACAACGAGGGAACGACTGTCACCGTCAATTTGGAGCGTTATGGTCGTATGATAACCGATTTGTTTGCCTGCTATTGAAGAATGCGACTTGGAGAATATGTGGTTTGAACAAGACGGTGCCACATGCCATACAACTCGAGCGAATGTGGCTTTATTGCAAGAGACATTTCCTGGCCGCGTAATTTCTCCTCGTCACGACATCAACTGGCCACCAAGATCATGCGATTTGAAAGCATTCGACTTTTATTTTGTGGGGCTACGCGAATGATCGTGTTTATGCAGATTAACCTTTAACTCTGGAGCACTTAAGAACCAACATTCATCAAGTTAGGGCTGAGATACCGTCCAATATGTGACAAAAAGTGGTGCATAACACCGTGTTACAAAAAAATAGATTTTTTTCTGTCCTATGAACCAAATGCACATATTCGGAAAGAGGGGAAAAAATAAAAACACACGTGTATCGGCGATTTTCATGTACACGTCAGAATTTTTTTTTTAAGTTTGAAGTATAAAGTATAAAGCTCGTAGTGGCCTGTGTGAAAGCCTTTGGACCGATTTTTAACCCTTTTTCAGTGATCCAATCGAGCTGATTTTTGGCAGGCAGACTCGAGGAAATGTCTGTATCACGTCAAATTTTTTAAAAACAATTTTTATAAAAAAATATTTTTTTCACTTTTCTTAGCATAACTTGAAGAGACTCCAAATTTGTAAACTACTTAAGCGTTACGAAAAAAAAAATGTTTTTTGAACTGAAACCTTAAAAAAAACGATAACAATTTAAAAAAAAAAAATTAGGAAAATCTGAGAATTGATAAAAATCTATTTTTTAAAAAATTCGACGTGATACAGACATTTCCACGAGTCTGCCTGCCAAAAAACAGCTCGATTGGATCACTGAAAAAGGGTTAAAAATCGGTCCAAAGGCTTTCACACAGGCCACTACGAGCTTCATACTTCAAACTTAAAAAAAAAATTCTGACGTGTACATGAAAATTGCCGATACACGTGTATTTTTATTTTTTCCCCTCTTTCCGAATATGTGCATTTGGTTCATAGGACAGAAAAAAATCTATTTTTATTAAGCTGGAACTCATGATATTTCCCAGAGGGAATTTATGCTTAATTCAAGAGAATAATTTCGTATTCCATGTATTTATTCTTAACTCAAGAGATTATTTTCGTACTCCATGTACTTCTTAGTGTGTATTTAACAAATGGGAAAAACACATGCATAACTTTATAACTTTTCCCAGTCATTGTATGTTTTCCCACAAAAGTAGAAACGATGACTTTACTATTCTGTTTAGAAGATAATTCCGGGAAAGCGGAAATAATCAGAAAAACGAATTGTTGTGATTGTTCCTTTGTTTTTAGTTTTCCAATGACTTTCGTTTAAGCGGATTACAGTAAAACCAAGTATGTTTTCTATACAGTTTTATTCCCATCACAAGTCAAAAGCGTTCTACTGAACGAAAGTTTTGTGAGAAAATAGATCAGTTTAACTTTAGTTTCAAGCTTGACTCATTTAATCGCACTAAATGGCCAAACATGTTTACCCCCATGGTCACACAAATATTAAAAATAAATAATGAAAATTAATTTTCAATTTTCTTGCATTGCCCCACTCACCACTTTGGCTGTTTTATAAATCAACAGGAAGCGATCGTAGTGCGCTCGGGCACTGTCCTCTACGCGCATTTGACCCAAGTCCTCCAATTCCAGGGGTTCTTTATAGCCGAACCACAGCAGGGGCGTCAGCCACCAGAAACAGGCCTTCGAATAGAACGTGGCCAGCGTGTGTTTATAGCCAATTTTCTCATAGTCCTCGAGATAGTCGGGACGGTAGCGCTAGAAAGACAACAGGAAGATATATTTTAAAATAAATTACAAAGAAACTAACATAAATATGGTTAGAGAGACAAATGTAAATGGTTGAACAAGAGTATGAGTTATATTAATATGGTGACGTATGAGTTATATTAATTCATATGTGTGTGTGTCATATTAAGCATACGCCCTGTGGTGGAGTGGAGTCGCTCTAATTTTTAGAGTCTAATGTGTGTTTCCTTGTTATTTCATTCGTTCTGATTCCATTGAAAATCCACTATCGTCAACAACCCCCCGGTTTGAAGTTTTACAGTGTAAAATCAAGTTTTTTTTTAGAAATTAAGAATTCAGCTTAATATTTGTTAAATGGAAAAAGCAAACATTGCCATTATTTATGGAACACGATGACGATCAAGTCTATGTTTTCCATCTGCGACCACAAAGACAGAGTTTTTAGTAGCATTTTCAAATAAAAATGTGCCATACCGCTCCAAAATCTCCATCAAACTGTCACTCTCGGAGGATGCATTGGCGGAGCATCTCCACAATCACATGTGGGTTTTTCATGATGCGGCAGTTTTGCTTGTTCACAAAATCGGTAAAAGAGAAAATGTCTGGCCAAATCTTTGTCCAGTTGGAGTTTCTCTAAGGCCCAAAATGAAGTGATAACCAAGCGGATGCTCTAGTGCCTTCAATAACTGAGGCGCCAATTGGGCCTTTTAAACGAATAATGCGAAACGAATTTTTTGAATTAAGCTGGTATCAGAGGCCTTAGCCAAAAGATATCTAGAGCTGTTCAAAATAGCAGGCAAAAAAAATCGTAAGCCGCATGAAGTGGAAGCTAAAGTCGAATTTGTTCGACGAATGAGTTCGGTTCGAGGGAATATTTATTTTTAAAAATATTAATAGCTGAAGCTGAATAGAGCAATTCACATGGCTTTTAAACATTGGCAGAGGGTTCAAATTCGTTTTCTGTTTTCTTAATGCCTTTCGGCGGAATAGTGGCTTCTTCTGTTGTAATCCTTCTGCCAGGATGTAGATCCAACACTGACCCGGAAGCCACAAACTATGAGTTGTAGATCAGACGCTGCCCAGAAAGCCACCAACTACACCGTGTTACACACATTCTGTCCTATGAACCAAATTTACTTTTTCGGAAAGGGGATAACAAATAAAAATACACGTGTATAGGCGATTTTCATGTACACGTCAGAAAAAAAAATTTAGGAAAATCTGAGAATTGATAAAAATTCTTTTAAAACGTGATACAGAAATTTCCACGAGTCTGCCTGCTCGATTGGATGACTGAAAAAGGGTTAAAAATCTGTCCAAAGGCTTCCACACAGGTCACTACGAGCTTCATACTTCAAACTTAAAAAAAAAAATTCTGACGTGTACATGAAAATCGCCGATACACGGGTATTTTTATTTTTTCCCCTCTTTCCTAATATGTGCATTTGGTTCATAGGACAGAAAAAAATCTATTTTTTGTAACACGGTGCTATGAGTCAGCAGCTCCTGGGTTTCGAACTAGGGTTGCCAGACGGCCTGGAATAGACTGGACTTTCCAGATATTTTTTCAGAAATCGTGAATTTTTTTTGTGGGAAATTGTTTTTCTCCATATTTTGTTCTAGTAGATATTTTGTGCATTGAGCAACTAGAATATATTTGTTGGCTTTGCAGGTTTCCAGGATATGAACGAAAGGGTTATTTTGAATGCATGCTACATTTCGAAAGTACAACCTCACTGGATCTAAAACATAAGTTGTAGTACATCACTCTAACTACACTACTCAACAAAATGAAAAAAATGTCATGTACTTCGGATGCGATAATTTTTTCTGTGTAGATAACCTTGACATGAGCTCGAAAAACGCAGTAAAAAATTTTTTTTTCGTTTGGTTTTTGTTTTATTATTTTTTTTTTTAAATTTTAAAAAAATTTTTTTGGTTAATTTGTTTCGTCCGGCATAACTCGGGAACCACTAGCCCGATTACAATTCCCTTAATCTGTTCATATATTGTTTTCCTATACAAGCAACAGTTTCCAAGTTAAAAATGAATATATAAAGGAAAAAACTTATTTTTTGCCTAAAGATTCAAATTTTTTTTTTTTAAAAAATCCATAAAAAATCCAAAATGAAAAAAAATGTCAAATCTTATTACTTTTACGTAAAGTCACATAACCTATGAGCAAAATGAGACAAAGATCATGAAAATCGATGCACGCGTTTCGCTTTTATTCGCAATTGAGTATGAATTTCAAAAATTTGCTCGACATATGCACAACTTTGTCTATGGTAAGGTTTTTTCTTTTTTATTACAAAAAAAATTAAAATTTGTTGGGTGACAAAAATATATGAAAATTTGAAATTTTTGAAATTCATACCTATACTCAATTGCGAATAAAAGCGAAACGCGTGCATCGATTTTCATGATCTTTGTCTCATTTTGCTCATAGGTTATGTGACTTTACGTAAAAGTAATATGTGACTTTACGTAAAAGTAATAAGATTTGACATTTTTTTTCGTTTTGGATTTTTTATGGATTTTTTAAAAAAAAAAAATTTAAATCTTTAGGCAAAAAATAAGTTTTTTTCCTTTATATATTCATTTTTAACTTGGAAACTGTTGCTTGTATAGGAAAACAATATATGAACAGATTAAGGGAATTGTAATTTTAAATTTTTTAAAATTTAATTCAATTAAATCGGTCTAGTGGTTCTCGAGTTATGCCGGACGAAACAAATTAACCAAAAAATTTTTTTTAAAATTAAAAAAAAAAAAATAAAGCAAAAACCAAACGAAAAAAAAATTTTTTATTGCGTTTTTCGAGCTCATGTCAAGGTTATCTACACAGAACAAATTATCGCATCCCGAGTACATTTTGACTGTTGACTAGTGCTATTATTTACTGATAATATCACTTTGATATCATGGCCAGAACAGTAACTAGACAACTTATATCCTTCTCCGCTCTCTGATTTGCTTGGAGTCCCTCTTCTGTTTCTTGCTGAAATGTTAAGGGAAATTCCCACTTTCGTGCTAATATTTCAGGAAATTGTAGTCATCTTATTTCAGAGACAAAGACAGGACAAGCAGTTTTCTGAAAAATCCCAAGTTTGTGATAAATTCATGACAGGCAACCTAACCTATGCTGTTGCCAAATGAATACCCATCACATCCATCCCGGCGTATAAGTGTTTGTTATTTATTATCCACACACAACAGGGGACAAATTAAAAACATATCATGTTAACATCCCCCCCTCCCCATAAATATACACATCATAATCTGCTGTCGTCAACGACCGTTTAACAAATTTATCAAATTTCCAACATGTCTGTGAAGTCTATAACATTTGCAACCTGTGTAATAAAATAGCCAAATACCTAACGAAAAAACTATGATAAGCTCTTCCCAAACAATCCCTCCACCCCAATCACAGAGCGAGAGAGAGAGAGAGAGTGAGAGATTTGTAGCACCACCAAAACGAAACAAAAAAAAACTGAAATAGAGAAATCGTGCAGTATGAACAACTTCCATAAAACGAATCATATTCATAAATAGTTTTTATGTCATACTTTACATGTTAAATATTTTATACTGTATACATACTTATGTACACGACTGTCTATATGTAGGTACAGATGTTAAAGCATAGTTTTGTTATTGTCTTTATTTGCCGAGGTTGGCGATGGCTGCGCTTTTTTCGTGTCCTGCATGAATTTAGAACAGGATAAAAGGGAAGTGTTTTGAATTCTGTATTTTGTGTGTATGTGGGTGTGTGTGCTGCTGCTGAAGCATTGCGTTTCTCGGGGAGCAGCTGCAGCTGACGATACTTGTATTTTATCGCTTTTTATTTTATCAGTACGCTTTAGGGGCAGGGATTTTTTTGTTCCGTTTAGTTTCAGATATTTCGTATGAGTGCGGATGCCTGCCTGGATGAATGTGTTTTGTTTTATGTTTGCCAAGTGGCAGGCGGTGGGTGGGGTGTTGAAGGGACCACAAAGGAGAAGGTCGTACAGTGGGGTAATGCCAGTCTATCATATCATCATACGACTGGCTATAGAATTAGCTCTGCTACAGTTATGCCGAGATTTATTCTTCCTTCGGCTGTCCGTATTGTAGTGTATGGGAATTGCGGCATAACCAGTGATGTCCATATGGTGGCAACATTGTGTTATGGGAGCGGAAGAGCGTTTGGAATTGTAAATGTGTTCTCTTGCGTTTTGAGGAAAAATCGTATATTTTACAATTTTGAATTAAAACAAAAATTTTAAGATTCACATTTCACATTTGAAGTTGGGTTTTATTGGGATTTATTTTTCAATATAAATTGAAAATATTAGTTTTCCTATAAAAAAAAAAGCCATAGATTAACCGGCAACAACGCCCTAAGGCGGACTTCATTATTTGTGTTTAATTGCATAAAAAAATGTCTTAAAAAATATTAATCCTTTAACCAGCCAAACAGAAATACTGGAATATCCTTGAAATATGTTGTTACGAAATTAAACACACAATTACAACAACAAATGGTTTAGATATCCTAATCTTAAAACGATTAATTCGCCAAGAATTCATCTGAGAAACTGCATATCCCTTACAATGATTTCTGTAGAAGTTGCCACGATGAAGAGTAGGAGGAGGCCCGGCTATGGTGGACTGAGGTCTGCAAATTGTTTGGTCTACAAATACCAGGAGTAGCTGTAGACAGAATTCATACATTCACTGCGGTTGGGCAAAAAATTGGACGACGAATATAGAACGAAACCTCCTGATGAACCCACGTGAGATATGATTCGGGCCGGCTAACCAACGATAACTGCAGAACTTCTTTGAAACGATGTGCGTGAAGTCTTCAATAAAACCTAAGTCTTCTATAGAACACATGATTGGGAATTCCTCTATCAAATCGACGATTGGAAGACCAAAGTCTGCGATTGGGAACCTACCATAGTAAAGTCATCTGTAGAACCAACGATTTGAGTTGTTGTCTCCCATACAAGCTATTGGAAAGTCAACTATAAAACCTACGATTGAAAATTGTCTAGAAAAACCTACGATTGGGAAGTCTAGCATAAATCGTGCCATTGGAAAGTCATCTATAGAAACTACGATTGGAAAAACTTCTATAGAAACTACGATTGGAAAGTCTTCTATAGAAACTATTGGGAAGTCATCTATAAAACCTACGATAGAAACATCTTCTGGAAAACCTACGATTGGGAAGTCTACCATAAATCGTGCCATGGGGAAGTCATCTATAGAAACTACGATTGGGAAGTCATCTATAGAAACTACGATTGGAAAGTCTTCTATAGAAACTATTGGGAAGTCATCTATAAAACCTACGATAGAAACATCTTCTGGAAAACCTACGATTGGGAAGTCTACCATAAATCGTGCCATGGGGAAGTCATCTATAGAAACTACGATTGGAAAAACTTCTATAGAAACTACGATTGGAAAGTCTTCTATAGAAACTATTGAGAAGTCATCTATAAAACCTACGATTGAAACATTTTCTGGAAAAACCTACGATTGGGAAGTCTACCATAAATCGTGCCATGGGGAAGTCATCTATAGAAACTACGATTGGAAAAACTTCTATAGAAACTACGATTGGAAAGTCTTCTATAGAAACTATTGGGAAGTCATCTATAAAACCTACGATAGAAACATCTTCTGGAAAACCTACGATTGGGAAGTCTACCATAAATCGTGCCATGGGGAAGTCATCTATAGAAACTACGATTGGGAAGTCATCTATAGAAACTACGATTGGAAAAACTTCTATAGAAACTACGATTGGAAAGTCTTCTATAGAAAGTATTGGGAAGTCATCTATAGAAACTACGATTGGAAAAACTTCTATAGAAACTACGATTGGAAAGTCGTCTATAGAAACTACGATGGGAAGTCATCTATAGAAACTACGATTGGAAAGCCTTCTATAGAAACTACGATTGGAAAAACATCTACAAAACCTACGTTTAGGAAGACTTCTATGGATCCTATAAAATCCTACGATTGGGAAGTCGTCTACCAAACAAACGATTAGGAAGTGCTCTACAAAACGATTGATTAGAAAGTCCTCTATAAAACCTACGATTGGGAAGTCTTGTATGAAATCCACGACTGGGAAGTCTTCTGTATAATGTACGATTTGGAAGTCTGCTGTAGAACTTAGGACTTGGAAGTATTCTATGAATCCGTCTTTTATAAAACCCATGAAAACCCCCACCTTTGGGAAGTCATCTCTGAAACCTATGTTTAAGAAGTTTTCTATAGAACCTACAAAGTTCTCTATAGAACCTTCAAAGTCTTCTATTGAACCTACGAAGTCTTCTATAGAACCTTCGAAGTCTTCTATGAAACCTACGATTTCGACATCTCCCATAAAACCTAAGTCTTGTATAAATCCTACGATTGGAACGTCTTCCATAAAGCCCACGCTTGTGAAGTCTTCCATGGGTGTGTTTGTTTTCTGTTCTTTCATGTCTAGCATAGAACCCTCTTAATGAATATTCTTCAATTGCCCTCTTAAGATGTCTCCTATATAACATTCAATCTCTTTCAAGTCAAACATATGAGTTGTGCTCCTGCAAGTGAACCATCGCCAACCGATTGCATGCCCTCTAATCTCTCATCGTCCCTGAAATTATTGTAAACAACTTTTGATCCTTTGCTGTAACATTTCCGACAAATCCATGGCCGTTTTATTGCACCTACACATTAAAACAATGTGAATAAAACAAACTGTCCAAAATGTGAGGCCATACACTTTCCCGGTAAGGTAATTTTTTTTTTGGATGGGCTTCCTGACTGGCGTTCTCGTTACAGGCAACTGCATGAGCAACCAGAATGAAGCTAAACTACCTCCTTTAGGAATCCTCTGATCCACGAATATTTCCTATATTGTTTGCATATTATTTTCCGCTTGTACTTTTTGTTTTGTTTTTCTCTTTTTCGCAGTGGCGTTTGTAATTGTGAAGGTCGTTCGCCGAGTGGTTGTTGGGAAATTCAAAGGATCTTTTTCTGTTGTTGTTGGTTTTTTTTTTTTGCGAACGATTTGGAAAATATTTTTCAAACCCCTTGAGTTGCTATAGAAAAAAAAAACAAAAAAACTAATCGTAAAATGCATTTACAACGAGCGGTTGGTTATTGTTTTTTTTTGGTGGTGGCGGTTGGTCGAGAGTCTCTGGTGAATTTGCAAAACTGCAAAGCAATCGTTGTTTCCTGGCAGAGTAACATAAATTCCATTCAAAATGATGCATGTGCTGCTACGTATGCCAACGACAAAAGAAAAGTATGGGAAACTTTCTGTTTTTTTTTTTTTTTGTTGTCCAAAGGTTGCTGCACAAAGGGAAAGTTAATATCTCAAAGAAATGGCCACCGCCAGAACAATGCAACTCCTCTATGTTACCTTATCAAAAATCATTTGCTTTTGTAAAGTCGTTCTCTATAAAAAATAAAAAAACAACAACAAAACAAAAAGCCATAAACCAACCTGGCTAACGAAATGGTTCGAATAATTCATTAACAATAAGTTTTTGTTTTCAATAAATATGTTTGTGTTCTACTTCAGTATAGTAAACTAAACATAGACGAATGGTGGTCTGTTTTTGTAATCAGGGATTACTGAGTGGTTGTGAGTGAAGAACTGAAGTGGTTGGTGAGGTCAGCCAGTATGCAGGTAGCACAGAGCTCTTGCCAGACGAGACAGACTAAGCGAACGGTGGAATATAACAAAAAATTACATAACAAATAGAGTTTTTGCATGGAATGTAATGAAATTGCGTAAAATATTCGGATTAAAACTTCTCCAAAAATAAAAATTTTTGTAAATGAAGTGTCAGAAACTTGCAATATTTTGATAGTACTATCGACTTATGATTTGTATTACCTAGCAATGATTAACATCTTAATCTCAATATATATTTACCCTCGACACTGATTCACTGACGCAGTACGTAGGAATTTAAATAGGCATTCTATAATTTTCTATAAATAATAATAATAAAAAAAATAATATTTTTTTTTGTACAGAAATTGTGTTTTCCCCAAATTTTTTTTTTAACAAAATTCTTTTTTCAACCAAAATTTTTTTTTTCAACAAAATTTTTTTTTTTCAACAAAAATTTTTTTTTCCACAAAATTTTTTTTTTTTCAACAACATTTTTTTTCCATATTTCAACGGGCGCCATAGACGCATTACAACTTACTAGTATATGTATATTTACCCTCGACACTGATTCACTGACTCTGTCACGCAGTACGTAGGAATGTAAATAGGCATTTTTTCACAAAAAAAAATTTTTTTCCACAAAAATTTTTTTTTTCAACAAAAATTTATTTTTTCCACAAAAATTTTTTTTTTCAACAAAAATTTTTTTTTTTGAACAAAAATTTTTTTTTCAAGAAAAAATTTTTTTCTCAACAAAATTTTTTTTTTTTTCCACAAAATTTTTTTTTTTCAACAAAATTTTTTTTCCATATTTCAACGGGCGCCATAGGCGCATTACAACTTTCTAGTTAATTTATAGAAATGAAATAATGACTTATTCTTAGTAGAAAAAAATGTGTACTGTGGCTTCTTCAATAGCAACGATGGTCAATGGTTGTAGTCTTCTCTAGGACCTCCGGCTATCCTCTTAAGATTTATTCTAAAAGCCATTAAATTATATTCCGAAAGGGTTGTCTATAAGACCTACGACTCTGTTTGAAAAGTATTCAATGAAACCTACGAGTCTTTTAAAAAACCTACGATTGAGAAGTCTTCTATAAAACCTACAATTGGGAAGTTTTCTATAAAATCTACGATTGAGAAGTGTTTTATGAAATCTACGATAGGGAAATCTTCTATAAAGCCTACGATTGGGAAGTTTTCTATAAAACCTACGATTGGGAAGTCTTCTAAAAAACCCTAAGTCTTCTATATAACCTACGAAGTCTTCTATGAAACCTACGATTGGGACATCTTTCATAAAACATAAGTCTTCTATAGAACCTATGAAGTCTTCTATAGAATCTACGAAGTGTTCTATGAAACCTACGATTGGGACATCTTTTATAAAACATAAGTCTTCTATAAATCCGGGGATTGGGAAGTCTTCTATGAAACCTAAAATTGGCAAGTTGTCTATAAAACCTAAGTCTTCTATAAACCTATAATAGGGAAGTCGTCTAATAACCCTAAGGCTTCTATTAAACCTACGATTGGTAAGTTGTCTATAAAACCTAAGTCTTCTAGAACCTATGAAGTCTTCTATAGAAGCAACGAAGTCTTCTACAGAACCTGTGTGAACCTTTAGAGAACCTACGAAGTCTTCTATAGAACCTATGAAGTCTTCTGTAGAACCTATGAAGTCTTCTATAGAACCTATGAAGTATTCTATAGAACCTAAGAAGTCTTCGATAAAACCTATGATAAATAAAACCTAAATATAAATCCTGCAATTGTGAAGTCTTCTATGAAAACTATGATTGTGAAATATTTTTTCTATATTTTGTATAGTTTTCTATATGATCGACTAGTTTGTTCTGAACTATTTTTCTATGAAAAAGTCTCCAATAATTCCAATAATGAAAAAGTCTCCAATTATTCTGCACCGAAATAATCTACAAGACTTAAGATTGTAATTGGAAAAAGTCTTCAATAATTCCTAAGATTAAATGTATGATTATGAAAAAGTCTTAAGAAGACTTACGATCATCCTCCGCCCAAATATGGAATATCTACAATTATCATCTGAAAAAGGTCTTTAATAACACCTACGATTATCCTCCGCCCAAATATCGAATATCTAAAATTTTCATCTGAAAAAGATCTTTAATAGGATATACGATTATCCTTCTCCAAAAAAAAAAAAAAACTACAAGAAAAACTATTTTATAACACCCACTTATAAAGTCTTCCACAGGAGCTACGAAATGTAATCTACATATCCGGTGATTATCGTCTGACGAAGCCGTCGGCCACAGCAGCTATTATTCCCTCAAATAGTCTTCTACAGGACCTGTGATTACCATCCGCCGAAATAATCTACAAGTCATACAATTCTCATCTGAATGTTTCCTATATGACCTACAATTATTGTCTGATGAAAATAGACGACTTGAAAACCTACTCAAGGTAATCCACAAAACTTGTGATTATCCTCTGACGTTTTTAAATCTTACGGTTATCTCGCGAGACATATTGTGCAAAACCTGCGATTATCCTACGATAAAGTGATCTACAAAAGCTGCGAAACGTAACCTAGAAAACCTGCGATTAATCGCTGACAAAGTCGCCTACAGGGGCTACTCTTATTCTCCCAAACGGTCTTTTACAAAAGCTACTATTATCCTCCGGCGAAAAAATCTGTAAGATCTATAATTATTTTTGTATTAAGTCTTTCATAAGACTTTATCCTCTATTTTCGTACATACTAGCTACAAGATGATATATGAATATCCAGCTAATGATTCTTCCGTGGAATTCTACCATTGGTAGTATCCTTACCCGCCAACGAAGATGATTACTTCTGCCGTTGTCTCCTGAAAAAGTCTTCTTTGACGCCGAAAATGTGCTTGTTCATACAACCGACAACTGTTGAAGCTACAGTTTCCTATCTTCTACGTTCGGTTTAGCTCTTGTAATCTTCAGTGTTTCGCTTGTGTTTCCATAAATATATAATACAGTTTTACTATAATGATTAAATATTTATAAAATTCGTATCCCCCAAAAGAAAATAAGCTTTTGTTATTTAGTACGATGTGCAAGTGGTGGTATTTTTCGTAAAAAAAAACCAACAAACAAACAAATAGTAAGTCTGCTTAAAGTTTAGCAATACGCTGGTGGTGCTAATGCAGCGGATTTGGAAATGGTGATTTTATTGCAGATCGCAGTGCGTTGTATATTGCAAAAGTGACGATAAACGGAGAAGATTTACAATAAACAAAAGGCGTATACTTGCGAAATATGAGATAAATATAAAATATCAATTAATATTTAACCAGGTGAATCGTCTAGTAGTTTAATATCATTATGTATTTTCGCAGTGACAGCTTGTGACAGAAAATCGCCGAATCGCTTTACAATTGGACAACGTTGGGAAATAATGCCAACTTATTTCTAAAGTTATTGCTGTAGAGCCCTTGACAAGAAGTGTTGGGGAATACTCGCAATTCACCAAGTTCTTGGACAATTTAGTTAACAGGATGTGCTACTGCAAAGCCAGCAGAGGCATTCACAAGAATGCAATTGGATTCCATAAATAATGAGAATGTTTTCTCTGTCCAATAAACCACATTTAGCGTATTTTCTCTGTTGATTTAATAGCTTCTTCTCTGGCGACCTTAAACTGCCTAAGCCAAACGGCGAATAGTGTCAGCTGATTAGTGTTTTCGAAATCAGCTGTTTGTTGCTTAGGAAGCATGCGAAAGTTGTTGATCAACATCGTGGCTTAAGCCCCAAGTAGTCAACCAGTAAACGTTGCAAGTGATCAGCTGAAACATCTTAGCTTATGGAAATTATGTGTAAAGGTCCAATTGGTCTTGACGGTTGACGTTAGACTCAATATTGTGTCATTAGTTATGACGGTAGACGACGGTAAGACAAAACAAAACAAAAACAGCTGATCAAAAGAGCATTTGTACAAAATATAATTTGTCTTCGTTTATAAGTATAAAATTTAATTTACAACTTATAGACAATTTCCGCGCGTAAATTGCCGAAGTGAAAGCAATAACAATAAACAGCTGATCGGTCTTGACGGTTGACGGTAGATTCTGCAACCTGCAGAAGTCAATTTTAGTTGTCTCTCTCTAACACATGCAAAATGCAACCCCAACTCAAACAGCTGATCGTCAACCGTCAAGACCAGTTGGACCTTAAATGGTTAGAGTGAGAAAACGTATAAACCAGCAGAAATTAGATTTTAGAGAAATTAGATTTTAGAGAAATTAGATTTTAGATTAGTAGAGAGCAACGTCAATGAAAACGAGAGAGTACAAAATTTATACAGAGTTGCATTTATGTAAAAAAATACAGGGATTGTGAACCGAAATAAAACTGATCAACAACATAACTGCAACATTGTAGAAAGCGAAAATCAAAAAAAAATTATACGTCTACGTTTGATGAGTACTTGTTGTTCTAATTTATTGGTTGACTACTTGCAGCATTAGACTATTGATCTAAACATGTTAACGCTCACATTCGCCATAATCGCTTCCGAAATGAAAATCACAACAATTGACGACACTATCAGTACGTTCACTGTGATTTACCTCAACACAGACGCACATACTAAACATGGAGCACACTTCGAACACAACAGCTAACCTCAATTAATTTGTAAACATATTAAAATCTTTATGTCTCTCACTCTCTCTCTCTCTCTCCAATTTTCTCTCATTCACCAGTAGAACATTTTATGGTTTGTTTTGTTTATGAAAATCCTTGACCATAACAAGAAAGAGATTTTGTAACAAAATCTTCTTTGCCATAAATCTGCATAAAATCAGATTTGCTATTTGATACTTAGACCATTGTGGTTGTTGTTGTTGTGTTGTGCATTAAATATAAATTATATAAATTGTGAAACGTTATTGTTGTACTTGTTTGGATAGCTGCTGTTGGCTGTTATTTTTTTGTTGGTTTTGTATTATTTTATAAACAATCAGTGTCACTGTGACTCTGTGTCTCTGTAAGTCATGGGGCTGCACTGTGTACACTCAATCGTAAATATCTGTTACAGAGTTGCATTTAGTTTTGGTTTTCACAGTCACGGTTTGTTTCCACCGCACCGCCCGCCCGCCCTTTTGTTTTGTGTGTGCTGCGGGATTTTTCGTTTTGTTAATGTTGCCACTTATTTTGTTTTGGGGTGTCCGTGTATGTGACTGGTTTGTGCTTTGTGTGGGGGGTGGTGCAAGTGCAAGTGCAAGTGCTTGGGCTTGGGCTACTGTGTGATCTGTGCCTTGTGTGCCTGTGCCTGTGCTGTGCTCTGCTGTTCTGTGTGATGTCAAGTTAATGCTTTATTTTTATGCAAACAAAATGCAAATGCATTTTTGCTGTTTTCTGTTGCGGTTTATTGTTGTTTGATGTAACTGGTCTTCATGTTGTTGCCGCAGTTGTTGTTGTTGTTGTTCTTGGTATATAAACAAATAAATTTCCGGATTTTATTAAAATTTCAGCTTCTGCATTTCTTTTTGTTTTTCTCCTCCGCTGGTGCTGGTGGATGGTTCCATTGTATTTAGTGTCAACTCTTGTTGCGCCTTTAAGCTTTGTCTTCATATTCATTCTCTTACATTCTTGGCTTTATGAAGTGGGCGTGGATTTCGAAAAGACCTACCCTGCCCCCCCTGGATCTTTGTCCGTATTTGTTAGTTTTTGTACATTCGTTCGTTACCAGTCAAGTGGCGGAAAAGTACTTAGTTTATAAATTTACTTCCGCTACAATGCCAAAAAAAAAAAAATTTCGCTTTGTTGTTAGCGGTTTGGGTGGTTCTTTTCTTTGACTATTCAGCTTATTTGGAGTAGCTATAAACACACAACTATTTAGCTTAGTCAGTGTACTATCTCTCAAGCGGATACCCAACAGGATTGAGAAATTTTTTCCGCTTAGAAGAGGTTACTACGCTCATGAGAGAACTGCATAAGCGAACTGGTACTGAAAAGTGTCCGTATATGGGAGGTGACCGCTCAAGAGAGTTGACCGTCAGGGGAAAGTTTACACATACAGTAAGCAAACCTATATATTTTTACATGCAATCATGTATATTTTTGCATGCAATCATAAATATGTTTGCACATAAACACATATATATATATATATGTGCATACAATCATATATATGTATATATTTGCACATATGCATATACTTGCTTGGGAATTTTTGGGATTTTTGCAGGCAATCATGTATATATTATATATATATTTGCATGCAATCATATATATGTTTGCACATAAACATATATGTACAACTTTGTGCAATTTTTTGCAAATATCAAAAATGGCATACTATAGTTAGATAGGCCTTGGAAAAATATGAAATATGAATATGGTATTGTATTTTTGCAAATGTCAAAAAGTATACGCACCAACCCCGATCAAGTTTCAAGTTCATAACTTTTTTCACATCACTGTTTGAGAAAAAAGTAAACAAACAAAGCAAGCAAGCTCAAAGCAAGTGTCAAAAAAAATACGTGTTTAATTACTAATAATGTCTTTTAAGAAAAGTCAATTATCAATTGAAAAAAAATTCAAAAATTTGGGAAAAATCAGTATGTAGATTCAAAAAAGCTCACAAATGCTTTATACGACATTGGAAAAAAAAAGCTTCATCTATAGTAAACCAGCAAAGAAGTAATATTTGTGCCGAACGTGCTATTAAGGTAGTTCAGGATATTTATCCTTTATGCAAATCTGTAAGAACTTTAAATCTAAAGTTTATCTCGTTGAATAATATATAAATTGTTTTTATAATTATAACTAACTTGTTTATTATTACAAAGGTACATAAAAATGTATTCATACTCGTATAAAAAAAAATAAAAATAATTTATTTAAAAAAAAATCCTGGAGGGTTTTAGAAAATGCATTTGGTGCGTATCATTTTTTTTACCAATTGGCCGGAGATAACCATTTTCATTAATAAAAAAAATTTGCGCATCACGTGGTGCTATGCCAAAAATTTGGTTGTAGCCCTATCACAGTTCGCAAAACAAGTTTTCGCACCGTGTTGTCTCTCGAAGAGGTGATCGCAGTTGGCCACCGAGATCTTGTGATTTAACACTTTGCGACTTCTTCCTTTGGGGCCACGTGATAGATAAGGTCTGCGCCAACAGCCCAGCGTCGATTCAAGATCTCAAAGATAGAATTCGTCAGGTTATCGAGAACATAGGGCAGCCACTTTGCGATTTGGTTATGGACAATTTTCTTGAAAAGGATATGGTCCTGTAAGCGTGGTCGTGTTGGCCATTTGGCTAATGTGGTTTTTCATTATTAACGGCCGACCTTACCGTTTATTATGAATAAACATCCCATCATTTATCTCAATAAATGTAATTTTTCTATGAATATCAAAAGAACACCTTTTGTTGGAGAACCCTATAAATTTTCAGCTGCTCCAAACATATATATGTTTCCTGCAAAACATTTTGGTGACAATATTTTACAGGGGCAATTTTTGCTTTGGGTAGTTACGAATTTTCCGGATTAACCCGCAATTCATTTTGTCCTCTGATAGCCTAATCAAAAGATTCCAGTAAAACTGTTTTGTGACTCCATAATGTTCGCCATACCGATCTGTACGCACAAAGACAAACATCTTGAAAGCATCATCTGCCCGGTGGCCGTCATTAATTGTAATGAGCCCATTAACAAGTTTTCAATTATTTTTTGCATCTAAATGAAAACAATCATACGCCACCACATTCATTATTAATATCAACCATATGCACAGCAGCATGTCCTCCAAATTCCAATTTACACAATTTTCCGTTAAGCAATTGCCGGCCAGCAGGTTCTTTGCATTTAAAATGGAAAATAAATTTTAATTAAAAACTTACCTCTTTGTAAACGGTGAAGCCATCAATGATGGCCAAAAGCAATAAACACGCAGCCGATGTTGCCTGCAACACCGATTCCAATTCCATAATTGAATGATAATACACAATTTCCGCCAATTCGTAAATACGCAAAATAAAAATTAACACCATCAGGGTACTGCTGACATACAGGAATTCTGGCGGAATACAACAACAACAACAAAAAAAGCAGTGAGAAAGAAAAATACAATTGAACTCATCTACTAACCCAGAGATTTTTTTATTTCCACAACACGATGATACCACATTAACGTTATGGTCATAACGATGGCAGCCATGGCGTTGGCCAATATCGATGAACCGATGACAACAACAATCACATCAGTTTCACTTTCAGCATTTAGTGGTGGCGGGGGCAAATTACTTTGACTTCCGTTTCCCTTATTGCTGGCACCACCACTGTACGCTCCATTAACAATGCCGCCATCAACAACACCACCACCAACAGCCGCGCCTCCTCCAGCAGCATCGCTTAAATTGTTGGACACTGGCAATAGAGCCTTCGCTAATTCAATGGTATTAATGGCCAACAGTAATAGAGCCACGGCAGCTCGTAAATTATGAAACGTTAACAAAGTTTTATGGCACCTGTGCAGAAAAAAAAAAGGAAAAGAAGAAAAAACAAACAGAAATTAAGTCCAAGGAAAACATTAAATTGGCGCTATTTTTTCCCAATAAAACACAAACCGTGTGACTAGGGCTTGTCTTGCTAAGGAGGGCTATAAGGGGTAAGAAGGCGTTAAACAAATTAAGTTTAATTGTAATTGCTTCAGATGGAGTTCAAAGTTGTTGGCAAAATTTATGGGCTCATCTTTACTTCGGCGGTAAACAATTTATAAAGGCTCCTGAAGCGTATGAAATGTAGCTGCTATGACGACAACTCTGGTTAATGGCGGCAAAAAGGGTTTAGATAACTCGTTAAAACGGTATCGTTTCCTACCAATGGTTAGATTTATTGTTGGATTGTTGCCACATAAAAGGAGCGAACATATTATGTCTTAGAGTTTATCTTATAGATTTATCGATGTTGGTCAGCTTGCCTTTTATATCGTATGACTTGAATTCAGTTTACGGTTAGATCTGCAATCAAAAACCATTACGGCCTAACTTGAGTTAGGACAAAATTGTGCCTTAACTATAATCGGCTTCAGCTTGTCTATATAAACTATATATATATTTCTTTAGCATCTGTAAGTAAGTACCCAAAAACCTCTCCGGATTTTCAGCTGGAACATGCAACTTTAAACTGTTCTCCTAAAGTGAAAAACAGACTTAGGCCAATTATCTTAATATCCGCTTAATTAACCAGCACATACTGTTATCGACGCTATGTACTGGCACACAAATGGTAAGCACGGCAACTCTACCGAGTACATGTTCATAAATGAGAAACAAGTGGCAACGCTATAGCACACCCAAATTCTATTTTCGTGTAGATTTCCACACTAGGGTGGAGTGAAATTCAAAAAAAAAAAGTTAACCTCGGAAAGAGATGTAGTCTGGGGTCCTAATGAGGGGAAAAATAAAGAAAAAAATTTTAAAAAAATTTTAGGGGTCGCGCCACTCCCTCGAAATTTGGAAATTATCGCTATTTTGGCGTTGATTTTAGAAAAATCCTAAAAAGTTTTATGTCAATAAATGTTTGCAATAGCGTAAACAATGAAATAAGGGCATGAAAAAATTTAAAAAAAATTTTCTCATTGTTCAAAAATTTTAAAAAGTAAAATAAGTCAAATCGTCCCTTCTTCAGAAAATTGACTGAACAATGAAATCGCCACAAATATTAGTCGATTATCCTCATATTTGCCTCAAATACTTTTGTTTGGGCACTGAACAAGCTCAAACCTTTAAATTTCGAATAAGTTAAGTCGTTAATTTTTAGGATTTTTCTAAAATCAACGCCAAAATAGCGATAATTTCCAAATTTCGAGGGAGTGGCGCGACCCCTAAAAATTTTTTAAAATTTGTTTCTTTATTTTTCCCCTCATTAGGACCCCAGACTACATCTCTTTCCGAGGTTAACTTTTTCAAATTAAAAAAAAATCATGTTTTCACTCCACCCTATTCCACACTATTTGGGAATATGAATTAGGCTTTTGAATTGTCTCTTATAACATAGAGAAAACTTTCTATTTAAAATTTTCACATCTCAAAAGAATTGTATATCTGAAAAGAAATTAATATCTGTTTCCATAAAACGAATTTGTTCGTTCGTTGCCAACTGTCAAAATTGAATGTCCAATAAAATGGATTTTTATCAGTGATGAGAACTTATTCGTTTGGTATTAGGTTCCATATGTCGCTATCAAAAATATATCTGAAAATCACAATTCAATAAGGTCTGAAACCCATTTTATAACGCTTCCAACATTGACGATTTTTAACGATTGAAAAAATTCGTTTTATGGAAACAGGCAGTTAGTTTTTCATTTAGTTTTTCTATTACTTCATTTAAATTGACTGTAAAAGCTTGAAAAAAAATCTTTTAAGCGATTTTTATGACATCGGAAGCTCAATTGACCTATGAGTAATTTCGATAACGAATGGAAAAAAAAACTATACGGCCGTCCTAAGAAAGAAAGTTACAAGCGAAAACATTTCAAAATTGAGAAAAGATCCGATTCGGAGCCGCGAATGAGATACTGATTTTTGTGTTAAGCTTATAAGGCCCGTTGTTTTCAACTGTAATATCATTTTTGAAATTAAAACTACCACAATCGAGATGTGATTTTCTTTGGTAGAAGGAGGTCGGTATAGGATTAACATTGTAAAATTATATTTTCATCTATTCAAAATCCAGTTTCATGCATCCAGCATTCGCTTTTGCATCCGCATTCGCTAAAAAAAATTTTTACCTTTCGCATCAGCATTCGCTAAAAAAAATTTTTACTATTCGCTTTCGCTAAACACACATTCGTTACATCCCTAATATATATTTACCCTCGAGACTGATTCACTGATACACTGATACACTGATTCCCTGATTCCCTGATTCCCTGATTCCCTGATTCCCTGATTCCCTGATTCCCTGATTCACTGATTCACTGACTCTGTCATGCAGTACGTAGGAATTTAAATAGGCATTCTATAATTCTATAAATAATAATAATAAAAAAATAATATTTTTTTTTTTGTACAGAAATTGTGTTTTCCCCAATTTTTTTTTTACCAAATTTTTTTTTTTCCAAAATTTTTTTTTCAACAAGAATTTTTTTTTTTACAAAAATTTTTTTTTTACAAAATTTTTTTGTTCCACCAAATTTTTTTTTTTCCACAAAATTTTTTTTTTCAACAAATTTTTTTTTTTTCAGCAAACATTTTTTTTTTTCGGCAAAAATTTTTTTTTTCAACAAACATTTTTTTTTTTTCAACAAAAAATTTTTTTTTTTAACAAAAACTTTTTTTTACACAAAATTTTTTTTTTCAACAGAATTTTTTTTCCACAATTTTTTTTTTTTTCCAATTTTATTTTTTCTTCGAAATTTTTTTTTACAAAATAGTTTTCTCGAAATTTTTTTTTACAAAATTTTTAAAATTAATAGCAAATACTTTCTCAAGCAAATTAACGGGCGCCATAGGCGCATTACAACTTACTATTTAAAATAATAATTACTTTTTATAGATAACAAGACTCCAGTACATCTTGAAGAAGCACAATTAATGAATTGTTAAATCGGACAGTGAATCCACCATTGACGATGATCCAGCAAACATTTTAGTTTAATCATCTGCTGGAATTTTGACTTAAATGTAGAAGCAAGTATTGAAGACTTCCCGCAGAGACTTCTCTGTTACTAACCCAAAAAGTTTGTGGAAAAAACTGTAGAAATTCACCAGTTTAAATTGGTCCATTAAGAACTGGAGAAATATTTTGTGGTCTGATGAGTCGAATATATCTCGAAGGACCACCAAAATACCCAGTGACAACCAACTTTTTGAATAAAGAAGATAATGGATCGGCAGTTTTATGTAAAAATAATACTGGAAGAGTCAACCTTCAGGGAATTTCCAACTTTGTCACTCAGTACAATGTTGTCGATACCAAAACCTAAAGGTCTCGATTCAGCGGCGCAATCAAATAGCTTCTGCCAAAGGACTAAATTTTGGTCTAGCCAAAACAAAAAAAGGTTTTTGTGAAAAATACCCCAACAATTGGGAATGAATTCGGTGGGATAGACAATACTTGTAAGTGTTAGATTAAATTATATGTTTTTATTAATAAATAAAGTATTCTTCAGAGATTTGGTAAAAGAAAAAGTTTTCAAAGTGGCCACGTTTTTCAATATTCAGAAGAACGGGTCATCGTTTGAGGCTATTCGCGAATCGACATAATTTTTGGTATACATCCGGTACCATCAACAATTCAAAACATACGTTGCATGATTTTTTTTTTCTTAGGGGATGGCTTCTATGAATGCAATGCACTGTGTTAGCGATAGGCTGCATCCATGTGCAAAATCGCTGTTCCAATTGTCTCATCTTCCATTAATACGAAATCCAATTTCGTTGCTTTGCAATCATAAGAATTGTTTATTGAGTCACACCTAACAATTGTAATTTTTGGAGGGAATCCTCCACCGAGAAGGCTTCCAACTGCGTGCTTTGTATTCGACGTCAAAGTCTGTTTTGGAAAATTACCCGATCACTGGCTCCCTATATCAAAATATTCTAAAGACTTTCAGTAGAACAATTTTCCAGACAGATCACTTTTCCTAAATTTATTTATTATAGAGCAGTTTTTTAGAAACACAACGTTATGTCAACCAATTTTTAAAAGCAACCGTGCGATTATGATGTCCTTGTTGTTATCACCTGTTGTTGCCAAAATCTATTTCTGCATTCTTTTAGAAGCAAGTTGTCTCTCCTTTTCACCTTGATTTAACAACAATCGTTGCTGTTTTGTTTAGTTCGGTTATCTCCTCTTTTCCAAGCCATTAAATTTCCCGCCTAAACACTTTCGAACATGAATTCACTTGGCAGGCGTTTTCTCCGGCTCCCGCCCCGGGGAATACTCCACGTATCAGCGCACACTAATCCATAAAGTATGCAAACATATCAATTATTCACGTTTATTTTCGCAAACAGGACAAAACAAAACAAAAAGGTGGAATGCTGGCAAAAAGTAATTAATACACGACTACATTTCGTTTCGTTTTTTTCTCTCTCTCTCTCTTTGGTGTTCCACTCTACAGCAGTTTTTTACCTTTATCGAATTTTCGGTAAGCCTGGGTATTTGTTGTTGTACGTTTTTTTTTTTATTGTGTATGACTTGAAAAAGTGTAATACATCATGTACAGGACGACAACGACGGCGACTGACTGAACGCGAAATGTATGTGTGAATATTTGCAGCACTCGTTTGTAATTATGTATGTATGTGTGTGTACGTAAACGATAGAGCGGTGTGTGTGTCGGTATTTTTCCCCCCCAAATGCGCCTGCAAATATGCAACAGTAATAAATATATTTTAGCACCCAAATGTATGGCAGCAAACAATTTTTTCGCACCATTTACGTAAATTCTTGTTAAAACAAGAATTGTTTTTCGCTTTGTGTTGGTAGACGGAAAAAACTGGTTCGCAGAATTGTAAAATGCAGTCGGCAGCGGATAAGAGGGGAAAAAATTTGATATCATTTGGAAACAGAACAAATACAAACAAAAAAGGTTGGCAGGGAATGGTGAAGGCCTAAAGAAAAATGTGTGTTAAATGCGATATTTTTCAACGGGTGTTAATCTAAAGATCCGGCATCAAAAAAGATTTCGTAAGGTACATAGAAATTAATTTGAACTTAGAAATTTTTGGTGAAATCAATGTAAAAAATAGTAAAAAAAATCAATTACTTATTTAAAATTTGAGTAATTGAATTCACAACTTTTGTAATTGGAAGAAAATCAATTAAAAAAGTAATTGAATTGACGAATTCCATACAAACTTCGTAATTGATTTCAAAAATATGTTTTTTCTGTGTTGGTAATGTGGCCCTGGCCACCGGGTGCGTATCGATGTGAACGGCGACTATTACTCAAGTAAACCCAGGTTCGCCGCCTGGTAAGACAATTTTTCAGCGGCTGCTTCCACCTCGTAAATGCTGGCGGCTTTTTAGGAAGTAAGAGAGTAATCTCTAAGAAAAGCATTAGCCTTTAAACAGTAGGTCCCGGTCAGTGAGTCTACACAAATATTTTGCGCACAGCTCACTGATTCGAGAGAAGTTTTCCCTTCAATTCCTTTATGGCATGTTAAGGGATATACGTATAACTAAGAAGGAAAGACAATATTTCCCTGTACAACCTCACGCCACAACAATATGATCAATATCGATCCTAGATCGATAACACTCCAACTACATTCAGTTTGAAGCAACACCACTGTTTTTCCTCGAGTGCATGCCCCCGCATACATTTTCTTTTGGTTAGCAGCCGCGCGTCCACACTCATACGTATGAATTAATTTATATTTTATTTTACCAATAAAGATTATTAAACTAAAAGGATGACACGGGCCAGTGCACTCAAGGGATAGTTCATTATACCCCGTTCACTGGGTCCATGCAGAAATGCATAAACTATAACAATGAACTCTGTTTTTTCCCCGCAGACGGTTATTACTTACAACTATGCTCGAAAAAAGTAACTGGTTTGAAAATGTAGGTCGTCAAGTTTTCTTTGTTATTTTGTTGAATAAGTTCAATTCAATTCAGCAGTGAAATTACAAGGCATTGTGAAAAACAGCCCAAATAGAGCGGGAGAGCCACAAATGCATATGGATATGCGTTCGTTTTCCACAAATTTGGTTTAAATAATTTAAACTTTGCGTTAAATGTTTGCGGCCGGCCGGACAAAGACTATTTGAATTTTTGATTGTTTTTTTCCCCAATCTTGCTGGTGCTTTTCATTTCAATATCAGACATCTGTTCGAAGTGGGGGTTTTTTTTTAAAATCCCCCAATTGTGGTTTTATTTTTTTTTTTTTCGTTGACTTCTCCTTCAATTTTTTCATGAATTGCACTACAACAGTTCTTTGAATGTAAACATTTCTGTTGATTATTCGTATTAATATAAACAATGTCGAAAATTTAATTTTACTTTTTGAATTATTATTGCATAGGACAGTGACTGGTCCAAGGTTAAGTGTTATATTATGGGCCACAAGATATATTAACAGTCAGATTTGACAAAGGGGCGTAGGCAGTACAATGATATGCGTTGTAAAGGGTGTTTTTTATTGGGGTATAGAACTTTAAGTTGGCATCACTTTTTTAACTGGCGGCCATTTTGTCAGCTGGCAAGTGATTAATATTTAGTTTGGTTTGCCATTTCATCATGAACAGGTTGAAAAAAGAACAACGCTTGCAAATCGTGCAAATTTATTTCGAAAGTAATGGTTCAGTTCGCGAAGTTCACCGCAAGCTCCGTCCATTTTATGCCATTACATCCACAAAAACTGACTGTTTGGTGTGCTCTATGGGCTGGTGGAGTCATTGGGCCATACTTCTTCCGAAATAATGCTGGAGAGTCAGTTACCGTTAATGGAGACCGGTATAGAGCCATGATAACCGACTATTTTGTTCCCGAATTGGATGGCATGAATGTGGATGAGTTGTGGTTCCAACAAGCCCGAAATCATATTTAAACATTAATGGCATAAAATTATCCTTCCAATAAAGCCAAATTGATGGACATTAAAACGATTTTCTTGTGTTTTATTTCAATTCGAAGTTATATACCTCAATAAAAAACACCCTTTACTCCCCCTCGCTGTCTGTAGTCTGTGTGGTCAGTTTAAAATATACTTCAGAAGGGGTTTTCAGATGTACAGAGAAAGAAATTCAACAGCCAAATGGGTAAAACGTTTTTTTAGATTCAAACTTCTAAAATCTGAGGCACGATGAACTATTTTATGTGACCGGAGTTTGTAGACATGAACTTGGTTACATCATCTCGGCGATGTCAATTTAAATTGCTATTTGACGCCGCACAGTGGTCCGGAATTCAAATCCATCGGTCAAAAGTGTTTAACTGTTGATCTAATAAACATTTTGATGGTCTGTAAAAAATATGTTGTGAGCCAGAATTGAGGAATTACTTTAAGGGACTACTTATTTATTGTGGACGGCAGTGGTGTGGTCAGGTCAAAACCGGGTAAGACCATCACACATTTTCAGCGGCTGTTTTCCACTTCGTTAATGCTGGCGACTTTACGAGTTAGCCATGTAAAACTTTCTAGAAAATAAGTATCCCTTCGGAGACGGCTTTAAACGGGGAATTTCTCTCGAATCAGTGAGCTAAACAGCACAAATTGATAGGTATTGGAATTGGACCCTAGTCAAATTTTTATAAATAAATAAAAGTAATCACAAAAGGCGAGAAAAAGAAATATTAATGCCAAAAAAAAAGGAGTAAACAAAGTACAGAAGAGAAGTACAAAATAGAGAAAATTAAAAAGTGCGAAAAAGTTCCTTCAAATTAACATAAGGGGCGAAAAACTGAAAGAGGTGTATAAAGGGACAAAAAAGGAGGCAAGACTGGTGAAAGTAATTTTTGGAAAATAGTTAAATATGGGCCAAATATGAGGTCAAAACGTGATAAAAAGGGAAAAAATAAAAAAAGGTCAAAACAAATTTTTGGAGTTAAATATGGAACAAATATGAGGCCAAAACGGGATAAAAAGGGGAAAAAAATAAAAACAAGGTGAAACTAATTTTTAGAAAATAATTAAATATGGGACAAATATGAGGCCGAAACGGAATAAAAAGGGGGAAAATAAAAACAAGGGGATACTAATTTTTAGAAAATAGTTAAATATGGGCCAAATATGAGGCCAAAACGGGATAAAAAGGGGAAACAAATAAAAACAAGGTCAAGCTAATTTTTGGAAAATAGAATGGGACGAGAAAGAGGCCAAAACGGGATAAAAAGTGTCAAAAAAGGGAAAAAGCGAAACAAATTTGTGGCAACAAAAAGGGATGAAAAGGGTTAAAAATTTAAAAAAAAAGGTGAAACTAATTTTTGGAAAAAAGCGCCCCGGTAGGCGAGTTGGTAGCGTGCTTGCCTATCAGCGTGGGGGTTGTGGGTTCGATTCCCACCAGAGGCTTTGGTCTGTCGATGCAAAAATCAAGCCAAACAGTCTTTGTCACTCGGTTTATCCTTGGACCCAAAATTAGAATATAAAATTTACTTTGTATTGTAATTAATAAATAAATAAATAAAATAAAATTTTTGGAAAATATTTAGAGATGGAATGAAAAAATGAAAAAGGTATAAAATTAAAAAAAAGGCGAAACAAGTTTTTACCAACAATAAGTACAGGAACCCTGGAAAACCCTTTACAATTTATACCGGTAAAGAAAAATAAAACTCAAACCTAAATACTGGTTGAATTTGATGTGGACGAAAATTTGCATCATCATATTTTTTACAGACAGTAATCAGGATTACTGCCGATTACCCTGGGTAAATACAGTATAATCCCGATAATTCGTACCCCGCTAATTCGTAAACCCCGCTTATTCGTAACAAAATCCCGGTCCCTTGAAAAAATCGCGATAATTCGTAAAAATCCCATTCATTTCGGTCCCCTCGATAAATCGTAAAATTTTTCCAGCGAAATGCCCAAAAACCTCTTATTTTACCTCGCAATTTTTCGATGAAAACCTCGATAATTCGCAAACTTCAACTGTTTTGCTATTCTCTCTTTCACTTCTTTCGTGCTTTTTTATGTAGCGGAGGCGACGCGTTCTTTGGAGGAAAAACGTTAAACCACTGACAAGTGATTCTATGCTCTCAAGTGGCGAAGCATTTGTTGTTGTTTATGTGTGTGTCTTTCTTTAACTCTCATTGTTCTTACGTTGCTGTAAACTGGCATTGATCGGGCATATTCACATTTTTCTGCAGCTCAGTGAATTAAGTGGTGATTTTACCTCGTAAAAATGCGTGCGGTTTGTCCGAAGGCCATTAAAATTTCACAAAAAATTAAGTTTTTGTTGAGAATGAATTGATTTTAAGTTGCTTTTTTAAAAAAATAAAACTTTATACATACACGTACGTTCACGTGATTTTAAAATTATCTCGTAGGCTTGAAGTCGTATGTCCTTGCTCTCATCTGTTATCATTGACAAAATTATGTTTTCCGGATCGATAAAAATCGTCCGGCATATATTGCGAACCAGATCGTGTCGCGCAAGCAGTATACTAAAATAGAATCACGCAAGGATTTGTTGTAACGGTTTTTAAAATCGCCTTGTATCGTTTTTCAAAATCGCAATAAATGAGTCTTGAATCATCTGTTAAAAAATTTTCTTTTAAACAAGTGTTTTTTTTCTTATAAAAGAAAAGAAAGATAGGAAAGAAAGAAAGAAAGAAAAGAAGAAAGAAAGAAAGAAAGAAAAGAAGAAAATTGATACCCATATTGCCCTATTTAATACGTAGAGTTACCACCCCATTGCATTTCTGTCAAAACGAGAACTAGCACGAATTTCAAAAAAAGGTGAAACCCGTATTTACTTAAATTGCCTAGACATTAAAATATGTTAATTTGCTATTTTTATTACAAACAACTCCGAACAAAAAATTCAAAAACCACTTTTTTTTGCAGAATATCCTTAAAAATAGGACATGGGTGATCGTCCTTTGACAAATTGTATATATAGTTGGACGCGTCCTAAAAAAACCTTTCTTATGATATACATATTGTATATGTTGTTAATGCAACAGACTCTCAAATTAACAAAACATGCAAAAATATACCCTTTTTCAAAATGGTCCAGCTCACGAGAGGTTGAAGCTGGAGCCAAAATATTTTAGATGTCATCTTAAAAATGTCCAAGGTTAATTTTTAGGAGGGAACATCGAACACTTTTTTTGGCGAGTCGCTCTAATGTACATATATTCATTATTGAATAAAAACCTCGGTAATTCGTATTTTTTCTTTCTTCCCCCCGCTTATTCGAAACCCCGCTAATTCGAAAACCCCGCTAATTCGTAGAAAACGGTAGGTCCCTTGACATTACGAATTATCGGGATTTTACTGTAATCAGAAAGAATCAAAAGTAATCTCTGAAAGTAGTCGGATTATTTTCTGATTATTTTTGTTTATTTATGATAATCGGAAGTAATCCTGATTACTTTTGGATTATTTGTAATGGTTATCAATTATAAGTCTCGAAAAACTGAATATAATCGTAATTTTGCCATTACTGCATCTCTACAAACATTTTAATTTAATTGGTAATTATTCGGATTAGTAATCATTACTTAACAGCGTGGAACGACACTTAGTTTAACTTTTGGGGCTTCTTTTCTAAATGCAAAAAAAAATGCAAATAGGTCATTTTTCTTTGGACGATTTTGCACTTGCCTTTTTTGCAGGTGTATTTTCATAAATTTCAACAAACATTAATGGAATTATGCCCCACCTTCAAATTTGTGGGACCTACTTTCAATTTATGTTCTTAGCATTTTGTGGTGTAATTTGCCTGGGTATATTTTCGTAATGCAGAAAGACCTTAAAGATGGGTCCTAATTTCATTTTCAATTTGGGATCCATTTTTGTGGGCCCCAATTTCCTGGCGCCAAAGGGAACGTTTGCCTTTGGTTTCGAAAAAACCAATAAGATGCCGATAAAAGTAGATTAGTGTTTTTTTTTTATTTAAAAAATTCTGCCCGAGCCCTATTTGGGCACTTCGGGGAATTTTCATTTAGTGCAATTAAAAAGCATTTAAATTTCTTTAAGTGTAAACACTCAAATCAATGGAAAGATATCGCTTGCGGGAATTTTCGTAATATCTGATTGATTTTGAAGGGAATGACATTTAAAGTGCTTCTGACCGCTACATTTCCGGTTCAATTGAATGCCAATTGGTCTTCTGCATTCCTTGCTCTCTAAATTGTCCATCAATGGAATATCCACCGTTTGTCTGTTCGAAATGTATTGTTGTGATTAAGGGGATAATTGGTCTCATCGCCGAACTTACCACTGCCCTGAGTGGTGCACTTCGGAAAGTCACAACTTCCGCAAATGTAAGTACAAAACATACACTTCTCAATTAGAATTTCCCAAAGCACTTGAGTGTGGCGGAGAGTATCGTGCTGATTAAAATACAACATTTTTCAACACACAAAAACCAAAACATCTCCATTAAATACGCGCATTGCACTTGCTGCACTTTGCTGGCAACGTTGAATGTGTGCGTGTACATTGCTATTTATAACCGCATTCAATAAAAATGCATCCGAAGGATGCATATATTTAAAACTGCACGTGCGGATGAGCTATCGTTGATGTTGATGGCTGGTGATTCTGAGTGTTAAGCATCATTAAGGCAACGTATGGAGACACATGTGTCGGCGACCGGGGAACGAGTGTGTTGTGGCACTCGCCACTTGCCACAGGGACCAACACCTCAAACCGTACGGAATGCCATGTCATACCGGGAGTAATTACTCGTTGCACTCGTGCCATGAAAGCAATTGAGTTACCCCTTGCATTTTTTTCCTTTTCTCAAATATAAAAGAAGCGGTGGTTTCCTTGGTGCCGATGAATGTCGTCGTATCTTCAGATGTGTTGGGAATCATAAAATCTTAGTTCGGCAATGGCAAATTCAATTCAACATCATCATGATTCATTGGTTGTTGCTGTTCGTTTGCTCCCAATTCACTGGAATCTATAAAATTCCAATTCCATTCAATGCACTCTCTTGCTATTTATTTTTGTTCGGGGTGTTTTGATTGTTGCTTTTGCTTTGGTTGCCTATGTAAACAACCAGTATTTCGATTATTTTCCAGATTTTCTGTTCGGTTTTTTGTTATTGTCGACAATTTAAGGTCATTTTTACAATGCATTCTACACACACACACAAAAGCTTTTTTTTCAAGTGCAGTTTACATGTTGTCTGACAATTGAATGCGTTTTTTTTTTATTTAAAATTAATGGCTTGTTTTATAGAAAACAGGTGTTGTGTTTTCCTTGAGTTTATCGGAGTTTAGTGTGAATGAAACATTGATATAGGGAGTCGTAAATTGTAAGTTAAACGCCGAAGAGATTGGTAAATAATGAATGTATTAATCCGTTTTATTATCGAAACATATCTTAAATTAGGAAAAAAAAAAAAATTCCAGGTCCAACGACTATAACTTTTTCCGCATAAAAGATATTGATGTGTGATGTATTAAAAGGTTTTTTTTTAATAATTCTTCAAACTAATACACTTTGTTAATACACTAGACTGAAATCGGAGATTAAAAAAAAATATTTGTCTCTCATTTAATATTCGTATATCTCGCGTGCTATGAGAGACCACACCAAACATATTTAGACAACTCTTAACCACCAGCTTATTCACATAGAAAACTAGGCATATTTAACACTCTAATAGGCTAGATTTCAATAATTGTGTTTAATATCATACAAATATTTCATAAAAAAAAAAACCCTATCCGGCCAAACAGAAATACTTTCCTTTACCAGTTAAAAACAAACAAATTTGTTTACAAAATTAAACTCAATTAATGAAGATATCCCCAGAGTGGTCTTGCCGGTTAGAGGGTTAACAGTAAATAAAAATTTGCCTAAATTTTCCTGACAAACGAGGTTTCCAGCTTTAAATCCTTACTGCTAATCTGGTTAGATCCACTAGGTCAATCTTCCAGACTTAAGCTCGAACACACTTCAGCTACGTCTGTGTGAAAATGCAATGAAACATTTTTCGAATTCCTCCCACTGTGCATTGTAACAATGGCCAGGAACGAATAAAGGAAAATACAGTACAACACTAACAAATACAACTCTGATTACCAACAACACCCGCCTGCCGCCAATTGATATCTTCGATTTTATATTGTGTTGAATGGCACAATAATAGAAGGTCGCGCCATGCATACAGCTGCTTAGAATTTGTTTTTCATTTCGACAGAATTTTAATTGTCAAAGACATTGTTTACATTCCAATTGTTTGTTTACTTTTTTTCCAAATGTCGAATCAATTTTTCTATTAAACATTTAAATCAAAGAATTAGAAAACAAAACGCCAAACAAAGAAATTGGGGGCTCTCAAAACTATTAAAACATAAAGTTATAGGTCTCTTAACATATGTCAGCTGTCTGTGACTTATATGTCAGAATTTGACAATCAAATAGCCAGGGTTGCATCTGAGTTTGCCACTACCTTCTATTATTGTGCCATGATTGTGTTGTTGTGCCGGGTGTCAGTTATATCCGAAAGGGACGAATAATCTTCTTCTTCTTAATATATATTTACCCTCGACACTGATTCACTGACTCTGTCACGCAGTACGTAGGAATTTAAATAGGCATTCTATAATTTTCTATAAATAATAATAATAAAAAAAAAATATTTTTTTTTTGTACAGAAATTGTGTTTTCCCCAAATTTTTTTTTCACCAAAATTTTTTTTTTCCAATTTTACAAATTTTTTTTTTCAACAAAATTTTTTTTTTTCCACAAAATTTTTTTTTTCCACAAAAATTGTTTTTTCAACAAATTTTTTTTCCATATTTCAACGGGCGCCTTAGGCGCATTACAACTTACTAGTATAAAATACGCCTCTATGGAAAATGTAAAAAAAAAAATCTCATACAAAATAGGTAATACTTATTTTTTTTCATTTTTAGTCAATTTTTTAATTTTGGAGAATTTTTTTTTCGGCTAATTTTTAAAACACGGAACGATTTGGGGCCACGTGAAAGATAAGGTCTACGCCAACAGCCCAGCGTCAATTCAACACCTCAAAGAAAGAATTCGAGAGGATATCAAGGACATGGGGCTGCGATTTGGGTATGGCAAATTTCATGAAAAGGATATGGTCCTGTAAGCGTGGTCGTGTTGGCCATTTGGCTGATGTTGTTTTTCATTATTAACGGCCGACCGTCCTCTTTATTATGAAATAAACATCCGATCATTTATCTCAAAAAATGTAATTTTTCTTTGAATATCAAAATAACACCTCTTGTTGGAGAACCCTGTACATACAACTACTGTTAACCCATTCATAGCCAGCAATACCAATATGGCACAGAGAAAAGGATTGAGTTATAAACTCAGAAAATCATTTTAGAAAATATATAACTTTTTTTTAAAAAATGTCTTGGTCATGAATGGGTTAATGTATAAATGTAAAATTAAAATTTTTCTTAAACTTTTTTTTTTTTTAAAAAAAATACACTTTTTTGAAATTACGAAAATCTATTTTGGGGTATTTTTCATAAAATTTTGGGGGTACTTTGCATTGGGTACTTTTTCATAAATTGTTAGGGGGATTTTTCAGAGTTTTTGGGGAAATTTTCAGATTGGGCTTTTAAATTTATTTTGGGTAATTCTTCATTTGGAGAATTCTTAATTTTTTTTGGGGGCGTTTTTCATTTGGGGTCGTTTTCATAGAGCCTAATATAAAACACAACCCGCCCGCCGTCAGTTGGCATGTTCGATTCTAAATAATTCTTTGAATGTACAGACGGTTTAGATTAAGACGATATAGATTAAGACGATTAAGAGTTACTTTATTGTGAGATTGAGAGTTGTCACTTGAAATCTTGAAATAAAGTCAGTATCATCGATTAAAAAAAACCAGCACTTTCGGAAGTAGAGGGTTAAGATGAATGTCGAACATGCGAACAGAGCCGGAAATCTTCACCAATGACTTGAAACATGGTGTTGACAAGATGTCCT
Source organism: Hydrotaea cyrtoneurina (assembly GCA_958296145.1). Classification (NCBI taxonomy): domain Eukaryota; kingdom Metazoa; phylum Arthropoda; class Insecta; order Diptera; family Muscidae; genus Hydrotaea; species Hydrotaea cyrtoneurina. The sequence goes on along the minus strand of OY282514.1, from coordinate 76,871,674 downwards.
GCTGAAATCCTGTTTCATAAAATAATGGGAATGTTTTCTCGAATACCCCGATAACAAAATAAAATCCGATTCAAAAAGTCAACAGAGTCAATTGTTAGTTTTCCATGGAGGATGTAAATGTCGATCAATATTATCTACACTTTGTTGTTGCAAGTTTTTCAACAGAAACCCCTACAAAATACATTGGTTCCTAATCTCAAAATCCCTCAACAACTTTTAATACGCTGACCCACATATCTCAATACCGAAAACATGTCCATGACACTTGTTCATGCTGAATGCTCCAGTTTTTTTTCTCTCTTCGTTTTTCAGTTTATTTTAAACCCATCACCATTTTCCACTTCCCGCCAAATTAGAACAAAAAGCAAATTAGCACAGCGGGATGCAGACTCCACAGAATAATCGAATGGCAAAGGCAAATGAAATCTTTCGTATACGATTATTTTGGAATACATGGCAATTTAAAATAAAACATACACTTCCAAAGCGAGTATTTATTTAAAAATACAAAAATACGGCAATGGATAAATATTTGAAAAGAAAATACACACAGACAAACGAATTTCTTTTACATTTAAATACAAAACAAAAATATACAAAAAAAAAAAGAGAGAAACCCCGCACACAGGAAGCCCCAACAAGAAATTAAATCTGATATTTAATTCGTATTTTTATTTTTTTGTGTAAAATGTTAAACTTAATTTTTAGAGAATTTAAAGAAAAATACCATACAAAAGTATAAAAATGCTTGGACGAAATTAATACGAAAATTTAATACTTCAACGGAAGAGAAGCCAAAGAGACAGCGAAAAACGTGTCAAATTTTTATTTTTTTTTGCTATTTTTAAAACATTTTCCTTTTCACTTTCCATAATTTTTAATTTGTATTTATGATGTATGCATGTACAAAACCACCGGGTAGCAGCCAAAACCGACAGACAGACACATGTCATTCTGCATGCAACCTCAGGAGGGAGGTACATATGTACATATAATATTTCCCCTGCATTCATTTGTCATTTCGAACATGCTTTCCAATCAAATCGTCATAATTTCATGGGTTTTTCCGCGGTATGGTGACGGGATGCCAGTCGTTTGATTGTCATGATATGTCATAGCATTCCAGATGTCTACACAAGATCATCATCATCATCATCGTCATTATGACTATCATCGTCTTCATTCACAGTGACGACACACATCACCGACTCATCTCATTGTTATGGTCATTATTATGTTTGGTTGAGCAGAAACGACACATCCATTCATATTTACTTAAATATATGTATGTATACAATACGCTCGAAGAAAAACATACAATTCAAGTGGTCTAGGGAAAATTCGCAGGTTTCAAAAAATTCTTTTTGGGCCCAATTATTTTTAATACAGAAATACAATTAATTTTAGTAGAAAAATACATTGTCGTCCAATATGCAGATGTAAATATAAAATAACAGCTCTCAATATAAAATGACAGCTGTCAATATAAAATGACAGCTGTCAATATAAAATGACAGCTGTCAATATATTTTATTTATTTATTTATTTATTAATTACAATACAAAGTAAATTTATATTATAATTTTGGGTCCAAGGGTAAACCGGGTGACAAAGACCATTTGGCTTGATTTTTGCAGCGACAGACCAAAGCCTCTGGTGGCTACCAACTCGCCTACCGGGGCGCTTACTGTCAATATAAAATAACAGCTCTCAATATAAAATGGCTGCTTTCAATATAAAATAACAGCTGTCAGTATAAAATGACAGCTGTCAATATAAAACTGGCAGCTGTCAATATAAAATGACAGCTGTCAATATAAAAATGACAGCTCTCAATATGAAATAACAGCTCTCAATATAAAATGACAGCTGTCAATATAAGATGACAGCTGTCAATATAAAATAACAGCTGTCAATATAAAATAACAGCTCTCAATATAAAATGGCTGCTTTCAATAAAAAAAGAAAGCTGTCAATATAAAATGACAGCTCTCAATATAAAATGGCTGCTTTCAATATAAAATAACAGCTGTCAGTATAAAATGACAGCGATCAATATAAAATGACAGCTGTCAATATAAAAATGACAGCTGTCAATATAAAATGTAAGTAAAATGACAGCTGTCAATAAAGTGTCTTACATATGCAACATATATATCTCCAGATATTGCTGAAACTAATTCATTATCTATATTTTGAACCGGTGCTACTGTCAGTCATGAGTCTAGCAGCATATTTTCCTATTCAACAACGGTGGAGAAGTAAGAGATTTAGAACGATTTGTGCCTTGAGAACATATATATTTTTGTCTGATCTTAGATATTTAATTAATTGATGGCATTTGAAATTCACTGAGCTATCATTTCGCTTTGGGTGTAACTAGAAGATCATTAACATCGGTATTATAATTTCTAGCCCATAATCACTTTAAAGATTTTTTATGTCACAGTGGCGAGAGAAGGTTGCCAACACAATTCAGTCGTTAACATAACTATAAAAGTTCAATCCCTATTTGATGAGCAATAAATATTCTCCGGATCATATAAATAATCTCAGACAAAAAGAAATCTGTTGCACTCTTCAGATGCGTTCAATTTTAAGAAATCTGGAAAATGACGATCGCATGGAAATTCTTCAATTTTAATGAGTTTTTTCCACTTCTTTCGGTCTATTTTTGAGAGAAATGTTTTTAATTGCCGATTTAAACAAAAAGAAATACAAATATGCTGTCATTTTTTTTTCCTTTCGTTCACTTGGGGGAGGAATTTGTTTATATTTTGCTTAAATGTTTTTTTGTGCTAAATTTAAAATAAGTATTTGTTCGTATTGCTTACTGCGGTATCTACATTTCTATATATTTTTGTTTATTTAAAGCTTTTGTTTCACGATTTTTCTGTTCGACGTTTCGAAAATTGTGAAATTTATTCCTCTGCTTTCATTGTAGCCACCACATTTTTCTATTCAAATTAGGGAACAAATTGTGATTAATGTTGTCTGACTGAAACGTTGATGGCGAAAGTGCCGAGTGAGGATAATCTGGTTTAACTCGAACGTTTAGACAGTTTGTTCAATCAGATACCGATCAGATAGGTGAGTATAAAATGAGAGTTGCCAAATTATAATCAGACAATAACCGGTAATTGAAAAACAACTTTGCACACATTTTCCGTGGAATGGAATGGAGATCGAAGACTGGTAGATTTGAAAATGTAACTTGGGTGAATAAAATAGAACTGGGAAAAAATGAAGGAAATTAGAAGCGGAGAAAATTCAGTATATTTGTTACTCCGTAACTAAAGAAACTCGAACTTGGAAATCTCTGAAAAATAGTACTGTGCACAATGTTTCGATTTTATAAGAAAATGACTCAACTTAACTGAAATTATTCAACGTATTGGAAAAAAGTTGTTTGAAGAGTCGAAAGAAGAATTCAAGTGTTTTGGTTTGTGAAGCGGTCCAAAGAAGAAATACTACCGACCAAAAATTGAATGTAACCCTCATATCTGTGGCTTTCACGAATAACAACGTAACTTCTTAGGCGAGCGCAAACAAATAATTTTTAAAGTTGCATCTTCTGTAAAATTACACTGTGCGACAGCCACAATCGGTTTGGGATGAAACCACCGGGGAAAGTTATATCGGTCAAAAAAAGGTCATACGTGTCCCAGCGTTTCGTTGGGTCTCATCTAGGAATCGAGTATATCGATTTGAAGTTAGTAAGTATCGTATAGGGGAATTTGTCACGTTTTTGGCTCTTTTGTTTGACATAACTTGAGAACCACTCGTCCGATTTAGCTGAAATAAATTTTAAAAAACCAAGAATTACAATTCCCTTAATCTGTTCATATATTATTTTCCTTTACAAGTAATAGTTTCCAAGATAAAAATAAGCGCATGAAGAAATTTTTTTTTTTTTTTTATTTTTTTTTTAAATACATTTACGTGAAAGTAATAGGACTTGACACTTGTTACCGTTTTGGATTTTTTACGAATTAAAAAAAAAAAAATTTTAATTTTTAGGCAAAAATAATTTTTTTTTTTCATACATTTATTTATAATTGCGAAACTGTTGCTTAAGTAGGAAAACGGTTTAAGAACAGATTAGAGGAATTGTAATTCTTAATTTTTCTAAATTTGTTTCAGCTAAATCGGACGAGTGGTTCTCGAATTATGTCAAACAAAAGAGCCTAAAACGTGACAAATTCCCCTATACGATACTTACTAACTTCAAATCGATATATCTCGATTCCTAGATGAGACCCAGCGAAACGCTGGAACACGTATGACTTTTTTTTTTACCAATATAACTTTCCCCGGTGGTTTCATTCCAAACCGATCACTGACCCTTACCATTTGTCGCAGAGTGTTATTAACATTAATTGCTATTGACAAAGAAACCCGAGTAACGATTCATTTGTATTAAAAAAGTTCACTTTAATGGAGAAAATGTAGCCCTTCGATATCAATAAATCAAAATCCCCTAAAATGTACTTAGGCGATTGTTCGTGAAGACCACAGATATATGGGCAGGGACTCTCAAAGACATCTTTGCAGCTCCTACACCATGTACAGAAGACAGCCGATGAGGTGATAGGAAATGGTGGGGTATTCAACTCTATTGTCACCCTTCAACATCGCCACACGCCTGAACGAGGGTTGCCTGTCGCAGATCTTTTCCTCCTTCCAATACCCTTATTTCCTATGGCTAACACAGTGCATAGCATTTCGATGCGTTATCCCCCGAGTGTTGGTGAAATAAAAACAATGACTTGTTTAACTATTCGCTATATATTTTTTTTATATCCAAAATATCTATTTCATGCAGTTTTTTTAAATTTCTAAAATATTTGCGGAATAAAAAAACGGTATGTCAACTGTCAAATGCCATCAATTAACAGCGAGCAAAGAAATCTCATAAAGCAAAGAACATTTTTTAAAATGTATTAGTTTAATGGAAATAATTCTTGCTATATATTAAAGAGCACTAGACATATTATACTTTCAACGTATCCAATTTTATTTTAAATTCCTTGTATGCTAATTTTCTGAAGAAAATGACAAAGACGGAAAATTTCAGGGAAATCCAAATACGCTTGTACGTATTTCCCTTGACATTCCCGGTAGGAACAGGAGGGCAACATATTTCAAATCAGCGAGCTGTGCACGATATAATTTGTATACCCCCTGACCGGGACCTTTTGTTTAAAGCTAATGCCATTTTAGAGAAATTTTACACGGCTTGGAAATTACTCTTTTACTCGCCGGCATTTACGAAACAATGTGTTTATGGTATTTCCAAGATACGATACTAGTTTTTCTATACGAAATTGAAGTAGAGAACACCTCAAAAGTAATATTTTCCATTTCAATAGAAGTTTGCAGAACCTTGGGCTTCCATAGCTTGAAATTTCTTTAAGTCGAAACAATTTTATAAGTAATTCCCTCGACTCAAATTCGGGTTAGGTTTGAGTTATGGATGTTGAAAATAAAGCAGGGCTTTTAAAATAATTATATTTTTGTAGACAAACTCACCGATATTTCCATTTCAGCAGCATGTAGATGATAATGCCCAACAGTAGGATGGTCGCCACCACTGTAGTCTCCCATTTCACGGAGCTGATGCGACAAATGTCTGTGCCCAACTGATCGTGTAAAGTATCCGATGTGATTGTATCACAATTCACCGTTAAACCCATGCTTCACTTGTAGCTTTCAATATTATATGGGGATTTTAATAATTTGCATGCTTTTCTTTGCTACAAAAAATTGTTTTATTTTTTCTCAATTCAACATTTTCCATTCAACATTTTTGCGCCATAATATCACTTGCAGCAATTTATTCCATCGCACTAAAATTAAATTTCGATTATTTCATGCACACACACATTTGTTTGGATTCAATGGAGGATACGATTAATTAAACATTGAGGCAATTTTCAATATTGCAAATGTTTCACGTTTTTTTGTTTCAGTTCTTTGGCGCTTTGTTTAGAAATTCATATTTAATTTGTTTCGTAAATTAAAATTGATTTTTTTTGTATACAAATCGAACATGTTGGACTAACACAATAATTTTTTTTGAATTTTTTTTTTGTGGTTTTGAAATATTTTCCGAGTCACACGCACACATACAATACACAAGACACAAGCGCCAAAGGTACGATGAACAAACAAGAAAAATGTTTATTTGTCCAAAAATACTAAACGAAATCGCGTTTCTCCGTTTTGAAAAATTCTCAAATCAACCGTTTGCCTCGAACACTGCAGATCATCTGAATTGTATATTCGAAAATTGATTTTGAGGTACTCACTCCCCCAGCGCCAGTCGATGAATCGTCTCTGGCCGCTGTACTGAACACACGAACGTCTCAGTCGATCGATCGAACGACCATCTGTTGGCTCATCCTCCTCCACAATAGCCGGTGGATTCTTGGAAAAGAAATACAAAAACTTTGACTTTCGTTCGCACGCACGCACTCTCTCTCTCTCTCTCTCGTCGTTTCTCTTGGGATATTTATTCAAAATTCTGAAATGAGTAAAGCGAAAATATTGAATTGTTTGGCGGCAGACAGACAGACGGAAGATGAAATGAATGAAAGACAATAAAACGCAAAGATCTTTGAGGCATGCTATTACAAATAGAAGAAACCAATTCATGGCGACCTCAAGACACCCTATGACTTTTTTATTTAATACGCATCACTATAGGAAAGGGACACTGGAAGAAAAGTGTTGGATTTGAAAAATTAATTCATTGAATTGATGTAGAAAATGCATTGAATTGATGTACAATTTCATTAAATGAAAATGTTAATTTTGTTTTATTTTGTTTACATCCCTATGAGTGCAAAATTTTTCCAATTTGTCTTGATTAATTATTTTTAATCAAATAAAAACAGATGTACAGTAAGGGAAAGAAGTCCACATCCACCATACGGTAAACGAAATGTTAATAGGATTATTTACTGTTTCACTAAATATGCACAGAGAGAAATTATACTTAAGATAAAACAAAAATTAAGAAAAAAAATGTAAGAATTTTTTTTATAAAATAGAAAACCTGATCTCTATCATACGATGATTTTTTTCCCCAGAGTTTTCTTTGACATTTTGTGTGAAACCCCCTCGTAAAGTCATGAGCATTTATAGGATTACTCCTTAAAAACAACAGTTTCTGAAGTGTATTCTTCTTTTGTATAAACATGACAAGGTCAAACAAATATTTTTTTCGAAATTGTCAATTTGTGAAGTCATATTTTCCCCCAATTTCCATTTCGTGACTGTTTTGCTAACCCTTTTGCTTTACTACTCCTTCACCAGCATTCGTCGAACGTCCTGCCTTTTCAACCAGGATGGAAAGTCTAAAAAACTTATCTCCAAATTCATGCTATTGTCCTCAGCACTTCAATTTGGAACCATTTTTCATTTTCTCTTTGCAATTTGCAATATGGTGGAGTTAAATTGCTGTAATCTTGACAGTATTTCAATAGATATTATCCAGGTAAGTCTCATTTTATTCTGAACTGAAAATAATTTCTGGACGATCGTGGTACGATAGGTATATTCGAGCGATTATTATAAAACAAGCCCAGGTTCATATCTAAAACATTTTTCAGCGATCTCCTCATAAATTACGGCGACTTTAGGAGTAAAATGTCTCTAGAAAAAGTATGTGCTCCCTGTCGGATTTCCCCGCCAGTTCCTTCATGGCACAAACGAATTGTCAAACATAATAGACGTTCCATCCATTTGTGGTGGCTATTCGTATATGTATATGAAGAAAATTTGGCATACATTTCGAATTTCGAAAATGCGGAAAACTAAGATCATCCGTTGTCCAACCATTCGCTTGCCCAATATGAGGTATTTTGTATATTTTGGATCATTTGTATGTAAACATTGCCGGTCCCATGCCAATGATGAGAACCTGTTCAAAGGAAACCTATGAAACGTATGAAATGTGTAATGTTCTTTGGAAATTTGTGGTCGTCGTTTTCTTTTTTGATGTTGAATGAAGAAAAAATACACAAACTGTAAATGTTTTGGATTTGTTTTTGTGTGGACGTCTTCATCCGAGAATCATTTCTTTTAATTAACATTGCGCAGTACATATTCGTATAGTTTTGTTCATTATTAAGAGTTCTTTTTTTTTTATTAACATTACTTTGGGGCCAACAGAGTAGAGTGCGTTTTTTTTCTAAAACGATTGCACACAATTTCTGCACTATTTCAAATGGAACAGTGGGATTGTTTCAAAATGGAAGGGGTATAAAATAAAATCGACAACAAAGTTTAGAAAATTCCAACATATGCACCTTAAAAAAATGCACAATTCAATGTAATTACGATATTTGTAAATATATCTTCAAGTTTGTCAACTTTCCATTGAATATGTTATTAAAATAATACATTATAGTTTTAAGTATTCAAAATTACAATTTGTAATCCTCTGAACAAAAAATTAATCAGTCTCAATAAATTTTAATTAACTAATTAACTTTTAAACCAATTCAAATTAATTCATCGTCATTAAATTTCCCTTAACATTCCATTAAGGAACAGACAGGCCACTTGTCGCAATGGACACAATTTGTATACTCACTGACCAGAACCTACTGTTTTAAAGTCGGCTGGGTATAGCTTATTATTTTTCTAGTCTAAATAAATTGACTATCGATCCTCATTAATTAATTATTTCCCTTAACATTCCATGTAGGGACAACCGAACGGCTAATGCTTTTCTAGAGAAGTTTTACATGGCTTAGAGATTATTCCCTTACTCGTAAAGTCGCCAACATTTACGAGGTGGTAGCAGACGCTGAACAATGTTTGATGGTCTTACCCGGTTTCAAACCTGGGTTCGCACACACTACCCACTACACCACGTCCATCCTCAATAATTATTGTAAGATACGTTGCTCTATGCCGAGCTTTTGTATTCGTCTACTTTTTGTCATTTTAGATTTTTTCTAGATTTTGGCTTTAAATTTGTTTATAAATCTGAAAAAGACATTCAGATTAAAGGCAAAGACTAAAAATAATTTAGTGATTAATTTTTTGAAAATTATTTCAACGAGTTGTTTTCGAGTTATGTCAAACTATGTCTCAAAAAAGTCAATGTACATAATTAAAAAAAAAAAATTACCATTTTTGTACTCAGGGGAACAGAGCTCATCGAGTATTGTTCAGTGGTTATTCATTAAAATGTTCAAAGACATTGCGAAAATTTTGTTCATTTTTAATTCTTAAAGTGTTTAATGACACCAAACAAATGTCTAAGGGCTGCATAATTTACAAATCACGGAGAGCATGCAAAAAACAAAAGGTCCACTTTTAGAAGTTGTTCAAATAGTTGCACACATCCACATCACTGTTGAGTTGTCTCCTATTAAAATTGTATTTCGGTGGCTTACCCCTGCACCCCTTCCACAAATTGTTGTTTCCTCTTTAACTAATTAGAGCATTACTATTTGTTTTCAGTTTACAACAAGTTCCTTTAACAACAACATGTCTGCAGTTCTTAAATGTTTTCATTTATTTGAAGTTGATTACAAATCCAGCAACAGTTTGATTCTATATGTGGTGCTGCTGCTGCTGTTGTTGAAGCAGTTTATGATGATGTCTTCTCATATGCGATGCTCATTGAGTTGCTGTGTTGTTATTAATTGACCCTTAACAACCGCTGATGATCGGTTTAATCAGTCATCCAGCCAGCTCGTAGTCGCAGTTCTTGCAGCCAATGAATTGGAATTTCCTTAATTGTTGCAAAAGCTAAATATTTACAAAACAAATGGAGCGAGCGATATGCGTTCGTTCGGTTTTTATTACTTGGAACCGCCACCCTCGTCGAAGCGAATATACGACCATATGCATGTTTTTTTTTTCAATGATCCATCCATAATTAAAATGCAGAGTTCAATAAAACGTATGTGGAGTTTTGTTTTTTTTTTTTTTTTGGTTAGGAATGGCAACAAATTTAAGAATTGCCTTTAGAATTTATTGTTGATATTCAAATGAAATGTGTTGCACTTAAACGATCTGAGTGAAAAATATGTTTATCATGTGAAAAGTTTTCCTGAGTACAAAAATGGTCGACACTCTTTTAAAAGAAACGTCTGACATTACGTTGAATTTGGCTTACTTGGAACCAATGACTGAGTAACTGCTAAGACTTTGTAATGAAATTGTTCAAGGTAAACAACCTCAATCTTCTTTGTAATTTGCTCTTAATTGGCCGGAAGGCTTTAAATTACAAGTCAAGAATTAGTAAATGAAATTAATTACTATAATATTTTGATGTACTAAACAGCCCTCCTAAGAAAGCAAGTCACATAGTTTTGTAATATTTTGTTTTTTGGTTTCTTATCTTTTGTGCCCTAAAACAATTAAATTAAATTATATTACAGTTGAAAATGGGTCATATACGCTTAAAATTAGAATCTCATTCAGGGTTCTGAATCTATTCTTATCTCAAGTTTGAAAGTTTGGTTCTTAGGACGTCAGTATAGTCCCCTGAGTACAAAAATCAAATATAAATTGTCATAACTCGAAACCTACTTATCGAATTGAAATAAATGTAAAAATCTCAATAAACATTCTATTAAAATGTCATGCACTTTTGATGGAAATGAAAAAAGTTATAAGCCAAACAAAAAAAAACTAACTCATGCTCATGACACAATAATAAAAGGTAGTGGCAATTGCCCAACAACAAAAACTCAGATACCACCCCGGGCATTGTGATTGTGAAATTTTGATATATAAATGGCAGACAGCAGACAGTTACACCCTGATGGCATAATTTATAAAGAACCATAACATTATTTTTAATATTTTTGTGAGCCCTAAATTTCATTGTTTGGATTTTTGTGATTTAGTTCTTTAATTTAAATGTTTAATACGAAAATGTTTTCGACATTTGAAAAAAAAACTAAACAAACATTTGGAATGTAAACAATGATAACCATGGCCCTTCTTTATACTATTGTGTCATTACTTAAGCTTTTCAAACTTTCGAGATATATCGATTGTAAAATATGCAATATGAAATGAAACCGAGTTGCAAATTTTAAAATCGATGTAGCTTAAAAACGAATGACAGATTTTTGATCAAATTGCATATTTGAAATCGATGCACTTAAACCAACTAAAAAAAATTATTTCCAAGAACAACTATTGCAGAAAAAAATTTCTCAAATTTAAAAAAAAAGTAAACTAAAAAAGTTTTTTTTTAGCTAAAGTAATTGCATTTTGTGCGGAAGGTTTTTTTTACAATTTCGAAAAAGTAAAAACGCAATTCTTATTATTTTTGCCTGCCCTACATGCCATTTCCACAGATTTTTGATATTCGAAAAAAAATGAAAAAATGACTAACCCTAATAACCATGGCCCTTTTTTCTACTATTGTGTCATTACTTAAGCTTTTCAAACTTAGTCCCAATTTACAGGATGACTTCTTGGCTTGACTGGTCTTTAATTCTCTTTTGGATTTGCTTCCAAAAGTCATATGAATTTATACGTTGACTTTTTGATATTTTTTACGTTTACACTTGAATCTTGTTGATACGTAACGATGTTGAAAAGGTAAATGTGTGAAGTCAAAAAGAAATGACAAAAAAAACAAACATCTGTAAAAACTAGAAAATCATCGTTTAAATCGGGTCTTACTAAAAAATGAATATGTTTTAAAGTCCCAATTTCCACCTTGACATCTTCCCCAGAGTTTTTCTTCGCATTTGAAACATCTTCTTTTGAAACCCCTTCGTAAGGTCATGAGCATTTACACGATGTCCCAATTTACACAAATTCCCCCCAATTTTCATTTTGTGACTGTTTTGCTACCCGTCTTGCTTTTCTACACCCTACACCAACAATCATCGAAAATCGTGCCTAATCACCCTGGCTGGAAAGACATAGTGTAAATCGGATCTAAATCTGAATTCCCCATTTGATTTTAATAACAAATTGGCAATGTTTATTTGCGGTTTTATTTAGTTTTTTTCTTTCTCTTGGAAAAAGTGTTTTTCATGAATTAGGGCTTTTTATATTAAGCATGACTAAATTCAAATTATAATAATCCTATTACAGTTATTTTTATTCTAAAACAACAGTACAAAGATTAATCGTCTAATTAGTACCCCTTACTAATATTAAACGGGCCATTTGTCCGCATGAAATCTTTCCTTCCCCATTTTAGAATCAAAATCTTCGATTATTTTCATTACTTATAGATAATTTTGTTTCTCACTGTATGTAGTGCATTGCACACATTTGATTCGAATAAATAGTTTAAACTTTATAACCACATAAACACATATTGATGTCGATATGATTGATGGTCATGATGCGGGTAGTTTTGAAAACTATGAACAAGGATTTCAACTATGTGTGTGTGTGTGTGAATGTGAACTGTGGTGAAGGGCTGCCAGAGAAAGTTTATATTCCATGACTAGTTACTTTAAGTAAATCGGTGGTCGTTGGTCAATGGTAAATGTGTTTGCAGTGAATGTAAACTTGAATGTGTATAATATGAATTTACTAAAACTCCCCTTACCACACACAGAAAGACGGACAGACTGACATAAATAAACCCGTTAATAAACAATGCATTCAAAAAGTCAATATTTGTGTGGATTTGTGGGTGGGTGTGTGGGTATTCAATGATGTCAGTGGTTATGTGTTTCAATATGAAATCAATCACTCTCTCTCTCTCTATTTACGCACAAATCGAATTTCAAAAATGTAAAATCTACATTAAAGGAAAGAGCCGGAAATACTTCAATTTATATGTCCAACAATTAGGAGTGTGTGTTTGTAAAAACCGAATGTAATGTTGTTTTCAAAGAGATGACAACGGTTATATCGGTTTCGTTTCTGCCATATTGTTTCTGGCCTTTATCTAAAGTATACCCTTTTCGGTTACTACCATACAAAAAACAAGCAACATGTGACCAGAAAAAAAATATTTTACAACGACAGAACAAAGTTTTTGATATTTTGTTGGCTACTTACATCTATTATTGTGATACTCCGGCCCCGGAATGCCTTATGGACTGCTGTGAAGAAAACATTATCGGTACTGCAATCCGAAACACTGGAAAAATACCGAACCTCGAAGTATGACTCTGGCCAAACAGAATAGTTGGCGATGTCCGATGCATGGGTTTTAGCCGCTGTCCATAATCTCAATATCTAAAAGAGAACAAGAACAACAGCACATTAATGGAATACAAATAAATAAATTACAGTTCTTGTGAGCCGAATCGTATGTGCATTTGAATACCGAAATAAACCACTGGTGCTCAAAACCTTCAAATGACAGAGCAAGTACCAAAACAAATACACTTTAGGAGTACAATAAAAAAAACGGTTTCCTAGTTGTGATATATTCAGCATTTTAGCTTTCAACTTGCAACATGAAGCATGAAACATATACTGATTTTATTATGTGTTACTCTCTCCACGACATTACATTGTAAGTGTGATTTGCATTAGAGTCCGTATAAAGTACAAGTGACTAAAAAACTATTACATTAGACCGGTCATGTTGCCTGGAATACGGCTAAGCCCGATATTTGCAAACAAATTTAAGTGATCGGCGAGACTCACTTCACACTTTCTGGCGGCGTTAACAAACTAAATTGCCGCATTTGGAGATAATCTACACGAGTGCCTCCAAACTGACATTTTATGCTAAACTACAATTCAGGCTATGTTGTTCAGAGAAGGCGTAACAGTCGATGGGAATAGACGAAGGGTGAATTTTCTTTGCTGTTTATTACTATGATGGTCGCTAGTACACCGACTATCACCCCGTCTATATATCTTCACCTGAAGTCCAAAATGACCAAACGTCAAAAGTAACAAACCAGTATTTTTGATCGATTCTGTTAAAATTACCTAAAATATATGTCTCTGCAAAATTGTACACTATATCCAAAATTTAAAATTTTTTAGGCAAATTACAAAACGACATTACAAGAAGAGATTGTTGTGATTTTCCAACGTTTTTTGATTCTCTTGCAAAGTTATACTTGTTAGGTCATTTTGTATTTCTGTTGACGATATATAGAAAATAACACATCTCATATAAAAACAAATCTCCACCACATACATCAAGTCTCTCCCATTGTGGTGTACAACCACCAGTTGATATTTTGTTGCACAAAGACAAACATGAACATCCGTTTCCTGTTTCGTTGTTTTTTTTTCAATGCTAATGCAAAAAACCCGTAACTCTCTTGTAACTGTGTTTCTTACCCTGCCAACCAAACATCCGTGCTTCGTGTCCCCCCTCCTGTTTTTGATGTTTTATGATGCATTTACTCCTTTGCATAATTTAAACATGCACACACACGAAAAAAAAACAAACCGAACTGAAAATAGTTTTAAGGATTTCGTGGTAGAATGCTTTCAACTTGGATTTTGTTTCAGTACTCGTCGTGTAAGTCTTTATTTTTTGTGGAACTCTTGAAAACATTTCAGAGAATAGCCGACCAAAAAAATTGTAAATCTACATTAATATATGAAACATTTATGGAAAACAACAGATGTGGATTTTAATGTTGTTGTTTCTTAAGCGAATTGTTTATGGGTTAAGGTCGAAGTAAACCATACACAATTTCGTTTTGTAATTATGCGAACTTAAAGACATCACGAAACTTAACGGTTGAAATATTTTCAAGGGCTAAGTTCAAGGCAAAAGGCAATGTCAAATATTTTTGGAACACTTTAAATTAATACGTTCAACAGGAAACCACCTGTGATGGTGGGAATACGTTGGACAAGATAATCCAGAAAAGGGCGAAATACTCACTTACTTAAGTCGGCTCGACAACATGTTGTTGGTATTGGCCTGTTTAATCAATTATTTCCAATCATGTCAGTTTTGAGCGTATTTAGTTCGTTATACCAAGGATTTCCATGTCTTCTTCCACTTGGTCCTTTCACCGGAGTGTCGTTCTTTCTGTCTCCGCTTTCCGTGGTAGTTGTCATCCAAAGACTTTTTGGAGGTTTTATTCATTCGACTGACATTGTCTAGCGAGAGCAATTTGTATTCGTATGTGCTTAACTATGTTTATTTCGAGCTGTATTTCATACAGCTGAAGGTTCGTTCGACGCCTATACTCCTCGTTAAAACATATTGGGCCATCGAGAAAAGAAAACCCAGTACAGCTTTATCTACGTTCGCCGATACCCACGATTCAGCGCCCTAAAAATCATGGGTAAAATAAGCGTGTTGTACAATGTTATTTTAGTTCATCAAGAAAAAGCTCTGTACTTGTCAGGATTCTCCGCATTATTTCGATGCTGACATCCTTCTTTTTGTGAATGGCGGAGCAAAGGTATATAAATTCTACCACTAACTCGAAGCTGTATCTAACAGCCTACACTATGTCGCCTTTCCGAGGTCGTGACGTTTGCCCAGCACTTGCAATCTTCGCCGATTACTCCTCGGTCCTGGAATATGCGCCAGTTATACTTCTTTAAAAACAAAAAAAAAAACAATTCTCAAAAAACTTGTATTTGCATGAATTGGATTATACTGGTAAAGAATGTAGCGTATAATCTCAGTATAATCCAATTTAAATTGTTTAAAAAGTATTCTGTGAGTGGCACATACAATTTACCTCATACGATATTATATGTGTTCATAATGTTAAAACCAAACTTCATTATTTTAGTTTCGACTGTAATTAGAAATTCAGTTATTGATTCAGAACTCAATTTTCCTAAAAGAAGTATATATATTGCGCGATCTTTTTCTGTTTGACTCAGTTGACCTGAAAGAACTTTTTGTCAATATCTAAATTTTTTCTTTTTATTTCATTTTATCTTACGTGCTCAAAAATCGGTACCATATCCGTTTTTAAAACGGCATCTTTTAAATTCAAAGAAGCATGCATTCATTCAGGGCATTATAAAAATAACATAAAAAAATTCAACAAAACTTGACTCCTTAGGCAAAACAAAATATGTGTATGTGTATCAAAACTAAATTACAAACTACAAAAATAATCACAATCATCACAAATTGCCTCCAACTGTGAAGACAATGGATTGACGAAGAAATTCAATTTACTCAAACACTTCTTTTCGTGCAAATCAATGCGAGAAATCAGATCAGAGTGAAGTGTTGAGGTATCCGAAGCAAAGAAGAAACTGCAAAAGCAAAGTAGTCAATTACGTTATTAATTAATTTTTTAAAGGAACCTACTTGGCATTACATTTACATCTGTAGTTGAAACGTTGGTCTTTGGTGGGATAGGCCACCACATTGTTAATTTGACAGACGGGACAAACTAGGGCCTGTGATTCGGCCACTTCCAGTAAATAGTTGTCTTCGTCATCCAGTTCCTGAGCAAACCATTCATTGAATTCCTCCAGTAGCTCATTATAAATAGCATCTTGCAACTCAATGTCCTGTTCCAACTCAGCCAGTTCTTGGCGCAAGATGTCCTTAACTGATATCTTTCGAAGGAAGGGGAAAATAAATTAATCGCAATCAATACAATACGATTTTAAGTTTGAATATCGTTACCTTAATATAAAAAAACCAAACTCATAAAAAGCACATCTCACATGAGAAGGAAAAAACAATAAAATAATAACAATATACAAATATTGTCAATGACCTTTTTAATAATAAAACGATTATTATTTCTATTTTTCATTAATATCAATTCTGTTATAGTCCTTATATTCAATGTAAGTGTCCCTTGCTATGATAGGAAAAACAAAGAACCCATAAATCAAAGCATGATGAGACAATGATGGCACATCTGACCCGAGAAATGAGCCTTATTTCTATCACTTAAATGAAAAGAATCTATCAATGATGTCGAATTATGTAATGAATCCCAATGAGTCGGAAGAGAATTATGCAAGGGAGATAGTCCCAGTCTATTGCACTTCGATCTAAGAGTTGCCGCATTGCGAACATTAAATATGTTCCAATTGAAATCACCCATTACTATCACATGCTCATACCTCATTAGATCACCCAATTGTGCCTCAAACATGTCCCAGTTTCCATGTGGCAGGTAAACTACTCCCACATTATTCTATATTATTTCTATTCTTTCCCCTTCTCCTGCAAAAAGTGTTTTTCATGAGTTAGGGCCATTTTATATTAACAACGTTTGTCCAACAACCTAAGCACGTAACCTGCAGTAAAATTTAAGTATTTGAAAACAACCTATTCTAAAGTTTAAAATGTCTATATTTTTCTTTGCAGCGATGCAACCTAACGTAGTTGTTCAAAATTGGCTCCTTGGAAAATATAGGGGTATGACATGTAAACATCCCATTTGAAAACAGACAATTGCCTTCCCTGGTAAAGGTTCATGGTTCGTCTTTATGTGCAGACCAGTTCATTGTGGCATTTACTGCAAAGGGATATTGTTCGTCCATATGTGGAGTGTATAGAATCTATTCCGTCCACTACAGGCCAGGCCTAGTCATTTCCAGGCACAACTGCCAGTTTTACTGCATCCTCGAAGCTGCCACAAATATAAGTCTTACCTTGCTGATAACCATTTTGCTGTTCTCTGCGGTGGGACGAGTTTGTGAGTAGGATTGCTGGCGGGCCTCCTTGGCGCGAATTATGCACTTCTGATGGAAGTTCAAAAATAAATTATCCGAACATACCACAACAGAACCAATACATACCTCACGAAGCACGTCCCTTAACTTGGCCGAGCCATAGCGATAGATTTTAGCAGCATTTTTTGATTTGAGCTTTTGCTCGGCCGAGGTGTGGTACACCGGGCTAGTGGGGCACTCCAAAGACATGATTGATATACGACCAGCACGACCAGCGAACACAAACAACTCCCAACTCCGAAAACTTAATAGTTGCCTGAGAAATGGAACGGAATGGAATGAAATTATGGTTTTTTGTGTCCTCCATTCCATCTTCGTCTGATCGGCCAATCCTCCATTCCATCTCCATTCCAAACCTTTGTGAGGTTGCCAGATGGATGTGATGAAACACAATATAACAGCGTTGCCACTACAAAAATTTTTTTGTACCAAAAATTTCCAAAAATCCTACCAAAATCAAATGTAGCCGACCAACATTTTCAAAATAAATCAAAATGCACTGGAATAATCGTTTTTTTATTGATTGATATACGACCACGACCAACGAATATAATAGTTGCCTGAGAAATGGAACGGAATGGAATGAAAGTATGGTTATTTGTGTCCTCCATTCCATCTTCGTCTGATCGGCAATTCCTCCATTCCAAGCTGAACCAGAGAACCGAGCCGAAGCAATGACGACGCTGGTGGCGGCTGGTCTTCTTTTCCAGTCGGCGGCGTGGTGCCTGAGTGGCTGAGAAATGCAATTCCATCATTCCATGTTGCTCTAATCGGAAATTCTTCCATTCCAAAGAAAATGTCGACAGCAATAAACAGCTGTTTTTCACTGAGAACTGCTGGCAGCAGCAAAGACAACAACCGGATGACTTAAAGAAAATGCAACAGTTCGTACTAAACATTTAAGTGACAAGTTTTGGAGTGGTTGAAGATAATCTAGTCGAGGGTAGCATGAGAATGTTGCGTTTAGACAAATATATAAAAATATAATATTGCAAAAATATATTTTTAGATCCTTGTAGGAATATATGATGTAACACCGACACTGACGGTCAAATCAAACTGTTTTGATTTTGTTACCAACATGTTGACCGTGTGAAGGGCACTTTACTTGTAATGTAATGGCAAAATTTCACTACCATTGAATTTTCGTTGCCGGCCAGTTGCAAAAATGTGTGAGTATTGGAAAAAAAAAGTGTGAGTGTGTTGAGTCTTCGAACAATTACTGCCCAGTGTAGTGGCTGGGTAAGCCATATGAATAGCACTGTTGATGAATCAACAAATTCAAAACGTCAATTTTCCAAAATACCATTTGAAATACAACTCCGCGTCAGATGGAAACGGCTGGTAGCAAAATTGTATCGAACATTTGCTATTCGAAATAAAAATATGTATTACCGGTGTCTTTAGGAGAAGAGTGAAGACTATGAACCCGGGTATGTGTTGCACAATAAATGGACTCCGGAACAGAGAAAAGATTGAGACTATTCGTTTTTATTCCGCATTCATACAATCGTTGCTTTTGCCATGCTATTGCTATCATTCGTTGTTTTTGTTGATTGTCTTATGCACACTCATAGAACCAATCGCACCATTCGCACCATTCGCTTAGTATTCGTTGCTCTGGTGTGTTTATAAGTATGCAGTGTGAAGAAATTTTGGCAAAACTTAATGCTTTACTTTATTTTCCAATTTTTGTTTTTGTTGTTGTTTTAACCGAAAATACCATTCGTACCAATCGTTCTATATTCGTTGCTTTTGCGATTGGTATGAATGATAAGCAGAAGGCAAGCAATGCAATGCATGGAATTCGTCACACTCACATTTTCTGAATGGTATCATGAGTTGCTTTACTATAATGATGTCTATTGACAACAATATGCATATATTTTGTGATTGCATTCAAAGGCATTAAATATGCCAATCAAACCGTTCTCTGCTCCGGAACACGTTAATATGCCTGGATATTAAGCTGGCAACCTTTTTTGTGATTTGTAGCCGATCTAGAGAACTCTAGATGAAAGACGACCAATAAAAAGATATTTTAGCCAGTTACAGTATTCATTCTCTTTTCGTAGTATTTGGTAATATCATGAACGTTCATATGAAGACTTCCGGAATACACCCATGATTTTTTTCCGTGATGTGGTAGGTAGTGTGTGCGACTAGCCCAGGTCCAAAACCGGGAAATACTATCAAACATTTTTCAGCAGCATTTTTTCCAGCAAAAAACCAAAGGAGCATACGGTGGTAGAAAAACCCATATACGCCATCTTTAGGCAAACCAAGTCTGATTTAGGACATTTGCCTGAGAGATAGCCATTGATTGGCTTTTAACTCACATTTTGTACAATGTGGTTTTCATTACTGTTTTGTACATTAATGGTACGATGTTTTGCGCTCGCGAAGCGACCTCCAGCCTAATTTTTGAAGGTATAGGATCAGATGATTCAACCAGCGTGTAAACTGTGCCTTTTTCTGGATGTAAGGTAGTCTGTAGAGAATGTGATGGATTGGTCCCACCACGTTAAACCAAAAATGAGCCTCATAGGGTGGATGATTATGTGAGCCATAAAAACACGATGTCATTGCGCGAATCGATGACAAATTTTCAAAGTAAATTTGGACAATTTTGAAGAGTGAATTTGCCAGAGCCGATCACAAAAAGAGAGCTCAAAAAAACTTTACATGTACGCAAATTAGATGTTGGCGTAGACCTTATCTTTCACCTAGCCCCAATGGAAGAAGTCGCAAGATGTAAAATCACAAGATCTCGGTGGCCAATTGTGATCACGTCTTCGAGAGATGACACGGTCTAGTTTTGTGGACTGTGACTGCAAGATTTTCACCGTTTTTGTAGTGAATTTCAATAATTCATTGATTAATTGAAGAGTGTATCGTTGCAATAATGGAGTAGTTTCTACTTGTCAAAGAATAAAAGCTTCAAAAGTGACAGCTACCGACAAACCGGGTGATTCAAAATAACACCTCTTGTTGGAGAACCCTGTATATTTGTTCCTTTTACTCCTGCAAGGAGCTTAGATCCCCTGGAAATTATAAAATTTAGTTGACATTAAATAAGAAGTTTTTGTAGGTTAGCAACATTAATCACTCCTTAACCATCTCATGCCATTATTCCAGAATGCTATACTAACGTATGCAACGTATTTAGTTTGTAATTCTAACCAATCGATTCTCATTATAAATTCCAAGACATCTTTTAACAACATAACGAGAATTCCTATACCGAACTCGTTTTTTCGGAACACTTCCGAAATGTCAGTTTCGTACTAAAAATCCGCCATGTTGTCAGTGCTGACAACGTTGAAAACAACTTCCTTTTGCCTTTTCCTTTTCTCTTTCAACGTGCACTGTGACAAGTAGTAAGGTTAGTGAAAAATTCAATGTTTTCATTGGAAATGAGTGAATTTAATGCGTTTATCGTTATTAATCAGTTAAAATGTGTTCTTTGTATAGATGCCTGCCACGGCCGCCAAGAAACCCGTAGCTAAAAAGCTCCCCGTCGTGCCTGAATCCAAATTGAAATTCAGCAAGAAGCAAATCAGCAAGCGTGCGCTCGAAACCAAAAGAAAATTGAAGCGTACTGCCGTTATTGCCCTGCGTAAACGTGAAAATTTGGTGCGTGCTGAAAAATACCAAAGTGAATACATCAAAGCCGACAGACGTGAAATTAAATTGCGTCGCTTGGCGAAGAGTCGCGGTCAGTTCTATGTCCCCGGCGAGTCCAAATTGGCCTTTGTGATCCGTATTCGTGGGTAAGTTTTATCGAGTTCATAATGGACAGTGATGGAATTTGAAGTGGTTGACAAGTGTCGGGCATGGTAGTGCATATGACGAGAGCGCCTTTTTGTTTATAAACATAACCTCCTTACTCTTACTGCTCTGCTTGTCCACCCGGTTTGTTTACTCGGCCGTTAATGTAATTCATTTCTGTATTTTTTTTTCTAGTATCAACAAAGTTGCCCCCAAAGTCCGCAAGGTCTTGCAACTGTTCCGTTTGCGCCAAATCAACAATGGTGTCTTCATTAAATTGAACAAGGCTACCATCAACATGTTGCGTATTGCTGAACCCTACATTACATGGGGCTATCCTAACTTGAAATCGGTCCGCGAATTGGTCTACAAACGTGGTTTCGTCAAGCACAGCCGTCAACGTGTCCCCATCACCGACAACTTTGTGATCGAACGCAAAATGCGCAAGGCACACAACATCCAATGTGTTGAAGATATGGTTCATGAAATCTTCACCGTCGGACCCAACTTCAAACACGCCTCCAACTTCTTGTGGCCCTTCAAATTGAACACCCCTACTGGAGGCTGGCGCAAGAAGGCTAACCACTACGTCGATGGTGGTGACTTCGGTAACCGTGAAGACAAGATCAACAAACTTCTCCGCAACATGGTCTAAACAGCAGCTGTTGGTGTTTTTTTCCAATAGAGATTAGTATGTACATCTTGTAGTCTGTTTAGTTTTTTCCAAGATTTGACAAAATACAAACACAAAAAAAGGAAAAAAGAAAGTCTGTTTGAATTTTGAACGCTTGATTGGCGTTTATTCAAAGAATGTTTTTATATTTAAAATGAAAGAATAAACAAAAAAAAGAAAAAATACTGATTTGTATAAAGGAAAAAATATTTGTTTTATAGAAATACAAACCAATTTTTTTTGTACATGAAACGTGATATTTCATATAAAAGAGGAAGTGTATTTTGAGTTGTAGATATTTGTAATTCTTTCAATCACGCATTAGATGGCAATTACAATGATGGATATTTACACTGTGAAGTCACTGAATTACTTGCGTTTGACACGATATTGACCCAGCGTTCGATAAATCGAATACAAAACTCCAACAAATACGAAAGAAAAAGAATTTGCTGGACGTTGATGGTTAAATTGCAAATATCCTGCGAAATGCAATTGTCACCCACATGCTCGTATTCGAATAAATACGAATTCATAACAGATTTAAGCAGTCGATTACAAATTGTACTGAATTTATTTGGAAAATCAATTCCCGTAAAAATGTATTCAGAATCCACGTCCGGCCTTGCAGTTTGTCCATCAAATGTGAAAAAAGAAATTGAGATTTACATCTGTCTGTTTTGCCGGAAAATACAAGTTATACGGGACCGTTGAATGGGAGGGTTATCATATACATAGTCTTATTTCTATGAAGTATACATATCTATGCGAAACCGTCTCATTACGGGTAACACTCTCATACCTAATTCTCCACTGCAGAAGATTTGGCACCTGCCGGACTGAAGAATATAAATGTATATTACTTTTTATATTTTCCTGTTAAATACCTCGGAGAGCCCCGCAAGTAAACATTACTGTAACAAATTTTGTTTCCTAAGACAATTTCCCATTTTAAAATTTCCAACGAAAACTCGACACGTTTAATATTTTCTAAACTATTTTTTATTTAAAAAATAATCTTTATATACGTTCTACAGTAACATACATTTTCTTTAAGACCTAAATTTAACACTCTTACTAACTGTCGCCTTAATGCCGGAGACTTCTCCACCGTAACGTTTTGTCTCTTTACGTACGGTACGGACGGCACCCTTGCGTCGTATCAAAGCCTTGCGATATTTGCCACGATGTTTAACACGAGGATTACGTTGTTCCTTTTTGCGATGTGGCATAAGACCCTTATTCTTGGCAATTTGATAGGTAATTCCACGTCGTGATTCACCGTCCTCACCTTCTTCATCGCCTTCTTCTTCGCCCATTGCATCGTCATCGTCATTCTCACCATCGTCCGAAGACATCTGGGCCAATGTCGCCAAATCTTTAGCACTAGTGTCGATGTCCCTTTCAACTTTTTGTTTTTTCTTAGAGGGCTCTTCCGTTTCATCGTCATAGGCCGATAAAATTCCCAGTTTGCCTTGTTTTGTTGAACGATTTTGCTTCTTTTTCTGTGCAACAACGTCTGGCGGCGGTGGTGCATTCTTTGGTTCCAATACCTCAAAGTCATCTCCATCCTGTATGCGCTCCAATAACGCTTCCAATTGAGGTTTGATAATATTTTCATGTTTATCATCGAGTTGTTTAAGCAACTTTTTCAATTGCGTTAATCTCTGGATGATGGGATGGTTTTGTAGCGACGATCTATTGGCTTTCAGCAGAAGATAAAATGCTAAATTGGAACAGTAGGTCATGGCTATGTTTTGATAGTGCTGAGCAAACTGTAGAGCGGGAATCATGGGTACATTATGTTCATGAACATATCTCAAGACGGGAGCATGCAGTTGCTGTATCTCCTCCAAATAACCCTCAAAGTCACCAATGAGTCCAGAAAACTCTGGAGAATCTTTCTCAAACAATTCCAAGCGCTCACGTTTGCCGAGTCCAGAAAAGTCAGCTTTAAGGAATGTGCTTTTTGTATCGTCTTCTTTCAAAGAGGATTTCTTTGACTTTTTGGTTTTCTTAAAAGTAGAGTCCAATTTAAAATCTTCCTCTTTCAATTGTTTGGCCAATCTCGATTGTATAGCCTTGGCCTCTTGCTCTTCCAACTTGGCCAGTTCCTCTTCTTTCTCATTGTATGTGCTATAATCTTGATCCACAAAGTCTGTGTTATAGTAAGCACCCGATTTTTTACCCCAATACTTGGTATCGGGCAAATCATCGTCATTCTGCTCCGCCCCCTCAATGTCACTATCAGCTAAGCCCATTTCATCGTCATCATCGTCCTCGCCGTCATCCACTTCAGCCCCATCTTCACTATCATCGTCGTCACCCTCATCTTCCGATTCTGTGAAGGCCAGCACTTCTTTTTGTTTTGATTGATTTCTCGAGCGACCTTTGCGTACCTCTTGCAACAACTCTTTCTCCTCTTCACTGTAATCCTCATCGGAGTCAGTGGGTTCGTATTGGCCACCATCATTGAGATCCTTTTTAAATTTTATTTTATCCATTTTTAGCTGAGTTTCCGCAAATTATCAAATTTTTTCAGTAAAATAAAAAACAAAACAGAAAAAACCAATGCACGTGCATTAGAGATTTGTGAATCGATAACGATTATAATTTAAAATCGTTTGTGTTGTTATTAATCGATATTTCTGTAATGTAACCGACATGTTTCTGTAAAGTTTTAACGTTTGACAGTCAAGAACGACACCAAGGTATTGAAAAGGAGGTTTTGGTTCTGAAAAAATGATCTGAGGGGTGTCACAGAAGTATTTCTATGAAAATAAGAAAAACTCAGATACAACCCTGGATATTTTGATTGTCAAATTCTGATATATGAATGGCAGACTGCAGATAGTACTGGAGCAAACTATAACTTTATTTTTATTAGTTGTGAGAGCCCAAAAAATCTTTGATTGACCGTTTGTATTTTAATTCATTGATTTAAATATCTAATACGTAAATGTACTCATGAGGCCTCCTCCAAATGAAATACAGGTTTTCTAACAAGAAGTTTTATTTTGGTATTCAAAGAAAAATTACATTTCTTGAGATAAATGATCGGAAGTTTATTTCATAATAAAGAGGAAGGTCGGCCGTTAAGAATGAAAAACAAGATCAGGCAAATGGCCAACACGACCACGCTTACAGGACCATATCCTTTTCATGAAATTTGCCATACCCAAATCGCAGCCCCATGTCCTCAATAGCCTCACGAATTCTTTCTTTGAGGTCTTGAATCGACGATGGGCTGTTGGCCTTATCTTTCACGTGGCCCCAAAGGAAGAAAGTGTTTAATCACAAGATCTCTGTGGCCAATTGTGATTACCTCTTCGAGAGATAACACGGTCCGGAAACATTTTAGTTTTGCGAACTGTGACTGCAAGATTTCCACCATTTTTGTAGAGAATTTTAATAATTTCAATGCGTTGTTGAAGCCTGTATCGTGCCATTTTTAGTAAAGGCTAGTTTCTACTTGTCAAAAAATAAAAGCTTCAAAAGTGACAGCTACCAATATATTGGGTTATTCAAAATAAAACCTCTTGTTGGAGAACCCTGTACATACAAATCAGTATTTGCTCCGATTAAGTAAAAGACAGTTAAATGGGAGACCGGTTCTAAAAAATATCTTTCAAAATCTTTATAATAGTCTTATAGAAGAAAACTAATCCTGGCAACTCAACCTCTCCGAAAAGTACAATCTAAAAACTTCCTGTGAGACGTAAAGGGGGAAATAACAAGAATTTCGAAATTAACCGTCCTAACCACGATGTCGAACGATAACATATGGGGGAAGTTTTTTTTAATTAAATGCCTATGTTTTCTTTCTTCCACTTTGTCATTCTGGTGACAGTCATAGAAAGCAAGTGCACGTAAACCAACGACATGGGTCAGGCCGTAGTTAAATATGGTAGTTCAACTGCGACATCAACGATGCTTAAGAAAAAGTCTGATTAAGGTTGACGGACTACGACGTAAATTAGGCATTTGGCGAAAACGGCAGAAATAGATTCGACGACAGAGTTGCATGTTTGTCGTTTTCGTCAACCGTATTGTAAAAACGACTTTGCAAATCCAAAAATCAGTACGCGAAATTGATTGTTAATGCAGCAACAAAAATTGTAATGAATAACCATTGTACATTTCTGATGTACTATGGACTACTATCCATAAAAAAACACTGTCGACCAGTTTTACACCAGTTTTTAAGGGCCACAGTCCATCAAGAACTGTACAGTGGTTATTCATTTAAAAAAAATGTTGCATATTGTAATTTATTGATTTCTATTCGCTATACGCCGCTTTAATTGAGATCTCTACGAAAACTGCCCGGCCGATTTGCAGTTAAACAATGTTTCTTATTTGTCAGTGACAAGCTTTATTACTTAAATATGTTTCTTACATCTGCTGAAAAACAGAAATAACACACTATCTTTCTTCCAATCACGACATTAAAGGCTTACAAGTCGTTATATTATTAGATATAGTTATTACTAATCATTTCTATAAGTGGTCGATGAGGATAGCAAACAAATGTAATGACGAAATAAAGTAATTTTCATTTATTTTTGAAAAATATTTAAAAATAATATGATTGAAACATTGTAAAGAAAATTCTATTAACATTCGATTAAACAAACAAAAATTTCTTTTAGATATTTCGTGTTCTTGCAAAATAAATACAAAGGTCCTTGTTGGTCCTTTGGGGGATAAAATTACATAAAAAAAACGTATTGTGAAATAAACAAAATAAAACGATGTTCAACAAAACATCGAAGAAAACTAATGGGGGGCGTAAGATAAATATAAAAAGGATAATAAAATAAAAACAAAAACAGGAATGGTTAGAAAAACGGGGGGGATCGCGTGAAGTTTAATTAGTTTACTTGGAAAATCTTGTGAGGAAAAATGTCATAATAAATGTACCATTTGCCATTGTGTTAAAAATATTGGTGTTTGAAGAATATTTTCTTTTTTGTTGTTGTATTTTTGTTTAAATACTAATATACTATTGCTTATATATCAGCGACATATAAATTATATACAGGGTGGTCTAAGACAAAACCTTTAATGAAATGATGTTCATATTCATATTATTATTGTTGTTGTTATAATAACAAATAATTGCAATATCTTCAATGGCAGTTTAAGGTATTTTATTTTATGTATAAATACTCTTTTGAAACACAAATGCTTAAAACCCAAAAATGCTAATAAATTCTAATTATTTTATATAAAAAAAAATATATTTAAAACGTAAACAAACAAATACATCAGAGGCTCGTTGGACTGTTATTTAGAAACTAACAATTGTATGTATAAGTTTCTTGTTGCTTACCGGAATTTTGTGACACCAAAGTGTAAAGTTCATTCCTTCTAACTGTCAAATAGAGTTCTTCATAAAAACCCTTTTCGACGGTTTGGTGACGTTGCCAACTAAGCGAGCATATCCAATCGAACACAGCTAGAATGTATGTTTATGTGTAAAGTGTGTCTTAAATAAAAATGTAACCATAACCTCCTTGTTGTTGTAACTAAACAAAAATAAAATATAACCAAACCGACAAACTTCAAAGAAGTTGTATTTACACCCTGTATATAATTTAAATTTCTTTAAGATTATATATAATTTTAAATGTGTGTTTTTCTTTCCTTTTCAAAGAGAGTATAAATATCAATTATGTGTTGTTGTTCTGTAAACGGAAATTTTTAGAGTTTTTTTTGCAGTTTCCTTTGCTTTTTTTTCTTGACATATTTAAATTTAATTATTGTTAAGATTTTGTCTGTTTAATTTGTTTTTTTTTTTGTTGCCAACAAGTATATCTTTTGTTTTTGTGTTTTTTTTTTTGTCAAAATGTTTTGTTTATTATGTTTATAATCTGTTTGTTGTTTGCCATTAAATAATTAATGTTGTCTGAAAAACATTAGTTTATTGTGGTTGGTTACAATGTGGACTCCCCTTATTGATGGCCATGGGAGATGTGTATATTTTGAACCAGTCGCTGGCCCCAATATTCCTCCAAATTAAAGGGTTTAAAGTTTTTTAATTGATTATCAGATTCGTTGTATAGAACAGATGTACTTTGTTCACTAACCTAAAACAAAGAAAAAGAAAAAAATGTATTTAATTAAATTTTCATAGAACTTTTTAAAAGGTTGATAACGGAAGAAGTTTGAAATCAGTAAATTAAGGTGAAACATGGCATAATTGTAAGTCACATAAAAATGTCTACTACACATAAAGGGAATTACTAAAATGCGATGTGAGAAAAGCCCTTATCTTAAATAGTTTCAGGAAAATTATAAACAATAAACCCATTTCATGAAGAAAAATATTTGAGCAGTTTTCAATAGAAATCACTCGAACATATAAAAATTATTATAAGAAAAAACCGCATATAAGGAAGTTTTGCAAAAACACCGAGTCTTACTTTCTTATATCCGTTATATTTATATAATTCTACTGTACGTGTGTTTGCGTGTGTACTCCTCCTAAACTGTTGGACCGATTTAAATACATTTTTTTGTATGCGTTTGGGTGGCGCCCTTGGTGTTTTAGATTTACAATTCGGTCCAGCTGGACAAAGCAGCGTAGTACCTCCCATACAACCTTCACCACGACTTTGCAATTAACCCAACTTTCAGTAAAATAAAATTTGAAGGCAACAAAGTTTGCCGGGTCAGCTAGTTTACTGTATATATTTACAGCATTTTTGTCTACGCCGTCGCTGGATCCTGGGCATCTAAATTATTTACCGTAGGCATTGGAAACCCTTATAAGTAATCGAAGTATTTTATTTGTCTGAGTATTCTTTGTTTTACACTCGATTTTTCTACTTATCATCGTAGTATGGGGAAGAATGCAACCCATAACTGAATACTTTATTTGCAGCAACGAAAACTGCATGTGAGACGACTATTGCCCGAATGTGAGAATTATGTAAGGTGGGTCTTATGATCGCTTTGAATGCGTGTAGAGATAGAAATGGAGATCTAGAGAATAACGCAAATATAATTAAAATATTGCGAAAACACATTTCAAACCTATTGACAGTGGATGACCCTGTTGGTGCAGATAACCTAGTACCAGTCATAGAAAGTCAATTAACCAACATAGCCATAGTAAAGTCTGCGATCTCTCATATTAAAGGAATAATATGGCTGCAGGTATAGATTGCCTAACTCGTCGTTTGTTTCCTTTGATTGTGTTAGCGATAGGAATTTAGGGTATTGCAAGAAGGAAAGACGAAATAGTGTTTTTTGAGATTTATTGTGAATTTGAGAATGTCACAGCTGGCAGGGAAAATGCTTGCTGGAAGATTCCAGACGAACAGGTCGGCAGAAGAACGAATTTTCTCTATAGGAGTCGGTCGACCAACCGGCCATTTAACAATGAACTGATAAGAGTCCCTGTATAACAATGTAACACCGTTGAATTTCCTAGCATCAGGGACAAGACGATGGATATATAGAACAGCGATCGGCAACCTAGGTTCTGGCGATGTATAAGGAATACAATAGAGTTGCAAACCCACGATCGGTCTAGGAGACGTAAGGATGTAATTGAAGTCGAGTTCAATTTTTAAGGTAGGTTTTCGGAATACAACATATTTTTCTACCTTAATATATAAAACGGTTCGTGCGTATGTTTGTCCGAGCATCAGATCTTAACGATTAGAGCTACAGAAGCAATATTTACTCCATAGCTTCGGTGAATGGCCGATTAGGTTTATATGTAGTATGGACCCTGCGCTGGGTATATAATTTATATAATTTGAACGTATGGACCAATTAATTTTTCATGAGACTAACATTTATGTACATATGGGTAGTTGGAGGTGGGGTGATGTTCTTTCGAAAAATTATATTTATCTTCAGATTCAAATTCAAAATGTATGTATGTTTGGACATTAGAAAATTATGTATGTACATTTGGATTCGGTAGGCAGAACAAGGTTTGCCCGATCAACTAGTGTAGTATAAAGTTATAACTTACTTTTGTCCATGCCTCCCTTATATAGCGTATAAGTTCATCATGCTGTGTTATCGGTTCGCGGGCGTTTGTTGTTATATTATTGCTTATATTTGTGGTTGTATTTGTATACATCGATGGCGATGTTGAATTGTTCTGTAGTGAGTTATTGGAATAATGTTGAGACGAGGAATTATTTGTTGAATTACGATGTGTATTATATGAATTATGATTATCATAATGATTGTTATTATGATTATTTGAAGACGACGAAAGTGATGAGGACGATGACGACGATAGGGATGAATTTGAATGATTATTATGGTGTTGACTGTGACCGCCGCCACTGTTGCCGCCGCGTTGAACTCCTCCGCCCTCACGGCGATTGTATGAATAGCGTCCGGAACTGAAAGCAAAAGAGAAATGTCAACAAATTATTATAAAAAAAAAATATTTTTACGTAAAAAAGTACAAAAAAATTAACAATTATTGTTTTTTTGTGGTTTTATTTGAATGAGCCAGCATTGTCATTATTTATTGAACACGATTCCATTCGCGTGGCGGCCTCGGCAGGCTTAATGTCAAACCAATTTTCCAATAACATGGTGAAGGTTTCAAAATGATTTGCTCGCCATGCTTGTTCTTCCGAAGCCGCCGAGGAGCGAATGATTGTGTGCCTTCAATTGCTGAATCAATTTATCATTTTAAGCCAATAATGATAGATCTTTGTGCAAAGTTCTTCACAGAAAGTCATAAAATATATTCATAATTGCGATATAAAAAGAAAATACTCCATCGATTTCAATGATCTGTACAGCATTTTAATTGTACGACATGTGGATTTATCATAAGCTATTGCTTATGAAATAACAAATTTTTCGGAATTAAATTTATTTATAACATACTAAAGGCGAACTATCTAGTGATAAATATTTTAAAATTGATTTCAACAATATCTGACAAGGCGTTCTAGAGTTATATTAATTTATATCACAAAAAACTTCAATATACAAAAAGAAAAATTTTAAAAAATCGGCCATTTTTGTTCTCAAGGGACAATACATATTTCAAAACAACAGTATAGTGGTTAGTAATTAAAACATTATTCACTTGTTGCATAGTGAAGTCATTAATACAATTGAAAAAAAACTAGCTTTACACGTAACAGTTTACCTTCAAGTCAACAAATTAGGAAATAAATTAATTGTTTCCGTTTCATGGTAGGTATTTAAAATGATTTTAATTAAATGGCAGTAAGGTAAAGTTTAAGTTAGTAGTTCTATTTAAACTGTTTCATATTGTAATTTTCTCTAATTGGGCGTCACAATCGCACAATTCAAAGGGAACGACGGAAAATATACTTCGCTTTCTTGAAATGTTCTCGAGTTATATTCCAAACATGAATCACCCGACTGAATATTTCTTTTTTTTGTTTGTATTCAGACTCCAGTAATTTTTTGTTTGGAACAACAAAGTCTGTTATCGTTTTCTTTCACAATATAAACAAACAGATGTAAATAAGAAGGCAAAACAAAGAAAACACTGCCATGATAACAATGTTTAAATAACAATAATATAATACAAATATTTGCTAAACAATTTAGATTATAAAGGGTTTTCCAACAAGAGGTGTTATTTTGAATCACCCGGTATTTCGGTATTTGTCACTTTTGAAGCATTGAAATTGTTAAAATTCAGTACAAAAATGGTAAAAATCTTGCAGTCCCAGTTCGCAAAACTAAAGAATTTTCGTGAAGCACCTTGTCGGACCGCAACAAGAACAGCTGAGAATACTGCTGCTGTAGCCCAAAGTGTTGAAGAAACCCTAGGTTTGTCAATTCCATGCCGTTCTTTGGAACTGGGCATTCCACAAACGTCATTACACCGTATTTTGCATAAGACTTGGGTCTTAAGGCTTATAAAACTCAGTTAACACAAGAACTCAAGCCGGCCGATCACCAAAAACATCGTGTATTTGCTGATTGGGTCCTTGAAATGCATAAAAATTATTCGGAATTCCATCGAAAAATCATCTTAAAAATCCACCTCGGTGGCAACGTCAACAAGTAAAATTGTCGCATCCGGGGCTCGGAAAACCCAAGAGTTATTGTTGAGAAGCCTCTCCATCCACAACGTGTTTGGTCCTGCCGGTCATTGGACCTTACATTTTCTAAAATGATGTTGGATCAACAACTACGGTGAATGTATTGCACTATCTAGAGATAATTAATGATTTTTTATGGTCGGAGTTGGATGATATTGATCTGGACAAAGTTTACTTTCAACAAGACGGCGCTACGTGCCACACAAGCAACGAAACCATTGCTCTTTTACGGGAAAGGTTTCCGTACGGTGTTATCTCTCGAAGAGGTGATCACAATTGGGCTTGCGACTTCTTCATTTAGGGCCACGTGAAAGATAAGGTCTACAACAGCCCAACAGCCCAGCGTCCATTCAATACCTCAAAGATAGAATTCTCGAGGCAGCCACTTTGCGATTTGGTTATGAAATGGATATGGTCCTGTAAGCGTGGTCGTGGTGGCCATTTGCCTGATGTTGTTTTTCATTATTAAAGGCATACCATCGTCTTTACTATGAAATAAACATCCGATGATTTATCTCAAAAAAATTTAATTTTTCTTTGAATACCAAAATAACACCTCTTGTTGAAAAACCCTGTATTTGTACAGAATTACATTTTGAAGGGACGATCATATTTAGGACACACAGTCAGCTATTGCGCAGGGCAACATACACTTTTCGCAAGGCAAAAACTTTACAAAAGTAATCTAAGTTTAGTGATATCTCAACACAGAAGTCAGATCGCGGAGCCTCGTACATTATGCTTCCAAATGAGTAACGGCTTTTTTAACCTCCTTAACTATACTTTTATGACAGACTACAGCTTCTCTAGGACATTTGTTGGCTGGTACATACTTCCAATACCTTCAATTTATAAAATGTCCATCCTTTTGAAACCATAAATGGTGAAAGATATGGCTCTTGCTCTATCTCTATATGTACGACGACAACACATCCATACCCGTTCGCCTGCATCCCCGAAGAATGTCATCTTAGATGCACGACATGCAAGCAATAACTAGCAGCAATACAAACACCCGCATAAAAGAGACTTCAATAAACAAAACCTGTTTTACACAATAGACTCTTTTGATACACGGTTCGGTGTCGCTGGCCTGCACCCCCGTCGTCGTGTGTCGTATGTAATCAATAAAATTACATGAACAATTATAATTGATACTGGTTGTTGTTGCTGTATTGTATGAGAAAGTAAGCCAAAATACTATAAACAAATACTCTCTAGGTATGTGCACTAAGCAGAACACTAATAATGATCTGCAAATGTAAGGAAAAGTAGAAAAAGTCGAGAAAAATGCGTAGTGGGAAATCATTACAAGGTTCTGACGATTTATAAAAAGACAGGCGACGACTACAACTATCACCTCTCTCAGACTCTAATTATAAAATTATACAGAAACAACAACCAGCCATAACAACCCGAAATCCACCGCCCCTTTCCCGATAAACACAAAAACACCATGCAAGTGTAAATTAACCCCCCTGAACGATGAGATGGGTGATGGGGCTGGTTGGTGCAGCACACATCACACGTACACCCAAAATGGCCCTAATTTTGAAGTATTCGTATGTGAGAAAAGAAAAACAAAGACCTTGGCACAATTTTTACTATTCTACTATTCACCTATTTGATTTAATCATAATTGTTCAAATAATCATCGCTGCAATATTTGTATATTTTCTGCATTTCCCCAATTCCCTTTAGAAAATCAGTCTTGGTTTTTATCGAATTTTTCACTTGCAAATGGCAAACTTACCCACGATCCATTTTTGTTGTATGAATGTTGTTTGGGGTTGTTGAATTACTAATAATAATTAATAAAATATATTAAAAAAGACACGCAATCGTTTTCTCGCCGATTATTTCCGCGTTCTCTGAATGGTTGTATGTTGCTTTTGTTGTGTTTCTCGCTTTTCAATTTTGTTGGAAAAATGATTTTTTGCCAGCGATTTTTTTTTGTTTATTGCGAAAAATGCCTTTGTTATCTTTCGCTGCTACTGTGTGTTTTTTTCTTGTTTTTCTTCTTCAATCTATCTTGTATTATTTTTTTCTCGTTCTGCTGTACAACGTATGTATGTGTTGGTTGGTTGGTATAGAAAGTGGAGTGGTGACAATCGTTAAATCGCTCTTTCAAAGGGATTTCATACGAATGTCCCGTGAAATCGTCCTTATCCTCCAGCTAATAATTACTCCTTTGTGTTTGTCGGGAGCTTTTTATGTGTTCTTTTTATTTATCAATAAAATTCCTGGTTTATTTTTATCCAAATAAAAAAACCACGAAGTTTTTTTTGCAGCCAGATAGTGATTAATGAGTATTCATACTATGTGGTTACTTTTATCGCATTTCCAACATACAGAGTTGTATCGCAACAATGGCAATATTTGTAGACAACTACGGCTTGTGCATACCTCCCGCACTAGATGGCGCCCCAGATCATCAACAAGATTGTAGAAGGCGTAGTCGTAGGCGTTTTTAACATATTGTGGTACCTCGTAAGAAGAAATGGATATCGACTATTTTGTAATAGAACGAAATTTATGTTAGTGTTGCAAAGTTTACAAAATTTCAAATGTTTTCGAAAATTTTAAGAAACAACATGGAAAATGTATTTAGTATTCACCATCACTCGATTGCTGCAGTTCGCTGCTAGGCTGATTGTAAGAGCATATAAATCGGTTTCGATAACATTTATTGTCATTTATTTTTCGATTATCGATAGTTTTGCTTCCAGATCCATGTGTCCACAATCAAAACAAAACATTACCCCTTGTGGACCGAGACTCATTTACTTCAATATTGTCACAATTAATTTTTTATTTTTCTGCACAACAAAAATCTAAATGTCTGGTTCCAGAAAACGAATTTGTTCGTTCGTTACAAATTGTCAAAATTGAAGGCGCAATAAAATGGGTTTCCATTAGTAATGAGAGCTTATTCGCTTGGGACTGTGTCCCATATGTCCATATCTAAAATATATCTGAAAATTTCAATTGAATAATGTCTGAACCCATTTTATAACGCTTCCAATATTGACGATTTGTAACGAACGAACAAATTTTATGGAAACAGGCACTAAATCTCTTATTGCAGTTGACTTTAGTTCTGCGTGTGTATATCTCTAGTTTATTCAGAAAATCTATGAGTTTTTTTTCGTATATTCGGTAAGTAAGACGAAATTGAAAACTTTAAACGGTTCTCCTGAAAAAACCGCATTGTGAGTAGTGACACTATTGAAATAAATGAGCCATATTTTCTTCACGAAATCCGAATTGTTATGACATTTTACAGATAAATTCGAGTACAATTGCGTACATTACTGATAAAGCCACTCCATTTGTCAACAATCGAAGTTAGTGTCACTATTACCGTTATTCTAGGAAGAACGGGCTACCAATTGTAAAAAAAAGTTGTATTAGATGCATTTTAAGTGACCATCAACGTATCTAGTGGGAAACGTATACAAATATTTATCATTTAAGTATTTATGAGCTGATAATTGTAATGGTACTTTTAAGTACCGTCGCTCGACAATGGGTTAAAACCGAAGAAATTATTTTTGTTAGAAAATGGACTATCACAATCGAACACATCGTCCTTGTGACATCCCGGAATTGTTCAAAGAAGGTCGGGACAGTGACTGTGGATTTCTTCGGGTTGCTGCTCCCATGGTACGATACAGTAAATTGGAATTTCGCCGTCTTCTGAAGAAACATGGAGTACAGCTGTGTTTTACTCCAATGATCATAGCAGACTCCTTTATAAGGAGTGAGAAAGCGCGACAAAATGAATTCACTACCACTGAGGATGATAAACCATTAATTGCACAATTCGCCGCCAAAGATGTTCCGGAGTTTGTAAATGCTACTGAGCTGGTGTATCGATATGTTGATGGCGTTGATCTGAACTGTGGATGTCCGCAATCATGGGCAATTTCTAAAGGATACGGGTGTGGACTTCTGAAACAACCCGAGCTGGTGAAGGACATTATACGCACTATACGGAATACAGTGAACGAGAACTTTAGCGTTTCCTTGAAAATACGATTATTACAACATGAATCAAGTAAGTCGACAATTGAATTTGCCCGCCAGTTGGAAATGTGTGGCGCTAACTTTTTAAGTTTACATGGCAGGACCATGTGGCAAAAGACCTCGGAGCCATTGAATGTCGCAGCTATAAAGGATATCAAAGACTCGTTGAGAATTCCACTAATAGCGAATGGTAGCGTACGGACATGGCAGCAAGCCTGTGAACTTCACGAACAGACGCGGGCAGATGGCATTATGGCTGCTCGGGGCCTCTTATCCAATCCTGCACTTTTTAATCCCGATCACAAGAATGCTACCGAAACGCCTCTTCAATGTGTACAAGATTGGTTGGATATCGCAGCCGAGGCCGGAGACAATTTACAAATTCTCTGCTTTCACCATCATTTGACATTTATGTGGGGCGCCAATATGAAACGTAATAAACGCTTGGAATTCAATTCATTAACAAAAAAGCAACAGATATTTGATTTCTTCGACGACAACTACAATATCAAACCAAACAAGGTATTTTTGGAAAATCCATTGAAATATAAGTCATGTTCCTACGACGATTACATCATACCTGCTGAGGTGGCACACACCAGCGTAGAGGCATCTACAACGTGGAACTCCAATGCAAACGGTAAATTTTTTAATGAATTCAATGAAGACTTGGAAGATGATGTCGAGGATTGTGAATTGGGTAGTAGTTTCTTTGCAGAAATATGAATAAAATTAGTTGCGTAAGTTACCTTTCCATAATTTATTTTTTTTTTTGAATATATAATGTAAGTATTAAGCCTGATCTTTCCTTCCTAATCTCTGGGGAAGTCTCATACATGGACATGTTTTTAAACAAATTTCCTCTAGTTTTTGATATATTCGGTGCGGGCATTTTCGATACCGTCTGCTATAGACCACTGAAAACATTAGAACAGTCCATCCATCTAGCAGCACCACAGACGGCCAGTGCATATAGACTTCCGCCAATATAAGGTTAACAAAAAACTACTGGCAAAAATAATAATAAAAAAACATATGAAATGTTAAAATAACAATTTCATGATGATGACTACAATCAGAAGATGATACTCCATGCTATTGATACTAACACAATGGGGGGGCTTAAGCGTAGTTCCTAAGTTTTGTAACTTTATATGGCGAACAGACAGTTCCAAACTGTATCTTAAGATGAGGACACAGGCATAAACAACAGCCCAACTAAAGAGTACTGCACCTACAAGAAACAAATATTTTATTACAGCTGAGAAAAATTAGTTTAGCTTTACATTTAAAAGAGTTTTGGGGTTAATTCAAATTAAGATTTTTGCGTAATGAAAGACGGCTAGAAAACAAATCTTATTCAAATACCCAAAACATAAAATTTTTGACATTGGTCCTTTCAGGTCCAAGCCACAAATATAAGGATGTAGTCAATTATGGGACAATTGCAACTGTTACATTAAAACAACGTTCATATGTATATTTATTTTCTACAATTGAACAATGTTTTTTGACGACAAAAAATGAAAATTGTCATCTTATCCACATTTTCAACCGATAGTAGTTTTAATATGAACAACGAATTAATAAGTATTCGATATTTTTAATCCAACGATCTGTCTATATGGTTATTTTTGGGCATAACTCCTAACATATTGGAGGTTGCCTTAGATTGATCGCAGAAAATGTTAAATTTTGACGCTATGTAAGCTTTAAAGAGTAGGCAATTGAACGGAAAATTTAAATTTGTTTGTCGATTCGTGCTGAATCTAGAAAATCTAATTTAGTTTTGGGGTTCTTTGCGTTTTTCTAATTCTATAACTTTTTTTTTAGATAAACACATTTTTCAGAATAATGATTTAGTTGATGTCTGAGTTACACCACTCACCAAAGATATTAATGATTAATGATATTTAATAATTTCCTGTGTTAAGCAAAAAATAAAATCCATAATATATACGTTATTAAATACAAAATAAATGAATGAAATAGTTTTGAGGGTTCTCTAACGCATTAGGTCACTCAACGTTTAATTTTTTTCTTCAATTGTGCTCCATTTTTCTTCCCAGGTGTAAATAAAATACAATTGTTGACAAGTAAAATTGACTGTTTGACCTATAGTGCATGGACCAACAAAGTTCGTCTCTGTCTATAATATGGTCTCTGTCCAGGATATGGCGTTTTATTCGTATTAACTTGGATGGACGACAATTCTGGACTTGCTTTTCGTTTGGTTGCAGCTCCTTATTTCTGTCAGCACAGTCGATTTTACGATTTAAAAATGGCTTCAATTCACCAAAGAAAAATGGGTTTATTTGTTGCACCAATTATTTTTAATATTTCCCCACATGCATGTCGCATACTTTCCCTTATTTGCAACTCTGCTGCTCTGTCATAAATGAACACTACCCACACATATGGGCGAAGAAAATAAAAAAAATAAATCAACAACAAAATAATAACTCTTTTTTTCGTTCTTAATTAAAAAGAAAAAAAAAGAAGAATACAAATAAATATTGTAAATTATCAAGTGAGGTGACTAATTTACAAAGGTATTATTCACAAGGAGACGTAGTACAAATCAACAAAAAAAATTCCAAAACGAAAAAT
Organism: Hydrotaea cyrtoneurina; assembly: GCA_958296145.1. Taxonomy (NCBI): domain Eukaryota; kingdom Metazoa; phylum Arthropoda; class Insecta; order Diptera; family Muscidae; genus Hydrotaea; species Hydrotaea cyrtoneurina. The sequence goes on along the minus strand of OY282514.1, from coordinate 76,832,914 downwards.
GTGTGCAAAATAAATTAAAAATCGTCTTTTAATTAACACAAACAAAAATTGCTAATTGCATTAGTGCGAGAGGAGAAAAAGTCAATACGACGAAATACACTGCAACGTTCCACAGTGTGGTAGTAATAATGCATTTCTCCATACCTGATACCCAGGAATTGTATTCGGAGACGACAGGATCCACCTATACCGGATACAACATTTACATAAATGGCAGTTTTCATGCAACTTTACGTTACAAACAACTTCATGCGTTGAACGAACAATTGCGTAGGCACTGCCTACCAATGAGTAGTGTAATAATGCCAGAATTTCCACCGAAAAAGTTTTTACCGTTAACAAATACGCAAGTAGAAAATCGACGTCAGAGTTTGGAACATTATCTGCAGCTGATGGGCCAGGATACCAGAGTATCCAAATTACAGATCTTTCAACAGTTCTTTTTGGATTCTCAGCTGGAGACGGCATTGGCGGACGGTGTATTCGAAGAGTATTTTGGCTACGGTGCTGAGGAGAATGGTTCGTCCACGAGAGTGGAGGAATTTATGCGATTTGTTTGTTTGGAAGTCATATTGCCGAACGGTTATCAACTAAAAGTTGATTGCTATGTTTCCGACAATGCCACCTCATTGCTGCGGAAGGCATTAAACTGCGTGCAACTGCCTTCCGATATTATGCCATACCTTTGTTTGTTTCTGGTACGAAGGGAAGAAGAGAATTCATTGGTTTTGCTTAGGAAACTAATGGATTTTGAGTCGCCGTTCGTATCACGTCTTTACAATCAACCATGTCAAATACAGATAAGAAAAAGCTATTGGAATCCCGGCTACGATCTGGTGCTAATGAAAAACTCCATAGCCTGTAATTTACTTTTTATGCAGACGGTGTCGGAAATTGAAAGGGAGTGGATCATCGCCTCACCGGAGATATTAAAAAAACTAAAATCGCTTCAGGAATACGGAATGCATAAGGAATACGTGGATATGGCTCGACAATTGCCATTGTATGGTTGTTTGCAGTTTCTTGCCTCTACGGTTGACTACCCGGAACCGGACACCACCGCCCTCATAGCAATAGGTAACAAAGAGTTAAGTGTGCGAACTATGCAGCAGGACAAAATTCTCGAAACTAAATTTCGCGTGACACGGATGAGAGTGTGGCGCGTGACGGCCTTACACAACACCCAGGACGGCAAGGATAAAACATCAAATCTGCAGCTTTCGTTTGAATATCTAATGTCCAAACAAAATCTACGATGGATAACCATAAATAGTTCTCAGGCCATGCTAATGTCCGTATGTTTACAGGAAATGGTTAATGAATTACTGAATTACAAAGACAATGAACAACAATCAACCAAGACAACACCCCCCAATTCATTCGGCAGCTCAATCAACAACATCACCACCACATCGTCGTCGTCCTCATCGTCATCGTCTTTTACGTATCCCACACCCACATCTTCCTGCTCGTCCTCATCCACACCCACCTCAAATTATGTGCAATACAATACTGAGGATGAGTCGCCACTATCTGTCGGTTGTGATAATATGCCGTCAGAGGCACCGGTTAAATTTTTAGCTCATCGAATATTGAACAAACAAAACCCGCGAATATCGAAACAACATTCATATGGCGCAGTCTTCTTTCGCAACTCGTTGGCCCGCGATGATTCAGTGCAAAATGAGGCATTTACGGGTATAGGCGATGACGATTTGTAAATGATGGCGCGTTGGGCACTCCAAACTATTCGTAATTAAGGACAAAACTATGATGTTTACAGGTATTTTTGAAATTGTGAGTGGAAAATGTAAAGTTGGTTTACTGAATGGGCTTTTAGTCATGGGGTTTGTGAAGTATTTTTAATTTAAGATATTTGAAAATGTTACTCATTTCTGATGACATTGCTGATTTCCAAATCTTTTTATTATCAGATTAAAACTCAGAAGACTTTGCGGTTTGGGAAAGGCGCTGTCTGCCTCTTGCTTAAGTGTTTTTATTGAACCAGAACGCAAAATAAGTTAAAAATACAACGATTTGCAAACAAGAAGCTAAAATAAGTTGAATCTTTGTTGTATTTAACAACTGAATCGCAAAAGCGCAGAGTCCAGATACGCGAGAATAAATATTTACAGAAAGTATTTTACCTCCATTTAAAATTCCAATATTGGACTTAGGTGACTCTACACCCTTAGATCGCGACATCTATTTTGTCGATGGCATGTCGTAGTTTGCATAAGTGACGCATTCTTTTCTCCAAAATGCATTTAATAAAACGAATATTTGGTTGGTTTTGATGATTCACAAGTTCGTGATCGTGTTGGAACCGGCTCATATTAAAAATGGTTTAGTAATTGTGAGAATACGTTTGCTTGTCTAAAATCATAAGAATATATTTTCAAATTAATGAAACAGTGATTTTTTAATGATATTTCAGAGTGATATTTTGTCATCCAAATGAAATGTCTGTATCCTATCAGGAATCTGGTCGCTAAACACATTTGTCTGTGTCAGACAACTCAACTCATTCTCGCATATTCTGCAGAAGTCTGAAGATCTGGTATCTCATTAAATGCTGCAGCCTAGTTTTTTTTCATCACTACTCCGAATCCCTCCGGTCATTTAGCATTTTTAGGTTTTGTTACTTTTAATTTTATATTTGAACAACCATGCATTATTTTGTTTTTATTATACTGAACTTTGCTTTTACAATAGAGTAGCTCTTAGTTAATGAAATACCAAAACTGTTTTGAGTTAAATTCGGAGTTTAAGGATTTTGCACGGAGTTCACAAATTTGAAAAATATAAGTTGGAATTGTTCTATATGGTCCCATTTCTGGAGTGTTTTTTCCCTCAGATTTTATCCCTAAAATGGCGGTTTGACCGAACTTCCCGCAAAATACATGGCAGCCTATTCCAGGTAGCACATCAGCAGCGTGGCTCACAGCATAAGCCTGCGTTATTCGATCTGTTTTTGGTACCTTACTTCTTCATATTATCGCTTATCAATGTACGAGGTCGGTGTGCCTACTATCATCTTGGATCCGTCAGTGAAAATCGCCCAATCTTCCCGTAAGTTTTCCACTCCTAACCATGAGTCAGGGATAGGTCAGAAATTCTATTTACCTTACTTTATTGAGACCCTAGACTGCGATATTTGATATAGCCCCCATTAATGTTCTAATACACCAAAAAGTGGAATATTCCATAAAATTTTAAATAAGGCATAGACACAATTGTGTTTATAAGTCAAACCCCCTATTTAAAATGAATCAGTTTGACCCATGTCATGAAGTAGAACTTCAAATGGATAACAATCGTCAATTCAGCTCGAACCGGATAATTTACATACTATTTGCGATTAAATTTAATTCAATACATTGATAGAGAAAAATCCTGAAGGAAAAAAAGAAAATCTTGCCTCTACATTATCTGCAGCTTTGTTTGCGTAGACATTTCTGTAATCTCATCCAGATATCCAGCCAGGCAACGCGAAAGGTTTATTTAGAAAGCATTTCTACAAAATACTTTTGGAAACCACATGGATTAATATATGCATCTATCAGAAAATATCAAATACCCCCCAAGAAGATTACTTTTCCAATGTTGCGATCATTACATTTTTTCACAAAATGTTAAAAACATCTCCTAGTCGAGTTAGCTTTGAGTATTTTTTTCCGCAAAAACAACGGGACAATAACGAAGGGAATGAATTAAAATGTAAGTGTAATTATTTAGTTAGACCGTGGACAGGATGAAGAAAAAAAATAAGCAAACATGTAGCCAACTCCAGACCATCTCATTTTCTTTTTCATTTTGTAAATAAAAAAAGAGCACCAATTCACATTTGCAGATTATTGAAAAAATCTGCGTGATTGGAAAAAATTGTGAAAGGGATTCGCAAGCGGAAACAAAATCTCAATTCTACGTGATAGGGTTGATTATTTTCGACTGCTACTAACGTATTTTTTTAAATGTAATTTTTGTATTAAGAGTTTGAAAAATGAAGATTCCGTCGTAAAATGTATCGCTGTGAGTTTGAAATGAAAAATATTGTTTGTTAAATAACTCAACTCTCTTCAATCGTTATTTTTTTTTTTTTTTTGGGAATCGACTAACACACTAGTAAGCCAGGTTCAAAGTACTAACAGCCTGTCTCCATAAAACGAATTGTTTCGTTACAGATTTTGTAACTCTATACGTATCAATAAATGAAATGAAATCATCAATATTCGATGCGTTATAAAATGGATTTCAAACATTATTGAATTCTTGTTATGTTAGATATCGCCATATGCAACACAATCTCAAAAGAACAAGCTGTGACTACTGATAAAAGTCCATTTTATTGCGCCTTCAATTTTGACAATTTATAACGAACGAACGAATTCGTTTTATGGAAACAGGCAGTAAGAATACCTGTTATTTCCGAAATTCGTTTAAAAGATGCCATAGTATCCGTTTTTTTTTAAAAAGCCTACAAAACCATCTCAAAACATTAGATGCCGATTCATTAAACCACCAACCATTTGCATTTAACGAAAAAGAGCAATTGTTAAATGAAACTAAATAGAAACTCTAAACTACATGCATATGTACATTATATATATATATAAATAATAATAAAAAAAACAAAACAAAGGTGCAGTAAACATTAAAAAAAAAATACATATATATCAGTACATCTTCCCCTTTGTCAAATTAAATTATATTGAAAAGAAACAGAATTTGTAATTAATATTAATTATTAAAATAATTTGCTATTAAAATCAAAAAAAGACACATTCAATGATATGTACTGTATTGCCAAATAGCAGCTGATTAAATATAAAGTATGACCATAAGATGGGTAATTATGCTACGTTTATGCGAACCTCTGTTGCAGTTCGATTTTCCGATACTTATATCACACTCATACTTGTGACATATCGTGAAATTATATGGCCTTATAGGCGGAAGTATAAACGTAGCATGACATGATGTTACAATTTCTCGTAAACAACTACAAATATAAAACATTTTATAAAATTTAGTTATGACATGTTTACGTTGAGGCAGATTAACTCGCTTTTGGGATTATTTTCGCAAATCGTATATCATGTAAATAATTAGATTTAACTGACTCAATGTAAACATATCACTACATACACATATACTTTTCTGTGGGGTCTAGCCATCAGACTTCATTAAATAATAATATACATATATTTTTTCTTGTGTAAAATTGTCATAATTCCAAAAAAATAATGGTCGATTTGTATCTTTGTGTTAAAAACAACGAAATAATTTCTTATGATTCATTTTCGGGTTCCCTTAAATTCATAAGAAAAGCTCAATTGATTGCCAACAGGTTTTTAAAACAAAATTTCTTTATTTATGACTGTTATAGAAATTAAAAAGAGTTTTTATCGAACAAAAAACAACATGAAATTTATGCAAAAATTGTTATTTAGTTTCCTCAAAACAACAAAAAAATATATATACAATTATTCTCCTCGTTGGTACATTTTATATACGATTTTTTACATATAGGTACATATTGTTTTAAAAAAAAATATCTTTTGTAAATGCATTTAATACATTTTTTATATATACATACATATATATATATATTTACCTAAAATTAGTTTAAAATATTTAATATTTACTATTTTTACTACTCAATTGTAATGACAAAAATAAAGAAAATGTGTTATCAAAGTTTTTATTTAATAAAACTAAATATTAAAAAAAAAACACACAAATTTGTTTTAAAAGAAGTATAAAGAAAATATTTCAAAGAATTGAATATTTTAATACATTTACATATTTATTATTTATTTGATATCAATAGACTTTTAGATTTAAAATCCGCTTAATTGAAATATAATATTTAAATGCATTAATTCGTTCATACACTTCACTCCGTTAATTGAGAAATCGCTTAGTTTAATCAATATCATTAAATCGCATTTCAGTGAAACTCCGTTTAATTGAAAACATTTAATCTTTGAACAAAATCTATGCATTTTAGCAATGTTACGTGTTGAAAAATGTGACGACTGTTCTTCGTTATTCCTTGCAGTGTCGGCAATCGCTATATGTGAGGGGAACCAGAAAATCCTGACGTCAGCATTTTAAGAGTAACAAAATATAAGAAATACCTTTGGCGAGTGGTTCCTATTATCTTGATGAAACTATGAGTGTCAGTCATTCCCGGCAGCTATGAAGCATATATCATTGCTGAAACGACAGCAGCCAGTTCCTTGGAGAAGTGGGCGATTCTGTCTGGCCGCCTACGATTATAGGACATATGTTTTACGATAAAATGGTGTTGATCCCATTAAAAGAACCATCCGAGAAAATCGCAAGCGGACCGTAAGAATAATTGTTTTTCAGCTAAGTGAGCCTTCTAGGCAGTAGGAATCGTCATGAACAAAATTATACTATTGATGGGTTTACATTCTGCAGGACTGTATTTACATATCCAATAGGTAGAAATGGGTTAAGGTATGACTGTTGAATCTTGATAGTAGTTGTGGATGTTTTTTTTTAATCCTCACCGTTTTCATACGATTTTGGGGCCATTTTTCGATTATTGTAATTAAGGCGTTGCATATTTTGTTTTGAACTAACAAAGTTGCGAAGATTTTTCGAGTTTCGTCCCAACAATTTACTGGAAAAAAATCGTCAAACGTTAGAATAAATATCCTTCGGGCATCGACTTTTTCGGATAATTTTATGGCGGAATAAAAGCTATAAATGGATAATTGTATGCAGCTTTAGCCTACATTTAGGCTAAATATATTCACAAGCGACATGTACTAACATGTATTGTGCAGTTCACGGTTTCATTTGGATCGTTGCCTCGCAGAATGACTGATCACTTTAATATAGAATTCTCGATTACGACAAATCTAGAACAATCTACGACACGAGTTGCAAATTCTTCTGTCGAATTGTTCACGACAGCTTAAGAAAATAAATAAATAAAATGACTATTAACAATGTACCTATAAATATTAAATGACTTTATTAAAATTGTGTTTTACTGATTTTGAAAAAATAACAACTCCAAAACAACTCCCCCACAATCCATTTCTTCTTACGAGGTACCACTATATGTTAAAAACGCCTACGACTACGCCTTCTACAATCATGTTGATGATCTGTGGCGCCATCTAGTGCGGGAGGTGTGCACATGCCGTAGTTGCCTATAATGCGGTGATTACACGGTACATCTGATGCATATCCATCGCGTGTACGTGTAGAATGACGGTTTCAAAAAAACGATAAAGAAAATTTATATATCGTTTTTTTTGTGTAGACTGTCATTCTACACGTACACACAATGATAAAGCATCAGTTGTATCGTGTAAACACCCCATGAGGTGGTTCGTACAAACTGTATTTTGTGCAAATATTTTGTCTGTCAAAGAAATTGTGTGTGTCTATAATAATTGGCATTGCTATATTTATTGTTGCAATTCTACGATTATAAATGCCGGCTGTTCTCTCTCCCTCTATCCCATGACCCTGCCATTACCTTTTGAATTGTCAGTGTCGTTCTTTTTCTGTAGGCCTTCGCGTTGGAAATTCACTTTGGCCAGTCGTTGCGTTGCTTTGATCTGTTAGTTTTCTTCTTTTCATCTGGCGTTTCGCGTGTCGTGTACAGTCGAAGGATTAATTTCAAAAATAAATAGTATTATATGTTATAAGTGTTTAAATGTTTGTGCGATAGGACCAAACGACAAGAATATATATAAACTAAATGAGCAAACTATAAGTATCCGGCGCGATAATTTGTAAAACTAGTCGGTGCAAAAAAAAAAATTGCCGGCGAGATTAATCGAGACTGGTACTGGTTGGTTATACGGAAAGAAGGTATGTATCCATCAATTAAAGTAAAAACTAAATTAAAATTGTAATGGTGATAACTTTAATTTGCTTTGGCTAGTTTCTCGGACGCGAAATTTTTTGCATTGTATCCGTGCCACTCAATAGCTAATTAAAAATGGCGCTCCAGCCATCGTACACTTGATTTGTTTTTCATTTAGATGGAGTATGGAGTCTACCACCCTCTTAGTGCTGCACTATCAAGCAACACGACTCTAGTAATCATTAACGTTATACGGGCCTGGTACCCTCTATGGGTAAATGGACTTAAATCGTTAATTTCTCATACTAGAAACTGAACATTCCAAACACTGCATCTCGCATTTGTCATAAAGACAGTGACTTAGTGCTGAACTGATTTCTTTTCGCTCGCCGCTACCTTGTTAGTTTCTGTTCCACCCCTCATTAATATGCTTAAATTCAATCTAATGTTTTCTATTTCTTTTATTAATTTTCTCATAACAATTCGTCAATTCGTATACAGAATGCATTTCCATGTGTACATGCCGTATATACATATATACACGGCATTTCCATGTGTACATGCCGTATATACATATATACACGGCATGTACACATGGAAATGCTTTGATGGTCTTCTGGGTTGCCAGCTTGGTGGTTTTTCGAGTACTAGTGATATTTCGTTGGAAGATAACACTGATTCAAATTTTAATCAAAGCGTCTCAGAAAAATGGTGGAAAGCATCTATATGGACTAATAAACGTCAGATGTAAGAATCATGAATTTAGTGATGACCCTCGCCAACATTGAAAAACAGGGCCCCAACAGACAACATGTCGGACATATTGTCCGACATGGGCGTTTACAAAAAAAAATCCGAAGTGTGCTTGTGCTGACGTCTCTTTCCCAGACTATATTTCGCGTATACAATTAAGCGAAAGTTCAAACATAAGCCGAAAACTGAGCGATATATTCATATATCGAAGTTGTTTATTGCCCCCCTTCCCTTTTTTACAGCGGTCCTCAACATCGAAATCGGTGAGCTGTGCGGTATACCTAGTTTGTTTACAGTCAACTTCGAACGTGTGCCTAGAGAAGTTAGATATTAAGATTTTACTCGTAAGGTTGCCGGCATTTGCAAGGTCGAAACAGCTAAAGAATCTTTTCAGTATACGAATTTTGGTTTCGTACATATCATACCCTAACACAGACATTCTTTGAAACCATGTGGGTTCTCAATATATACTCTGTCTAATCTAACTACCTTCTAAGTAACTAAAGAATTAGTGTGTCCATTTCCCCTTTGAGATTTTAGCTACCTAAATAATGGTCTTAAATAATGATGGGTATTCCTCGAATTAATTTAGTTTCTCTCCACATCTATTTGAGCAGGCCACACATCAATTGTAGTGTTGACACCGCGTTTGTTGTTTTACCTGAAGCGATGTTTTTTTTTTGCTTTACGACCATCTGGCAGCAATGATTCTTCGTTGTGTTGCTTTTTAGTTTTCCCTTTTATCCCGTCTTTCGCGTGTGCATTTGTTGTTGCCTTTTTTGCGCACACTACTTGCTCTTTAAATGCATCGACAGTTTTCCCGCTCACTTTATACATACATACCGTCTTGCTCTCGCGTCTTTTCTGGTTGTGCGATCCTTTCAAAATATCGAGGCTTTGTAGTATACATTTGAGGGTGGCTCTTTTTGGTTAGTATTAATTTGGAATCCCAAAGTGAAGGATTGCAGATCGCATTAGCGGCGACTCAAGGTGTTGTAAACGGCCAATTTTTTTTTTTTTTTTTTTTTTTATTTTATTCTTTTTTTTTTTTACATTTCCAGTTTACCAACAATATTTAAATCTAAAACTATTATCGAGAGGAACATTTCAAGAATCACCATCTGCATTTAGTGAAGTTACCACCAACTGCTCTTCGGACGCCTGCCTGCCTTAATTCAGGCTGAAATCGAAGAACATTGCCGTACAAGGCGTTGCGGCTCTCTCAAATTCTCTCTAAAGTCCGTTACAGCATCGTTAGAGCCAACAAAATGCAGAATGGCAGTGGGGCATCTGGCAGCGGTGGTGTATCCATCGAGAAAATGTACCAAAAGAAATCTCAATTGGAACATATTCTGTTGAGACCTGATACTTACATTGGTTCAGTGGAGCATACCAAAGAATTGATGTGGGTTTACAATGAGGAAAATAATCGCATGGTCCAACGCGAAATTTCGTTTGTTCCCGGTCTGTATAAGATTTTCGATGAAATCTTGGTTAACGCCGCCGACAACAAACAACGAGACAAGTCGATGAGCGCCATTAAAATTGACATTGAAGCTGAGAAGAATACGATTTCGGTGTGGAACAATGGCAAGGGTATACCGGTTACAATGCACAAGGATGAAAAGATGTATGTACCCACCATGATTTTCGGTCATCTTTTGACCTCCTCCAACTACAATGATGATGAAAAGAAGGTAACGGGTGGTCGTAACGGTTACGGTGCCAAATTGTGTAACATTTTTTCCACCACGTTCACCGTTGAAACGGCTTGCAAGGAATATAAGCGATCGTTCAAGCAAACCTGGGCCAGCAACATGACGAAAACCACAGAGCCGAAAATAAAAGATTTCTCTGGCACAGACTACACCAAGATTTCGTTCAGTCCGGATTTAACCAAGTTCAAAATGGACCGCTTAGATGAGGACATGGTGGCTTTGATGTCAAGAAGAGCTTTTGATGTGGCTGCCTCCACTAAGGGCATTGCTGTGTATCTCAATGGCAAGAAGTTGGCGGTGAAGAATTTTAAGGATTACATTGATTTGTATGTCAAAAATGAGAACGAAAGCTCCGGACAACCCGTTAAGATCATCTACGAGCAATGCGGAGAACGTTGGGAGATAGCTTGTTGTCCTTCGGACAGAGGCTTCCAACAGGTGTCTTTTGTAAATTCCATAGCCACCTATAAGGGTGGTCGTCATGTGGATCATGTTGCGGACAATATCATTAAACAGCTATTGGATGTGTTGAAAAAGAAGAACAAGGGTGGTATTAACATCAAACCCTTCCAGGTCCGCAATCACATTTGGATCTTTGTCAATGCGTTGATTGAAAATCCTACTTTCGATTCGCAAACCAAAGAGAACATGACGTTGCAAGCGAAGAGCTTTGGATCGAAATGTGTTGTAACGGAAAAGTTTATTGGCGCCGTCGCTAAGTCGGGCATAGTGGAGTCTGTGTTGTCGTGGGCTAAGTTTAAAGCTCAAAATGATATCGCCAAGACGGGTGGCAAGAAATCTTCTAAAATTAAGGGTGTACCCAAGTTGGAGGATGCTAATGAGGCTGGTTCTAAAAATTCCTACATGTGCACTTTGATTCTCACAGAGGGAGACTCAGCCAAGTCGTTAGCTGTATCTGGTCTGGGTGTTATTGGTCGTAATTTTTACGGTGTTTTCCCACTGCGTGGTAAACTTTTGAATGTCCGCGAAGCCACCTTCAAACAGCTGGCCGAGAATGCTGAAATCAATAATCTTTGCAAAATTATTGGCCTGCAATATAAGAAAAAATATCTAACCATGGACGATATAAAAACCTTGCGTTATGGCAAAGTAATGATCATGACAGATCAGGATCAGGACGGTTCGCATATCAAGGGTCTGCTAATCAACTTCATACATACCAACTGGCCGGAATTGCTGCGCTTGCCCTTCTTGGAGGAGTTTATTACACCCATTGTTAAGGCAACAAAGAAAAATGAAGAGCTGTCTTTCTACTCCTTACCGGAGTTTGAAGAATGGAAGAACGATACTCCCAACCAAAATACGTACAATATCAAATACTACAAAGGTAATTATTTTTTTCAATTTCAATGTCTCCCTTAACAATATAACAATTATTGTTTGATTTCACAGGTTTGGGTACATCCACATCCAAGGAGGCTAAAGAATATTTTCAAGATATGGAACGTCATCGTATTCTTTTCAAATATGATGGCACCACGGACGATGACAGTATTGTGATGGCTTTCTCCAAGAAACATATTGATGCTCGTAAAGAATGGCTGACTTCTCACATGGATGAAGTAAAGAGACGCAAAAATCTGGGCTTACCCGAACGTTATCTGTACACCAAAGGCACCAAAGCGGTCAGCTACGCCGATTTTGTCAATTTGGAACTGATTCTTTTCTCCAATGCTGATAATATCAGATCAATTCCCTGCTTAGTCGATGGCTTTAAACCGGGTCAACGCAAAGTTATGTTCACTTGCTTCAAACGTAATGATAAACGCGAAGTAAAGGTGGCCCAGCTCTCCGGTTCTGTGGCTGAGATGTCCGCCTACCATCACGGCGAAGTTTCACTACAAATGACAATTGTAAATTTGGCCCAAGACTATGTGGGTTCTAATAACATAAACTTGCTTGAGCCAAGGGGTCAGTTCGGTACTCGTTTGACGGGTGGCAAGGATTCTGCTAGCGCTCGTTACATTTTCACCATTATGTCACCCTTGGCTCGTTTGATATTCCATCCTTTGGACGATCCACTTTTGCAGTATGAAGTCGATGATGGTCAAAAAATTGAACCTCAGTGGTACATACCAGTTATTCCCATGGTACTGGTTAATGGCGCCGATGGCATTGGTACCGGCTGGTCAACCAAAATATACAACCACAACCCTCGGGACATTATGAAAAATATCCGACGCATGTTGGCCAAGGAGGAACCAATACCGATGCATCCATGGTAAGGAAACACATGAAACTAATTATCTGAGGGGCAATTCTCATTGCTTTGATTTTCGTTTTACCATTATACAGGTATAAAAACTTCCGTGGTGACATAGAGTACATATCGGATGGCCGTTACATTAGTTCCGGTAATATTCAAATTATTCAGGGCGATAAAATTGAAATCTCTGAATTGCCCATTGGAACTTGGACTCAAACGTACAAGGAGAATGTTTTGGAACCATTGTCAAACGGTTCGGATAAGGTTAAACCAATTATTGCCGATTACCGTGAATACCACACCGATACGACGGTGCGATTTGTCGTCACTTTGTCGCCAGGCGAGTTCGATAACCTCAATAGTGAGGATGGTGGCTTCCATCGTGTATTTAAATTAACCTCCTCATTGTCCACCAATCAAATGCATGCATTTGATGAAATGAATTGCCTCAGACGTTATCCCACATCGTTGGATGTGCTGAGATCATTCTTCCCTCTCCGTTTGGATTATTACGGCAAACGTAAAGAATATTTATTGGGAATGTTAACGGCCCAAGCAGACCGTCTTACCGACCAGGCTCGTTTCATTTTAGAGAAGTGTGAACGGACGCTGGTGGTTGAAAATAAAAAGCGTAAGGCGATGATTGATGAACTGATTAAACGTGGTTATCGTCCCGATCCCGTTAAGGAGTGGCAACGTCGCATTAACCTACAAATGGACGAAGAGCCCGAGGATGAGGAGGAGGAAGGCGCCGGTGAGGAAGACGCTTCAACTTCAACCATCGTAAAGAAGGAGAAGAAAGCAACCGCTGTCGACCCAGAAAAGGCATTCCAAAAACTGACCGACGTTAAGAAGTTTGATTATCTGTTGGGCATGTCAATGTGGATGTTGACCGATGAACGTAAGAATGAGCTGTTGAAGCAGAGAGACCAAAAATTATCTGAATTGGCTGCTTTAAAAGCGAAGACTGTTGACATGTTGTGGTTGGACGATCTCGATGAATTGGAGAAGAAATTGGATGAAGTTGAAGAGAAGGCACGCCTCGACGAATTGGGCATTAATAAGAAACAGGCCAAGGCTTTGGCTAAGAACAAGGCGGCTGCAGCTGTAGCAACGAAAAAACGTGGTAGTGCTAAGGACGGCGGCAATGCCGATGTGTTCCCCGATCCCCGTGGCGTTAAGGTCGAATTTAAGATTACTGATGAAATAATGAAGAAGGTAGCTGCAGCAATCGCCTCGGTTAACAAGGTGAAAAAAGAGAAGGTCGAGAAGAAAGTTGTTGCCAAAGGCAAAGACGATGTCAAACAGGAAGAAGGTGATGAGTTCGATGATCTGGTTGAGGGTGACAAAGCACCGAAAGTTAAAAAAGAGCCAGTACCAGGTGGAGCTAAGAGAGGGCGTAAAAAGAAAGAAGACGGGGTTGGCGATGGACTTAAGCAGCCTCAGCTTAATTTCAAACCAAAAGGGGTAAGTTTTGCAGCACGAGTTGATAATATTATATAAATAATACAACTATTTACCCATTTCAGCGAAAGAAGAAGGGTGGCAGTAGTTCGGAAGAGGAGGTGTTGGCATCGGGTAGCGATGTTGAAATGCATGTCACCGAGGTGGCTCCACGCGCCGAACGACCAGGACGTCGCGCGGCGACGACGAAGAGGATTAATTATTCTGGCCTTTTGGATTCAGAGGGAAGTGAAAGCAGTGATGGTGAAATGGTATTCAAAGACAACGATGCCGTAAAAACGCCAAAAACAACCACTACTATTCAAATATCGGGTGATGAAGACAGTGAACTGGATGATTTCAAACACGAAGATGATACGCCGGTAAAAAAGAAACCTGCCGTTAAACGTCCACGCAAAAAGGCAATGTCCAGTCCAGACAGCGGCGAAGATGATAAAAAGGTTTGTATCAGCAACTAATTTATATAATATATAGTAAGGCAATTCATAAAACCATTTTAAATTTGCAGAAAAAGAAGAGAATTATTGTTCCAAGCGACAGTGATGATGATTCCGATTTTGAGGCTTAAGTTGGAGCTACTTGTCGGCGTTTTACTAATTATACTAATTTTAAACACATATTGGAAGTGCGTTTCCAATTTCTCAACACACATTCAACGTTGTCGTTTAGTAAGCATCCCTATACGATTTCGAATCCCATCCGAGTTATAGTTTGTCATTAATTTGTATTTTTTTAACAGAAGTTTTTAATTTTATTTAAAACATTCAAATCACATAATATTTAACAACAACAAAAAATGTTAAGTTTTAATTATCCATTTCACCATTTGAATCGAATTAAGAAATGTTCTTTTACCCCCACCCCAGCCAAATGGATAGACAAATGACTCAATTTTTTATATTAATTAATTCTCCCCGTTTATGTTTAAATATATCTAACATTCAAGCAAAACAAAGAAACCAATTACAATTTATTTTTCATGTATATCTTTAGTTTTTTTTTTTTGTAAATACATTTTTTTTAATCTCCGCGATATTTTTGTTTTTGCTTACAAAAACCTCAAAAATATCTCACACTATATAATTAAATATAATAAAAAGAAAACAATTTTAAATAAAATTTAAAGTTCGCTGTTTTATTAAAGCAGTTATATATGTACACACGTAGACTTATTTAAAGAATATTTTAAGCCATACATTTTATTAGATATTTTGCCCTGGCCCCGTATAAACTGTCCATTCACTTTGCAACATGAGGAAATAGTGATATGAGACCATATATATTGTGGATTGTCGGTAAGTACTAAAACGATTGTCTTCTGCATGCGGGAATGTGCTTCTATTTTTAAGAGTCAATCAAAGTTTTATTGATGGATCAAACATGATATGTAACTTCGGGGATATTTCTGATATAGTATAAATGGTCCTTTTCCGATATAGCAGGAATGAGTTGCTGCCTCTGGGTTTCTGTAATAACGTTTGTGACATCATACATGCATTCCACAGTTGCTACAAAACTCGTGTTGGAAGAAAATATTGGAACTTCGTATTCAATCACTCTGAGCGAACCTCAATGTATGTTGACTGAGTCGCCGGCATCATCTCTATTTAGACCTATCTGATATCCACCCAAGGTGAAATTCTGAAAATAAACACCTGAGGCCCTAGAAAACATTTTTTCATTTAATTACAATAGAAAGTAAATGGGTTCAAGGCCGGGTGACAGGCCATATGGTCAGATTTTTGCAGCGACAGGTCAAAGCCTCTGGTGGGAATCGGATCCACACACTGATAGGCAAGCACGCTACCACATCGCCTACACATATAGCAGTTTCGATTTAGGTGCCACCAAATTCTTTTTTTTTTAAAAGATTGTGTCTAAAAAATATACGAACGATTCTTCAGAACGAATGTAGGGGTATAATCAGATTGGCAAATATACAACAATCGAAACATACATCTGATCGAGTCAACAATGTGAAGATTAGATACCTGATGGGTTTTTTTTGCCTAGCACGAAAAGAAAAATATATTGGCCGTAATCAAGTGTATTATTGTCATACAGACTTGAAGTAAAATGAAATTATTAGGGATATTCGTGAGCTGATGTCTATCGACGTGAATGCCACACACATGTTATCATGTAAACAGTTTTACGACTGTATGCTAAAAGGAATTTACGTTGTTGATAAACGTTTGTTCATGGTATATCTCCATGGAAGCCATTTGCAGTGTAATCTTCAGTTCTTTATCTTTGTTGCATATTTGTTTTTTTATTTTGTTCATTATTTAATTACTATATGTATATAATCGTACGTACGTATGTTTATCAAAATCATTGTATAAAATACAAAACAATAATATGTAATTATTTTGTTGTGTTCACATTAAATGCTTAGATTTCCTTTGTTTCACGCTCCAGCCACGACAATGTCAGTGTGTCCTGTTCCTTCTTCAGCAGGGGCGAAAGTGTTTCCCAAACGAGACGATGATAGTCGTTCAGTAACTTCTTCTCCTCCTCCAGCAACAAATCCATCTTGATCATTTTCGTTTGCTTGGGACACAATGTAATTGTTTTGAATGTAAGTGCACCGCGGCCATTAAAGTCATACTTTGAAGTGGCTGGAACGATTTGTACGATATCCTCAATGCGTATACCGAATTCTCCATCCTGATAGTATCCCGGCTCGTTTGAGATGAACATGTTCTCTTGTAGACCGGGATCATCGGGCATTAGGCGAATTCCAACACCCATTGGACCTTCGTGGACGTTGAGGAAATGACCAACGCCATGACCGGTGCCATGGCCATAGTCCAAACCCACATCCCATAGAGCTTTCCTGGCCAACGTATCCAAGACCTGACCTTTCACCTTTTTGGGGAAAATCGTAGAGCCCAAACACAGTTGGCCCTTCAGGACGCGGGTGTAGGTTTCTTTTTGAAATTCAGTCGGTTCGCCAAAATGCAAGGTACGAGTGACATCTGTTGTACCATCCTTATACTGGGCACCAGAGTCACAAAGATAAACCTCCTGAGCGTTTATGGGACGATTGGTTTCTTTAGCCGGCTGATAGTGAATCACTGAACCGTTTGGACCCGATGAACTTATTGTGGTAAAACTTAGACCCATGAAATGGTCCTGTTTCGATCGGAACTCCTCCAATTTTGCAGCTCCTGACATTTCGTCCACGTGCTGTTTGTTCGCAACCATCTGTTCCAGCCATGCAAAATATTGGCACAGGGCAACACCATCGCGAATGTGAGAGTTAATGAAACCTAATACTTCCGTAGGGTTTTTAATAGCTTTGGCTACAGCTATGGGTGTAATTTCCTGATGGCGATGTTTCTTCGGAATCAGTGCGTTCAGGTAGTAGCTCGAACTAGGCGAAATCCAGATCTTACCATCATCAGTACTTTCGGCAAGGCGACCCAGCTCTTCTCCAATTGCTGAATAGTTGTATAGGCTAAGCTCAATGCCGTTATTGGTTTGATGATCTTTAAAATCTTTTGGAAGTTTGCTGGAGTCGACAAACAACATTAGCTTGTCATGGGTGATGATCAAATACGAAAAAAATACGGGATTGAAATCGATATCGGAACCGCGCAAATTCAGGAACCAAGCAATCTCATCCAAAGCGCTGATCACTAAAGATTGCGCTTTCTTTTCAGTCAACTGCTGCTTAATATGCGACCACTTATCGGCCACCGTTTGTCCAGCGAAGCTTTTATCCAGGGTTATAATGGGATTTGAAGTCACTTCCGGCTGATCTTTTCCCCAAACAATGTCGACTAAATTCTCTTCGACGGGTATAACGGTACATTCAGAGCCGACTAGCTCCTTCTCAATGGGTTTCCACAGACGATACGAAAACAATTTTGGATCAACACCAACTCTACTGCCTTTCGGGAGATTCGTGGCCAACCAATTAGCAACACTGGGAGTGGTGGGTAGACCATCTTTCATCAGGCACCAATTGGCATCCATTTGCTTTTGAGCTTGTTGATAGTAACGACCATCTGTCCAGAGCAACGCTTTATCCACGGTTATCACGGCCGTACCGGCAGATCCATCAAAACCGCTGACAAACGCTCTACGTTCATCGTGTTGACAGATGTACTCACTTTGATGGGCATCTCCAGACGGCACAATGTAGGCGGCCAGAGAATCATGGAAGCCGGGTGGTCGCAGCATCAGCTGACGCATCTTGTGCAAAATTTCCGTTGTGTCCTTCATTATACGCACTGTTACGTGTATTAACGAAGTGAAGTTAGTATTAAATGAAAAACAATGTTATTCTATATATACTGTACTTGCTTATCACACCACAAAACCTCTTTGCGGAACGTCGGTGATAAATTTCGTGTATATATTGCTGCGGCTAAATGGTGTAAATCAAATAATGAAATGATTACTGCTGACTCACACAGACACAAACAAACTAAAAGGCCCAATTAGTCTTGACGGTCAGCTGTTTGAGTTGGGGTTGCATTTTGCATGTGTTAGAGAAAGACAACTAAAATTGACGGTAGACTTCTGCAGGTTGCAGAATCCACCGTCAAACATCAACCGTCAAGACCGATCAGCTCTTTATTGTTTCGTTTATAGTTATGAGTAATATACTTATAAAACTTATAAAAGAAGACAAATTATATTTTGTACAAATGCTCTTCAAGTAGCTGTTTTTGTTTTGACTTACCGTCGTCTACCGTCATAACTAATCGCACAATATTGAGTCTAACGTCAACCGTCAAGACCAAGATGTGTCAGCTGATCACTTGCAACGTTTACTGGTTGACTACTTGGGGCGTAAGCCACGATGTTGATCAACAACTTTCGCATGCTTTCTAAGCCACAAACAGCTGATTTCGAAAACACTAATACACTAATTAGCTGACACTATTCGCCGTTTGGCTTAGGCAGTTTAAAGTCGTCGCCGAAGCGCTGAAGCTTTTAAAGTCGCCAGAGGAGAAGCTATGAAAACAGCAAAGAAAATACGCTAAATGTGGTTTATTGGACAGAGAAAACATTCTCATTATTTATGGATTCCAATTGTATTCTTCTTCTGCTAGCTTTGCAGTAGCACATCCTATTAACTAAATTGTCCAAGAACTTGGTGAATTGCGAGTATTCCCCAACACTTCTTGTCAAGGGCTCTACAGCAATAACTTTAGAAATAAGTTGGCATTACTTCCCAACGTTGTCCAATTGTAAAGCGATTCGGCGACTTTCTGTCACTGCGAAAATACATAATGATATTAAACTACTAGACGATTCACCTGGTTAAATATTAATTGATTTTTTATATTTATCTCATACTTCGCAAGTATACGCCTTTTGTTTATTGTAAATCTTCTCCGTTTATCGTCACTTTTGCAATATACAACGCACTGCGATCTGCAATAAAAATCCCCATTTCCAAATCAGATGCTTTAGCACCACCAGCGTATTGCTAAACTTTAAGCAGACTTACTATTTTTTTGTTTGCTGGTTTTATACGAAAAATACCACCACTTGCACATCGTACTAAATAACAAAAGCTTATTTTCTTTTGGGGATACGAATTTTATAAATATTTAATCATTATAGTACAACTGTATTATATATTTATGTAAACACAAGCGAAACAATGAAGATTACAAGAGCTAAACCGAACGGAGAAGATAGGAAACTGTAGCTTCAACAGTTGTCGGTTGTATGAACAAGCACATTTTCGGCGTCAAAGAAGACTTTTTCAGGAGACAACGGCAGAAGTAATCATCTTCGTTGGCGGGTAAGGATACTACCAATGGTAGAATTCCACGGAAGAATCATTAAATGGATATTCATATATCATCTTGTAGCTAGTATGTACGAAAATAGATGATAAAGTCTTATGAAAGACTGAATACAAAAATAATTATAGATCTTACAGATTTTTTCGCCGGAGGATAATAGTAGCTCTTGTAAAAGACCGTTTGGGAGAATAAGAGTAGCCCCTGTAGGCGACTTGTCAGCGAGTAATCGCAGGTTTTCTAGGTTACGTTTCGCAGCTCTTGTAGATCACTTCATCGTAGGATAATCGCAGGTTTTGTACAATATGTCTCGCGAGATAACCGTAAGATTTAAAAACGCCAGAGGATAATCACAAGTTTTGTGGATTACCTTGCGTAGGTCTTCAAGTCGTCTATCTTCATCAGACAATAATTGTAGATCATATAGGAAACATTCAGATGAGAATTGTATGACTTGTAGATTATTTCGGCGGATGATAATCACAGGTCCTGTAGAAGACTATTTGAGGGAATAATAGCAGCTGTGGCCGATGGCTTCGTCAGACGATAATCACCGGATATGTAGATTACATTTCGTAGCTCCTGTGGAAGACTTTATAAGTGGGTGTTATAAAATAGTTTTTCTTGTAGTTTTTTTTTTCGGAGAAGGATAATCGTATATCATATTAAAGATCTTTTTCAGAGCATTCTTGTAAATAGATATTTAAAATTTGGGCGGATGATAATCGTAGGTGTTATTAAAGATCTTTTTCAGATGATAATTGTAGATATTCCATATTTGGGCGGAGGATGATCGTAAGTCTTCTTAAGACTTTTTCATAATCATACATTTAATCTTAGGAATTATTGAAGACTTTTTCCAATTACAATCTTAAGTCTTGTAGATTATTTCGGTGCAGAATAATTGGAGACTTTTTCATTATTGGAGACTTTTTCATAGAAAAATAGTTCAGAACAAACTACTTGATCTTATAGAAAACTATACAAAATGTAGAAAAAATACTTCACAATCATCATAGAAGGCTTCACAATCGCAGGATTTATAGAAGATTTAGGTTTAATAGAATATGTCGCAATCGTAGGTTTCATCGAAGACTTCTTAGGTTCTTGTACAATATGTCTCGCGAGATAACCGTAAAAAAACGCGCTACCTCAACGACGGTGGCATAGACAAACTGCCCCAAAAAAGAGAAAGTTTTCTTCAATATTAATAAATAAAAAATAAATAGATGAAAAATTCCCCAGGTCCCGAGTAATTCTGAAAAACGCTCATATAATTTATGAAAAATCGGCGTTCCCTTTGTATGGGGATTATATAAAATTGACAGAAATTAAATGCATTTTGGAGCTTATATCGGGAGGAGGTTCAATGTGACAGTGAAACGAAATTACACCTGGCAAATTTCATTTAATGGCGACCTGTACTTTGATTACATGTTTAACTGGCACAATAGATCTACGTCAGGACACCCATACAATCTAATTGAATCATAATATTTATATCAGTTTAAGATAATGCAGTGTTTACTTGGTTAGTTTAACTTTTGATTAGCCTAATTTCTGTTGTAAAATCATATTCTTATTCCTTCCTTATCTTTTGAGTTCATTATAACATCATACAGTGTAAATATATAGTAAATATTTCTTTGGCTACTACTTTTCTTGTTTCTAAATATAATTTTTATTTCAAAATCTTGTTTTCTCTAAAATGTGTGTTTGTTTTTAAAAATACATGCATCAAATTTCAAATTTGTACATAAAAAGCATTTTGCATTAAAAATCGTCTTAAAACTTACAAAAATATAAATAAGAAAAATGCAAATAATAATTAAGTATATAACTAATGCAGAATTTTCTCAATTGGTTTAATATAAACTAGTTTTCTTCATGATACGCAGAAATTCATCTTGATTCACTTCTCCATCATTATCGAGATCAGCCTCATCAATCATTTCACGCAATTCCTCATCCGTAAGTGTCTCACCTAGTTCACGGGCTACTCGTTTCAGGTTTTTAAACGATATCTTGCCCGTGTCATCGTCATCGAATAAACGGAATGCCTTAAGTATTTCCTCTTTTGTATCCTTTTCGGCCATTTTCATTGTCATCAAGTGGAGAAAATCGTTGAAACTTATACGTCCCGTGCCATCCTTATCGATTTCGGCAATCATGCGTTTAATCTCCTCCTTCTTGGGCTCAAACCCCAAAGCTCTGATTGCCACCTTCAGTTCTTTTACTTCGATAAAACCGGTACAATCGACATCAAACAGATCGAAGGCCTCCTTAATATCCGCCTTCTGAGCATCGGACAGTTCAAATTTAGGCCCAGACTTTTTGCGTCCAGTGCTAACACCAACAGCTGTAGTAGTGCCACGCTTGGTAGCGGCTGCTACGGGTTCTTTAGTCGATGTACGTTCCATGCTGTTCATGTTTTGATAGTAAAAATAAAATTATTGATAGTTGTTGTGATGATAATGAAAAACGACGCACGGCTCACCTTCTGTTTTTATTTATAATTGATAAATAGACACGGTTGCTCGGTCTGAGTGTTTGGATAGTATGTGATAGAAAATATAGTATCCTTGGTCACCTCTATTGTTTTTATGTAATGTCTGTTATGTGTGCAGTTTTATCGCCTTTTTATATGGTATCGAATTTTAAATGAATTTTGTTTGTTCTTTCGTTAGTTTCTTTTTTTTGTACCAGCTGACTGAATTTTCATTTCAACCACCCACCCTTAACGAAGGAGTCTTGTATACGTTGGAATGGTGTTTTGTAGTGGTTGAGTACGTGTGGTGTTTTTATGTGAACAGGTTGGTCGCGCTGTTCCTATTTTTAGTTTTGAGAAAATACGACGTGAGAAGGATTCAACAGCTTCTAAAGAGAGAGAGAGTATTTGTACAAAACACAATGGCGGCATCATGCGCATCTTTTGTAGTATGTGTGCACTTCAATGTTGATAAGCAGATTATTTGATTTTGTTCTTTGTGTTTGTACACGAAGCTTTCAATTCAAAAACATACAGCAAACAAAAATTGACTCACTTAAAAATTAAACCAAATTAATCGAAAGGCCCAACATACATGATTTTAGTTTAGTGTGACCTGTGCTAAATTGACAAGCTAAAGTATTGTGTGACGCATTGAAGCGAATTTACCGTCACTGTGCTCCATTGATTATTTCAATCACAATAGAGCGATAATCGTGACCAAGTTTTTTAACCGGGACACCCGGTAAAATAACAAAATTCATTTGCTTCCAAATCCTCAGAAAACAAAATGACCACACCATTACCAATGAAGTTAGTGTGGTCTGGAAATATATTTTCCACCGAACACCGCTCGACTCTTGTTATGGCTACTGAAGCGTATGCTGCCCATAACGCCGCCACGCTAGCAACAAGAGATGCATGGGAGATATATCAGAAGGTAGGAATTGAGAAAAATATATTTCCGCCGAGATGAAAATGGAGATCTAGCGACGGACATGTAAGGCCAATGAGAATAGGCGAACTGAAGACTCTGTTGGAGAAAATGGCCCGATAGATTGTCATTACCCAGTCTGACCGTGTACTACTGGCTGAGCTGTTTAAGGGTAAAGCTGATAAGTTAGCTACGAGCGTGCGCAGTTTGATTAAACGATTGCAAGCCAGATGCTTGGAATGTCCATAAAACTTTCCAAATTGCATAAAAAATAAATAGGGGAGGACCTGCCCAAGCCAGAAGCACAACAATACAATGGCAAGGCATGTTGCACACTTAGCTGACATCGATATCAATACATCTTTGACTACTCCATTTCCAATTGTTGAAAACAAATCAGCGAAAGTGGTTTGGTGTAACAGGTGACAAAACTATGCCCATAACATCCACGCTCTAGTGTAGAGGGTTGCAGTAGCAACATCACGGTGGTGGAAATTTGTATAACTTGGATCCGCAATCAGCAAAAATAATTATGTCAGCCCACAACTAAAACAAATAGTTGGTCTTATTATACGGCTTATTACGGCCGTCATAAATTGGTAACTGCGCGAGCAGTAAAGCCGTGTTAGACGTATTGAGAAGGACAATTCTTTACACACATATTCGCGGAAGAGAAAGTAGTCTGGAGCATCAAACGTTGGCTAAGACAAGTTGCACGAATGGATAAAACTTCTCCGAATCTAAGAATCTTTGACAGCGATTTTGAGGAACCACACAAATGGGTAAGTTCCAAACTGCTGTAGAAAGATCAGGGGATTGACGGATGTGCCGTAAACTAATTCCAATACAAAAAGTTTACGGCTGTTTTTAATTTTAAATGTTGTTTCTCAAACTGCCGTGAAATGTTTTTCGAACCAAATTACAATGGAAACCCCGTGTCTGATTTTTCAGACAAAATTTTTGGCTATTTCCAGCTGCTCTAAGGTCCATATTGAGAAGCGAAAACTAGGGGAGGGCTGAGTCAATAGGGCCTTGTAAGCGAATGATGTGAGGTGCGTGAAATGTTGAGTTGTTTAACCCTCTAACAGGCAATAATTGTGTTTAATTTTATAAAAATATTTCATAAAAAAATTATCCCTCTGTAACCTATTATAACTTGCAACCTTTTTTTTTTTACCAGTTATGCATAAACAAATATTTTTTATGAAATTAAACACAATTAATGAAGACATCCTTAAATCGGTGGCTAGTCGGTTTTCTATGACTGACTTCTACCTTCTGAGCTACGACAGCCACTTGCGGGTTATTAGTGTTTTCCACTAGCATGCCAGTCTCAAAATCGTTTTGCTTTCGTACAACACGCATGGTGGCTGCCTAGTTTCGTCCACAAACGAAATGTGTGGTCTACACAGTGTCCATTACTTCCTAATGTTCAATCAGTAACTTTCTGTACAGATTTCCAGCGGTCCCCATCCACTGCACAAAACGGGTTTGAGTGAATGTCAATATGATATCGACTAAATGTATTTTATAATCGAAACTCTGTAAAAAATAATATTATTTAATCAACACACAAAGTTCTAAGACCACAAATTTAATAGATATTGTATCACCAATTCGGCTTTGGTCTTGGGTATTTCCTCTGTTGAATACCAACTTCGACAAAGCTGAACAAAATTGGTCAATAGATCCGTTATAAGTTCCATTTCAAAAAATGATGAAATTAGCCAAAACGATACCGTAATAAAGGTTGCAACGGATGCAATTCCACGTAAATCTGTAAATTGAAGCCAAAAACATTTTAGAATATACGTAAGAATTTATATTAACTCTGTTATATGTGTCGGTGACTGTAATAATGGTGTAAGTCACCTACAATCGATACATTGTTTCTCAGGAAACACGCATCCGTTTCTAAAAAAGTTGTCGACAAAATTGCAAGATTCTGTGGTTGGATATTGTCATGTGTATATATTTCATATGGAAGTGGATAGGTAAACAATAATGAGGACGACACCCGACCCACGTTGATGATGGTTTCAACAACGTCATGATATTCTCGATCCTTGGAGATTTGAAAATACGCAATCGGGTTCCCCAAAATCAGTGAAAACTAATTTTTAATGGATAAATTTGTTTAACGATTCTTTACAATTACCATTTTTGTCGGATGTATCGTTATTATTTTGACTTGGATTTTGGAAAGACACGATTGAACGATACAATATAACAAATTAAAGGTTATCATATTGAAAATGATATATTTATATAAAAAAAATGTTTGAAGATCAGTGGCAAAATTTGTTTTTTAAGTACAGGGAGTCATATATTTTTATTATCCTAATAGCTAGCTCCCTATCGAACGAAACAAGCCATATTTGAAGAAAATGTATGTATAAATGTTGAAGTTGTGATACTTTTTGTAGAAGAAAAGAAACTACCAGACTACACACCTCGAAACTTCTGTTAATGGTATCCAAAGAAGTGAGGGAAAACGTAATCTTCGGTCATGGGAGACCTCATCCTTTTATTACGGACGTTGCCCCATGTGTGATGCAATATAAAAAACATATATATACAACTTACCGGAATAGTATTTTATATTTGGATCCGTCATCGAATATACCCTATTGGATGCTTGTTGTGATGGCTGCCTGAATTGTTTTTGTCTCTTCGGCATATAAGGAGGACTCTGTGGTACAGAGGAATTTGAAACTAGTGATGATATGTAAGTCGTCATTGACTCATCATCAGTTTGTGTTTGGGCATTTGTATTATTCATGGCCTTGTTGAGTGGGTCCTTACTATGACCCGAAACAATGTTATCCACATTACTACGGGGAGTAAATGTTAAACGAAGTTTTTGGGCCAAATTTCTTCGAGCGTGCTGGAAGTGTGGAAGAATATAGCAGTATTTAAATATAAAATTATGTGCTTGCACAATACCCTGGATATTTTAGTTTGTTTGTTATTATTTTCTTCAGCCGGAGCTTTGTTACTGGAAGGTGATCGTTTATGTGTTGATGGTAGGTTTGCCACTTCTGATATCATCAACGTTGAATTTCGGTCATACATATTTTGAACTACCTCATCTTCCAATGGTATATAATGTTTTTCCCCAGTACCTGTGACTGCAAAGGCACGTGGGAGTGCCGGCAACAGATTCCTACGGAAAATATCATTTGCTGGTGTTTATTGTTTCAAATAGAAATTATCTTACGATTCTTCTATGAAATTTGTGCGGGAACAATTGCAATTCATGGTGGTAGATGGACAACTTTGTTTGACATTAGGAAAATTGGGGACACGGGGACTGACTTGTACATGGTCCATTAGGGAATGCTCATTTACAAAGCTGACGGCGGTTTTCCTATGCGAACTGAATAATTCATATTATTCTAGTGATTTACGGCAGACACACATTTTTTAACTTACTTTGAGTATTGGGACATTACAGCAGAATACATAAAAAAATATAAATTAATGAATGTACAAAACGATTTTCAAAAATGACAATTACCATTTTCCATAATATTCACAATAAAGTTATTTATTTTGTAGGCCAAGCCTGAGGGATTATTTTGTTGTACAGGGTTTTCCAACAAGAGGTGTTATTTTGGTTTTCAAAGAAAAATAGAATTTTTATAAAAAAAAATGATAAAAATGACCCGATGTTTATTTCATAATAAAGATGAAGGTATGCCGTTTATAATGAAAAGAATATCAACCAAATGGCCACCACGATCACTCTTGCAGGACCATATCCTTTTCATGAAATTTTCCATAACCAAATCGCAAAGGGGCTGCGTATGTCCTCGATAGCCTCACGAATTCTATCTTTGAGGTCTTGAAGACAAAGGAAGAAGTCTAGAGATAACACGGTCCGGAAATTGTTCCCGTAAAAGAGCGATGATTTCGTTGCTTGTGTGGCACGTAGCGCCGTCTTGTTAAAAGTAAACGTTGTCCAGATCAATATCATCCAACTCCGACCCTAAAAAATCATTAATCATCTGTCGATAGCGCAATCCATTCATCGTAACTGTTGATCCAACCTCATTTTCGAAAAATGCCCTCCCGGACCATAAACCGCGCCAAACAGTCTCACGTTGTGTATGGAGAGGCTTCTCAATAATAACTCTTGGGTTTTCCAAGCTCCACATGCGACAATTTTGCTTATTGACATAGCCACGAGGTGGAAATGCGCCTCATCAGTCAAGATGATTTTTCGATGGAATTCCGGATCATTTTCATGCATTTCAAGGAACCAAACAGCAAAGACACGACGTTGTTGATGACCGGCCGGCTTGAGTTCTTGTGTTAACTGAACTTTATAAGTCTTGGGTCTGAAGTCTTTATGTAAAATACGGTGTACTGACGTTTGTGGAATGTTCAATTCCAAAGAATGGACAGTTCCGCGGAATGGACAAACCTGGGTTTTCTTCAACACTTTGAGCAATATTCTCTGTTGTTCTTGAGAGTTCTATTCTTCACATCACTAACTTGTCCCAACAGCTCGAATTTTTCCACCAATTTCTGTATAGACCAGGTGATTATTGACGACCCTTTTGCGAACTGTGACTGCAAGATTTTCACCATTTTTGTACTGAATTTTAATAATTTCAATGCGTTGTTGAAGCGTGTATCGTTTACTAATGGCGTAGTTTCTACTTGTCATTCAAAATACCACCTCTTGTTGGAAAACCCTTTATCTTAAAACCAGAATTTAATAAAGCCATTTCATAACGCTTCGAATATTGACGATTTGTAACGAACGTTTTATGGAAACAGACAGTTCAATAATTTTTTTATAAGTTTATGAAAATTTGTCTTTCGATTTCATAGTAGGACGATGTTCACTGCTTGACATTTTTCACTTAAATTAGGAAATTTCACAATACACGACCCAACAAACTGGTGCAATCATAGAAATATCAAACTATTTTTGATGTAGCACCAACAAGTGGCACAGTCACGCCACAGCCCATACAGGGTCAATCGACTGTCACAAACACTTATTCTTTGGACTATAATTTCTGGAATAGCAATGCAAAATTTCCCCAACTAAAGCCCGACTTTGTTGTATCTATGTGGTCTTAACAATGTGTCAGCTCTGACTCCAACCAGAATTGTAGAAACTATAGCAAATGCGGTAAAACAAAAAACAATTTTAGCGGTTTCTACCCCTATTTTAAGAATTCTATTACTCTTTTGATTGAATTGCTACATACATGCAACATTTCATGACAATATGTCAATTAACAAAGATTTCATTGAATATTCAATTTTAACATCAACATATTTTTATATATTTTTTTTTTTTTGCTAATTTTAAGAAAAATAACTTGATAGTTTCCTTACTTTTGTATAGTATTTTTTTGGTTGCATGGGGTTATTTATTATTACTAATTATATAGAGCACAGTTCACGCATTTGAGCTATATTTTCCATCTATTACTTAATGGAAGGTACATAAGTACGATGTGTTTTTGTTTCTAATCACTTTTTGCCCATTGTCTTTATTATTTTAAACATTTACTATCCGTTGAACGTTTTGTAGTTTGTAGGAAGCAAGTCTCCTACACATGTATATTTCCTATAAAAACTACACAATTTAATACCGTTTAATTAAAAAAAAATCCGTACAAATTATTTAAGTAGGATTGCATGTAATCTTTAAACTAATCTTAAACAGTTATAATGTAACGGTATAAATATGGAATTACATCAACACACATACATAGTTAATTCAAATAATGGAATAACGGGGAAATGTGAATTAAAATCAAGTCACTTAGGGCAGCAGTATTTTCACATGTTAAACCACACCCATCTTTGGATGACGAAAAGTGCTGGTCATCTACCGGCACAACGATGATGATGATGTGATCTTGAATGCCATGTAATTAAGCTGAAGATAAAAAGGCTTAACACTTACAGCCCACAAGACTTTGTCCAACGGAGCACAGACTATCTTGCACAAGGACCACAATCTCAATCCATGACGAAGTGGTGACAGCGGGTGCAAAATAGAATTTTATATTAAGAACAAGAGGATAAGCATGTTTTGGTCAGCAGAAGCTGAAAGTGCTGGCTTGTTTGCTTTTCTAAAGTTAAACTTTATGCAGATCGTATGTTAATTTCATAACTTTTTTACGAGGTGCTCTTCAACGTTTTCATTTCTTTTTTTTTTTTTTGCTTTGCTTTCAAACTGTCAACCTATCCTCTCTCTCTGCGTTGGAAGTGTATTTTGAAGTTCTTAACGTTTTTTTTTTGCTTTCAGTATTTTACATTTACTTTTCTTTATAACGCGCGAGCTTATGTCGTGTGTGTGTGTTGGCTTTATTTTTTTTCGCTGTTTTGTTGGGACTTAAATTTATATACGAAACGTGACTTCTTCAGGGGTTTGTGTATAAATAGGTGCGTTCTGGCCAGCGACATAATCAGTTTTATTCTTACGCGCATTTAAGGCGGTTGCAAACGCAGTTTCTGATTCTGATAAGTGATAAAAAAAGGAAATACATCAAAAAGTATTAAAAAGAAAAGATTGCCTGCCCACCACCAAAAAAAAGAAGCCTATAAACATTGTTAGTGGTTTATTTCCCATATGGAGCGGTGTTGAAAGTGTTTGAAATCAAAGAAAAAGGTGCTTAACAAATTAAATCAAGAGAACCGAACAAATTTGTGTCAGTAGTCGAATTTGTAGTGAACACAGAAATCAAAAAAAATAAAATAAAAAAATAGAAGAGGAAAGAACGTGCCTAGAATAAACTTATTAAATTCGAAACAATGAAATCAATTTATGTAGAATGTTTGGTAGCAAAAGAGTTTAGATTTTATTGAAAATAACATTTGAGAACAATTCGATATTTTTTAAAACAATTGTGTTAAATTGTGTTTTTTGATAAAACAAAAATTCAAGTTTATCGGATTTTATTTAGGAAAAGTGTGTGGATTTAATTGAAAATAATATTTAAAAACAATATTCCGACCTGACTTACACACACGAGTTTGACCAGATCATTTTCGAATTTATTGTAATTAAAATTATGTTTTACAAATGTGACTATCGAAAAATGAATGTGTTCGAAAAAATGTTGGGAATAAATCTGCCATTTGCAAGTGTATTGTCCGATTTGATTAAAAATGCACACAGACCTAGCTGAAGTGTGTTGGAGTATAAGTCTGGAAGATGAACCAAATGGGTCTAACCAGTAATGAGCTATAAAGGCCCGAAGTTGGAAACCTCGGTTGTCAGAAAATGTAAAAATGCATGTTGGTATTGGCAGCAGAAATCGAAATACAAAACAAAATATAGGATTCTTTCAATAGAATCCCACAATTCCTAAAACAAAGAATTCGTACACAAAAAAAAGGATGAATAAGTTTTGATTTTTTTTTAATTAAAAAGAAGAAAAAAAAATCAAATTTTGGTTTTATTACGGAACACGATTACATGGAGCTAACTCGACTGGTTGAGTTGTAGAGATCTATGGCGAGCTGATGTTTCAGGACTGAATGATCCAGTTTCGGCTATGGCAGCCACATTCTTGTCCGTACACACTCATAGTGGTCCAGAATCAAATGCACTTATCCAAAAGTCTATCCCCCGTATTCATAGAAATATGTAACAACTTTGTTAAGAAAAATTGTTTGTTGTATTTTCATACATTTTTCTGTATAAATTGATGTATTAAACATTTTTTAGTTCTGTAAAAAAAAAGACTGAGGGATAATCTTATTTCGGAAGTTAACTACATTTCGTATTTTTCGCTTTTAAGTGAGAAACATGTTTGATTTTTGTTTTTAATGATTTTTAGTTTTTTTTTACACATTATTTTGACACAACTATGAATACTGTCGAACTGTATCTCATACATTTTAGTGTGGTTTCTTATACAGGGTTCTCCAACAAGAAGTGTTATTTTGAATCACCGGTATTTCGGTAGCTTGTCACATTTGAAGCTTTTATTCTTTGACATTTGACAAGTAGAAGCTACGCCATTACTAAAAATGGAACGATAAACGCTTCAAGAACGCATTGAAATTATTAAAATTCACTACAAAAATAGTGAAAATCTTGCAGTCACAGTTCGAAAAAATTAAAAAGTTTCCGGACCGTCTTATCTCTCGAAGAGGTGATCACTTGGTCACCGAGATCTTGTGATTTAACACCTTGCGACTTCTTCCTTTGAAAGATAAGGTATACGACTGTTGTTGGAGAACCCTGTATTTATAACGATTGTAAAATTGTATTTGTATCAATTTAAAACAAAATTATGCCTTTCGATCAGCGGAACTTTTTTGATCCCAAGGGTTTTAGATAATAACAACTTGGAAGGATCTCCTATTGCCCGGCGAAATTGTCCTTTTGAAAGGTAATTTACATTTAGGTCCAAAAGTCAAATTTTTTTAACCGAAATCGCAAACTAATTTGGTTTGTTTTTTGCATTTTGCACTTTTGAAAATATAAATCATCTAATGTTAAAACAGTTTTGGGGAATTTGAGAAAAACCGCCTATTTTTGTAGACCCAAATCGTTAGTAACTAATTTTTTGATTAGGAAAAAATACAATAGCAGTACCTACAATAGTAGGTATATTTTTAGCGGAGGTGGCCAACATATGCTTATGACTGAGCAAACACCAAACATATCGAGCATTTGTCGCGAAAAAGACGTAAGCGTAATTTTTTTTTCGAAACTAGCTTTTTAATGAATTTCGATAGAAAATTGTTCCAACACTCTTAATCCCAAATTATTAAAAATTAAACAATTGTATTTACAAAGAAATAGCAAATTCAATTGTATCGTATGCACCACACGCCTTTATGATTGACCACACAAAAAAACCTCTCTTGTAAAATTTTCTTTTTGGCACTTACGTCTTTTTTGCGGTTAGGTATATCGAGCCCTAATCACTGAAGAAATCTGTTTCCTCCTTGTGAATCATTCTGCAAAAGTTAGGCATTCAACTAGCACATACCTATTTCTTGTTACTCCCTCCACGAAATCATTCAATAAATAGCAACAAAATCTACGGTGAGAACAACTGTTGCCAATGTTTCTCCTATCTGCTATGGAACAATGTATAGAAGACATTGTTTGGGTAGAGCTGTGTGGTAGAATAATAAATGAGCCTCTGGACTCCAGATTCTGGAGTATAGACAGTGAGCACCAAAAAAATACCTCATAGTTTGCATTATTTGCCTACGTTCAATAACTAGCAACAAAATCAACGGTGATTTTGGCAACTGTCGCCAATGTATTCTCTTATCTGCTATGCAACAATGTTGCTTTAACAATTTGTAGACGACATTGTTTGGGTAGATCTGTGTGGTAGAATAACCGACTTATGATAAGAGTTTTTTTTTTACAGCAACCGGAAGCCGTTGCCCGCACAAAATACTTCACACAGCATTGCCTTTGAAAAAAAGTTTGCATTATTTGCCTACGTTCTACAAGCGTAATGCGATTCATTTCGTTCCACGGAGATAATGATACTGACTTTCTGTCAAGATTTTGTGCGCAAACGGCTGTTATTGGCCAAATAACATATGATTCTAAAAGAAACTTCGAGATGGACCACCCGGTATTCCTATAGTGGTTTAAGATAATTTGTATGTGTTTTATATTGTTATTTTTTTAAGAACATTAGTATTTTGCCTTAAATTGTGGGGAAATGATAACGTTCACCTTAAAAAGTTTGTGCCTTAAGTCTTTTGTTTGGCACAACTCTTCGTTACATTTCTTTGTTTCACTCTTCTGCCCACCCTGAATGCACCACGTAAATTGAATTCCTTAACAATCACGATTTTATTATTTTGTTATTGTTTTTCTCGCTCTTCTTGGTCTTCTTCTTCATATATATATATTCATTTATCGCCTTTTTTGGTTCGATAGCCATAAAATGTTGCAAGAGAACACATCACAGCACTGGAGCTGTAAATCAAAAACGTATTTAATTGCAATTGATTACCATTTGTTTTTGAGTGATTTTAATTTCATTTAAGTCATTGCATTTTTTGGCTTAAATTTAATTACTTTAAACAGTACAGAGAATTTGTGGGGTGAGGAGGGGAGGTTGGTAAAAACTTTAATACCAATTACATATTTATTGAATCACTAGGAAGTGATTAATTTAAGGTATTAAATGAAAGGTGTTGGGTGCAATGTAATTTTGTTGGGTAATAAACTTAAATATGTGTGTTTTTATGAGTTCAAAACAGGGGTGTTAGGTCAATCCCCCATCGAAAATGTTCACTGGCTACTTTTGGAGTTCACTCAATGAGTATTGATACCATTTGTTGGTGTACGTTTATTCTGGTTACGAATTTCAATTCTCACTTACTTATGTTGGCTCTACAACTTGTTGTTAGTCTTGGTCTGCTTAATAAATGATTTCCAAGCCCTTTGGTTGTTTGCGAGCCAAAGAACGCAAATCAATTTCACTAATTGCGCGAACATTCGTGCGATTGGACTTCTGTATTTTTTATTAAGCCTCATTAACAAATTCCCTTTCACTAGAAAACTCTAATCGACGACTTTCTATAAATGTTTATACAATTTCTATACGATTTTTATTTTCGAATACTTCGAAACTTGCGGGCAAATTAGCGCATAATGTTGCCTGTTTAGAGTTGATATCTTGCATGTTTTTTTTTTTCCAGTGAAATATTAAATTCGATTCATGCAAGGGTGGTTATGTTAAATATGTTCACATATTGATATTAACTTTTATATACGTGTATTGAGGTACTCGGTATTTGTATGGTATTAGAATGACTGAATGTGTACGTGTTTCTTGTCAAATTCAATGAATATTTTTTTAACTGTCTTGCTGTAAGAGTCAAAAATAATTTTTTGTGACTGTGACTTTACGTTTGGTAATGATTTATCATATTTTACTTATATTTTTTTTTTCAAAATTAATATTTTCTTTAAAATATTTACTACAATCAAACTGTATTCGATATAAAAAAAGTGCTGACGTCAGAAAAAAGACAAGAAATAACAAATTAGTACAATAGCTCTTAAAATGTATGAGATAAAGATCGACAAAACAAATAAATTATATACAAATTTCACAATCTAATTGATTTCGTCATACTTGAATACGGAAATTGAGGTAATTTTACAAAAAGGACCATCAATTCTTCATTTATTAAAAACATATTTAATAGCAATTGATTAGTTTTGCAAAAAGGACCATAAATTCTTCATTTATCCCTAGATTTTCTTCAAATATGACTTAGTTTCTTCAATATGCTGTAAGCTATTCGTAAATAAAATAAAAATAAAAGTTAGGTTTTTCGTTTAAATTTTTTATAAATTTTTTTGTGCCTACAAAAATATATTTGTTTTTGCCCACTGCTCTTTAACCATTGTTTTAATATAGTAATCATTTATACAACATTTTTAGCTCACATGCTTACCTTTAATTTGGTATATAGTGCTGTTTGATCGGACTTCGTCTTTCAAAGTCATTGTCCAAATAAAGGTACATTGGACAAAAATGGCAATTTTAAAGAAAATTTATCTGAAAAGAAATGTATCTACATTTGTTTATTTTCACAAAATAGCAGTCCTTGTCAAATATAATTCGATGCTTACTTTCCAACTAAGTATAAATAAATATTGTACGTTTTCTTCTTCCTCTACTCCCCAATTGTTTTTCCTTATTTCTTAATGATTTGCCCAAATTTTATTATCCATAAAATTGAATTAAGTAAAAAAAAACAGTTTATTAAAGAAATTAAAAGGCGACCGACCGCCACCTTCCTCTCAATCAACGTTTGTTTTTCAATAAGTAGAAGTCAAAACAAGAAACTTTATCGTATATTGACCGCATTAATTACATTTATCGTTCTGAAAGAGATTAACCTAATTTTTGTTGTTCTCTTCTTGACTTCGAAACATGATATCTTTTTATAGTTCTTTGTCAAAGAAAACAAAAAAAACAACACAATATTTCTGCGTTGATTGGTATTGGGAAAGACTTGAGTTGGTTGGCTTGCTGTTTATTTTGTTTTTGTTTCTGCACAATTTATAACGCTGGCCAAATAAGAAGCTGTGAACTGACTCAACGTTTTTCCATCTATAATGAGAGAAAGAACGCAAATGAAAGATATCGGATTCTTAAGCGGCTTGCTTAGCTTCCAGCTATGTATTTAGTTGTAC
Organism: Hydrotaea cyrtoneurina; assembly: GCA_958296145.1. Taxonomy (NCBI): domain Eukaryota; kingdom Metazoa; phylum Arthropoda; class Insecta; order Diptera; family Muscidae; genus Hydrotaea; species Hydrotaea cyrtoneurina. The sequence continues at coordinate 76,797,526 of OY282514.1, read as the reverse complement.
TGTTGGTGACGGTGTTTCATGGCTCAGAACCGGCTTTTTTTCGCCTTCTCCGCTTCTTGGCCCAAGTTGGCAAATGTTACTTAATTAACATAATACGCATGATACCGTAAGTTTTACGGTTGCCGTTGTCATCTATAACAGTTTGAAGAATATTTTTAAAGAACAAACAATAAAAATGTTTAACATATTATTATGTGTGCTATGGTATGACATGCCTTAGAGCCGGACTGTATACACCAACAGATCAACAGATTAATAAGTACCTCTGTGTGCTGTTTTTTTTTCGTTGTTATAGTTTCGTTAATGATGACGGTGTTGATAATTAATAATAATTTATGGGTTGGACACTAAGCATGATTTGTGTTGATTTGACATTGTCACATTATAAATTGTGGAAAAATTGGGCGTTTGTTTGGTGATTAGACAAAAGACTTAGCACATGGTGTTTGCAGTGTTAAAAGTGGCGGGACAATTTTGGGTTTATGCTATTTATGCCCATCAAATGCTACTCTACACTGAATGAAAATAAATAGCAGTGAAAATAAGAAAATGCAGGGAAGAATGGTTATGCAAACACATCCAAAAAATTCTTACGTATGTACTTTTCAATTTGTCAACTGCATAACACATTAAACATGCTTTTCACTTTCCACTCCGTTCTTTATTTTTCTTACTTTTTGTTTGCCAAATGACAATTTCACCTCTCAAAATCAAAAAAAAATATTTAAAAATTGTTTACTTACGAAATGCAAAAATGTTCCCTCACTACGCCATACCATACAGTTATGTGAAAAGGAATAGGGACGGTAGTATTATAGACGCTAGTTTACCTGAAAGGAAGTGAACTTTGAATGTAGACCTCGGCTACATCACCTAATCTATTGTTTTTGCTAAAAACTTTTTTTTCATGTTTTTCTTGTTCATTGGTTATCATTTTTATGAATTCACTGTTTTAAAAATAAAATATAAATGTATCGTGTGAAAAAAATAAAGACACCTCTGGTTCTTACACACAAAAAATGGTATAAACAACAAAGTAAGATTAGGATGATGCTACAAATGTTTTCAATAATTGTTTAATAATTTGTTAAAGATAATTTAATGTTTAAAATTGTTTAGACATAGCCCAGTCCTTGGAGTCGACTCCTTTCTGGTAGACTGTAACTGACATAGAGTACAAAAAGTCCTCAAAAAGTTTGAAAACTCCATGAGAGTTGGACGGACATTTGTTTCATATTGAAGTTTTGACGACATTTCAAAAATTATTGATTGGATTTATGTCTGGGGACTGTGGGGGCCACTACAATACATCGGTGTTATTATCCTTAAAGCAGGGTTATGTTTATTTTGTCTTATACTTGAGAAGAAATCCCAGGTTTGTCCATTGCTCGTCGTTCTTTGGAATTGGGCATACCACAAACGTCATTACGCTCTTAAGGCTTATAATGTTCAGTTGACACAAGAACTCAAGCCGGCCGATCATCAACAACGTCGTGTCTTTGCTGATTGGTTCCTTAAATGCATGAAAATGATCCGTAATTCCATCGAAAAGTCATCTTGACTGAAATAACACCTCTTGTCGGAAAACCCTGTACAAAGATAATCTATTGGGCAGACACCCTAAGTCAAATGAGAATTTTCCCCATAGATGCTAGCTATAGGTTTTCCTACGGATTGAATTTCTACAAAAGAATTGGTGAGATCTTGAGTTTGCAGCAAAACTAATGAGTCTGCATACAGACTTCGGTCGCCTGACCTCTACATAGTCTTTGGTGCTTGTTGAGATCAATGGTGAATCCATGTTTTATGACATAGTCGCACAATCGGAGCTACGGCAGTCACCATTTCCTCAGTGGGCACCGTACGACAATGGGGACCGTGAGTGTTGTTCACTAGGCGTCTCACGAACATCTTGCACAGACTAGCATACAGCAGACCTTATTTCGTCCAAAATATTTTGGACTATCGTTGGTTTGGTAATAGAATATGTTATCAACTCAATCGAATAATTCTTCAGCTTAGTGCAGTTTTTTCTTTCTCTGTACTTTGACGTTTTACGTTGTCTGTGAAATTAACCGTGAAGCTATTGATTGGCGGTCATAATGGGTGAGAATAGTTATAATGTGTGTGAACATTCTCATACAGATAAAGACATGTGTGATAGATAGCCACCACTGAACAAGAAGCTTAACCTCAAACTAAGATTGGATTTGTACTTTAGACAAGCAGAGAAAGGTATTTATATTAGTTTTTAAAATAAAGCATGACGTTTTAAAAATGTAAAAAATGCTGAATTAAAATTGATGATACAGTTACCAGTAGCCGAGATTCGTGTAAGTAAACTTACAATCTCTGGTGGTGATTACATCGCCAGACGAGTTAACTGTGTCGGAAGTTTTGACATTGTGAGATTATTTATTGGCATAAATGTACACCCTGAAATATGCAACTTATTCCACTAATAATTCGATCTTGAATAGGCTCTGACTGCTGTTCGGGCCATAATCGGCAATAATGATTACTGAAGTAGTCAATTTGAGAATTCTCTGTGTGGGTGAAATCTCCTCAACCTTGGTTAAAGTAATAACTTCACCGGATATTGCAAATTTGTCATGAAAATCCTGGTACTGATGGTGCTCTGTTCTCGTATTGGAAAATATATCCACTTACGACATATTGGAACTTCAAAATTCTTAAGAATATCGTGGGCTCCTAACTAAACGGTGACTGAGCCATCGCATGCTCGCCGTCACGGAGCATGCACTTGATCGAATGCCCAGGTGGTCTTACCCGGTTTTAAACAGGGTACTTGTATGATCGTCGCACACACTCTACATACCACACCAATATGGACATTATAAATACACACATAGTTTAAAGTCACTTAAGAATGAAATTTTTCACTATCTGTGGCCACAAACAATTTCTGGCGATTGCTGTTCTCTTCTTGTAAGCGCCTTAATATTTCCCCTCCAGAAGTATTGGCAATTTTTCAAAAATGTTTATGTTCCAATTCAACTCGACAGTCTCCCGTTTATGTATCCATAAATAGTATAGTATTTTTAAACAATAGAGACCGCCAAAAGAAATGAAGGCCAAAGTGTAAAAGAACTTGCGAAAAAGCAAACAACTTAAGACACAAACTTGAAAAGATTTGCTTTTGGGGTGACACATTTAAGACAAGTGTGCAAAACAAAACAAAAGAAACTTCGTCTTAAAATGTTCTATTTTTTTCTTGAGGCATAAATTAAATTATGTATTTCAAATTAATGGGATCAAAATCGAATGAAATCGATTATAGAACGCTATATAGCCAATTTTTCAATTAGATAGCATTTTTTGTTTCGTTCTAAATTTCATTTAGTTGACCGAAGTCCAGCCAAGAGTTATATTCTTAAATGATGTTGGTATCTATATGAAATGTTGTGGGAAAAAAAGTATTCTGAATTCATTCATTCATTCTTCCACTTCTTTATCACATTTTCTCTTTATTTATATTTATGTATATTTATTTATTCACTCTCATTTATTGTTGTATATGTGAAAACAACAACAAGTCAGCATAGCCGAACAAAACCTCTCATTTGTATCTGTTTAGTAACCTTTAAGACGTTGATAGAATTTTAATAGGGCTTCTGTTTCTTTCTTACAAAAAAAAAAAAAAAAAAAACAAAAAAAAAAAATTGGCGTTGAACACGATTAAACTTTTTTTATTTTGAAAAGTTTGTGCTACTTTTGTTATAAGCTATGGATTTAAAAAAACACACATTTCTCTCTCTCGTGCTTCCTATGATTCGGATATTTAAATTTCAAACAAAACGATTAATGTCTAAAATAGGCGGAAGTCTGGCTTAGGTTTCAATATAATTCGATTGTTTACAGTGTTGAATTGTTGAATTTCTATAACTTTTGGCAGAGATTCAAGAATTAATACAGTCAAATACTGTTGTGAGAATTTTTATATTTTCTTTTTTTTTTGTTTTGGCGTCGACTTAATTTATTTCAGTGCAATTGGCTTTGGCTTGTTTTTTAATTAATGCGATTTTCAAGATTTTTGATCAAGATGCACTTTTTTCTTATCGTTTAGATCTAATTGTTACAAATGATTTAAATACGAAACAGAACACAGGATTTGGTTTTTTTTTTGCGTTTGGTTGAACTGACACACAAATTGTAAAGTTTTTAATGGATTTATTACATTTACTTAATCAATAATTAAATATTTGAAATGTTACGGACAGCCAGTAAATTTGTAATGTGGAGATTGAAGATTTAAACATTTGTATTGAGAATGTAAAGACTGGTTTAAGAGACACGTGGGGGAATACATAGGTCTTTAGTTCGCAAATTTTATAAAACTGTAGGAACGATCCAGAAAAATGTTTTTTGAAATGTAATTTAGGGCTTAGGTCAAAGTCTCCTGCTCTGGACTGGATTGACCGATTTTATCGAAACTTATGTGAATGAAAGAGAACGGTAATATCTCGTTAGTTTTCAGTGTCACAGAGACAGTAATCGAAAAAAGACGTCAAACCCAACCTTTTCGTATGAAATTATTGTGTGTGGTCAAATATTTCGTCAATTTCTGTCTCTGAAAAACAACATTTTATTGCTGTCCTTCCTTACTGCCCGACTCCCTCTCTCTTCCCCGTCATTGTTGTACGTTCTTCCCTGTTGTTCTCTCCATCACTATTACAATAACCTTAATAATAATAATTGAAAAATAAAACAAAAGTACAAGCTTTTGTACTTCCTAATTTGTCATCCCATATTCCATGAACGAAGTTCACACATACACACACACGCATGCCTACACACAATGCCTACGGACGGCCGATAAATTAATATGCACGATATGTAATCGGTTCCTTATATTTAAACCAAGGAATTAATCATAATGAAATAAATGAAACATTTTCAACCGCACATCAAACTGACACATGGCGTACATATTTTATGTTTTACAGATTAAAATCGCAGCCGAAGAATAGACTGTGCCAGGAGAGGGAAGAGCTTAAACGACTACGTCATGACAGCTCCGAGGAGTGTGACAGTAGTTGGACTGCTGGTAAGTCCCAGACGCATATTAGCAGCCCGAATACTCTAACGTTTTTTTTTTATATTATGTTCTAGTTACTCTGCTCTTGTCCGATATGGGCTCACATACGCATTGAAGCGCCCGAGGAGCATTATGCGCCCAAAGTCAAGCCGGGCTTTGTTCGGTCTGCGGTAGAAAGTATTCCCGAAGAGGAAGGCCTAGAAGTTATGAGTCGCTACAGTTCAGCGCCCAGTTTTGGTGATGTCTTTCTGCCTCTGCGTAGTGCCGTGGAAAGTGTTCCGACGATTAATTTACGCTCAGTTGCTGACCTCAGAGAATCATCTTCACCCTCAAGACATTTCCTTAGGGATGCTGTTGAATCTTTTCCCGATGACGAAGATGACTATGTAGAGGAGGAAGAATATTCGGCCAGCATACGAGAATCTTCGGTGGAGGAAGCCCAACCGGAAAAATTGGAACTCACTGAACCGGAACCAGATATGGAAGTGGAGACGTTCCAAGAACCCGATGCCTGGTCGGTCTCCGATAAATATGCTGCCTATATTGTACCCAATCCCAACAACGATGATGTGGAAGCTTTACCACAACCCTACCGCTCAGATTCACCCTACCAACAACTGGTCAAGGCTTCGGATATTGCCGAACTAGATAAGGTGGATGATGTGGCTCAGGTTCGACAACAGTCATATGGAGCGTTGTCTTATTCCCGTTCTCATAATGCTGATGACGACGACATGGACGAAGATGATGGTGATTCCCGTCCCTATGGTGCATTGGCTCAGATTAAACAGGCAACTCCCAATAAGGATTTCAATGGTTCGCCCGAGGTTTTGTGTTACGTCACAAACTGGGCGTTTTATCGCAAAGCCGATGGTCAATTTGTGCCCGAATATTTGAAGAATAAAAACTTGTGCACAAAACTAATCTATTCCTTCGCCTCTTTGGATCCGGATCATTTGAATATTAAGGAATTCGATCCTTGGGTTGATATTGACAATCAATTATACAGTCGCGTAGTTTCCACTGGTATACCCGTATTAATTGCCATGGGTGGCTGGACGGACTCGGCCGGCGATAAATACTCACGTCTGGCTGCCGATGATATCAAGCGTCGGGTATTTGCCTCGAATCTGGTGGGTTTCTTGCAGCGTCATGGTTTCTCTGGCTTACATTTGGATTGGAATTATCCCAAATGTTGGCAGAGTGATTGTTCCAAGGGACCAGCTGCCGACAAACCCAATTTGACCAAGTTGTTGCGCGAGATCCGTTCGGAATTCGATCGTGTGAATAAAAAGTTTAAACTAGGTGTCTCCATTTCCGGTTATAAGGAAATAATTAACGAAGCCTACGAGTTCCCCGAACTATCGAAAATTGTAGACTACATGACCGTCATGTCGTATGATTACCATGGCTCCTGGGAGAGACAAACGGGCCATGTCAGTCCTCTGTATGGCCGTAAGGGAGACAAGTATCCGCAGTATAACACGGACTATGCCATGCAGCTTTTGATGAAACTGGGCGCCAAAAAGGAACGCATTATTATGGGTATTCCCTTCTATGGCCAAACTTTCACTTTGGAGCGCGACAGTGCACAATTGCAAGGTGAAGGTGTTGCCGCCATTGGTCCCGGAGAGCCGGGAGAATTCACCAAACAACCGGGCATGTTGGCCTACTATGAAATTTGCCAACGTATACGCAAGCAAAAGTGGTTAACGGGCCGTGATACCGAACGTAAGTCAGGACCATATGCCATGCTACGTAACCAATGGGTGGGCTATGAGGACGCTTCTTCGGTAGAGGCGAAGGCTCGTTATGCGGTTAACTCTGGATTTGCTGGGGTGGCGGCTTGGACCGTTGACTTAGATGATTTCCAAAATAGATGTTGCAGTGAGTCATTCCCCCTGCTGACGGCCATCAATAGAGCCTTAGGTCGTCTCAACTCTCAGCCACCAACACGATCCGATTGTTCGCGCCCTTCTGTGCCAGTGACACCCATTCCTCCCGTTATGACTACTGTCAGTAGTGATGGGTCTTCCGGCGGTGGTGGTGGAGGTATGCATGAACATACCACCGCCAATCCCGCTTGGCAAACACCTTCGACTGCTGCCACCACCACTGAAAAGACTTCAACAGTTTGGTGGTCTCCACCATCAACGACCACCACACGAAGACCCACTCACCCGCCAACTGTCACCACTACCACTAAGCGTTCTCCGGTCACACAAAAGCCTACACATAAACCTACAACCATACCCGCTCCCGCTGTGGTTAGGCCGGTTGTTCAGGCATCCAACTGTCAGCCGGGACAGTTCTATCCGGACCAGTACAACTGCAACAGTTACTATCAATGCATTGTGGCCGGAGAAGTAAGACAGCAATTCTGTCCAGGCGGCCTCCATTGGAATGAGAAGAGCATGAACTGTGATTGGCCCGCATCGGCTCAATGTAAACCGGCAAAGAAACAGCCTGCTGCAGTGGCCACAAAACCCTCTAAACCATTGACCACTACCACCACCACGACACCCAAGCGTACTACCGCTAGCTCGTATTGGACTTCTAGTCGACCCACAAAGCCCATTGCTACCACAAGAAAACCTGTGACCACGACTCGCAAACCGGCCACTCAGAACAGACCTTCAACCAGTCCCAAATGTAATGAAGGCGAATATTATACCCATCGCAATTGTGGCCAATACTATATCTGCATTAATGGAGTTTTGGTGCCCAATTCCTGTGGTGGAAACTTGCATTGGGATGGCATACGTAAAATCTGTGATTGGCCCGAAAATGTTAAATGTGTTACGACCAAACGTTACTTGCGCATTGTCCAATCTAAATCCAATCCTGAAGATCCCTGCAATGGTGAGGAGAGGATACCCTATCCCGGAGACTGTTCGAAGTATTTGTTCTGCCTATGGAATCGTTTACAAGCAGCCGATTGTGGACCAGGTTTGCATTTTAATGCCGCTTCCGGCTTGTGTGATTGGCCGGCATCGGCCAAATGTTCAGCCGATGAAGGTCCCAGTGAGGGATCCAATGATTTGAGTCCAGCCAAACCCAAACCAGCTCCGACCACTGCCAGACCCACCACCACCACCAGCATGCGACCAATGTACCCCACCGACAAACCGAATTTACAACCCTTGGATGGCTATTATAAGGTAGTATGTTACTTCACCAATTGGGCTTGGTACCGCAAGGGACTCGGACGTTATACACCCGATAATATTAACACCGATCTGTGTACTCATATTGTTTATGGTTTTGCCGTGCTGGACTACACCGAGTTGACGTTACGTACCCATGACTCGTGGGCTGATATTGATAACAATTTCTATACACGTGTCAGTGAGTTGAAGAGCAAGGGCGTCAAGGTCAGTTTGGCTTTGGGTGGTTGGAATGATTCTCAGGGAGACAAATACAGTCGTTTAGTACGGAATCCAGCTGCCCGGGCCAAGTTTGTTCGGCATGCCATTGGATTTATGGAAAAGTATGGTTTCGAAGGTTTGGATCTGGATTGGGAATATCCAGTATGCTGGCAAACGGAATGCAATAAGGGTATGCCCGATGAGAAGGAAGGATTCACGGCCTGGGTGCGAGAATTGTCGGATGCCCTAAAACCACGCGGCATGTTGCTGTCCACTGCTGTATCGCCCAGCAAAAAGATCATTGATGCTGGCTATGATGTGCCTCAACTGGCGAAATATTTCGATTGGATTGCTGTCATGACCTATGATTTCCATGGTCAGTGGGATAAGAAGACCGGACATGTTGCTCCCCTGTACTATCATCCAGAAGATGATTATGATTATTTCAATGCGGTGAGTAAGCTCAAAACCTAAACTTAAAAACAATATAACCTTACATTACAGTAGAATCCGCTTAATTAAAAAAACCGAGTGGTTGTTTAATTTATCCGAAGTTTTCAATAATGCGCTGTTCGGATAATAGGAAACAGTATTTCGTTTGCAGCGAATGGAGCCTGTTCTCAATTAACGTTCGGAGATCCCTCAATTTTTGCTCGTTATTATGTGAATCGTAATTAGATGTTTTCCATTAAGCGGAGTTGGTATCATTTTTTTCTACTAGTTTTGATAGCAATTGGGAGAATTACACGATTTAAATATTTGTTTCAATTAACCGGATTCGACTTTATTAATATAGACCTAATTTATCCATAAACTCCAAAAATAATTTGAACCTTGCGTCTGCTTCCAGAACTACTCCTTGAATTATTGGATAGAAAAGGGCGCTCCTTCGCGTAAAATTGTCATGGGTATGCCTTTGTACGGTCAATCGTTCACTTTGGAAAATGCCCGCAATAATGGTTTGAATTCGAAGGCTCCGGGACCTGGTACAGCTGGCGAATTCACCCGAGCTGCCGGTTTCTTGGCCTATTATGAGGTAAGTTTTACTCTTCCAGAATGGTTGGAAATAGATTTATATCTTCACCTTCTCTCTTTCAGATTTGTGACCGTATTAAACATCAAGGCTGGGAAGTGGTACAGGACGACAAAGGTCGCATGGGTCCATATGCCCATAAGGGCAATCAATGGGTTTCCTTTGATGATGCAGCCATGATACGCAAGAAATCGCAACTGGTTAGAGCTCTGGATTTGGGAGGTGGTATGGTGTGGGCTTTGGATTTGGATGATTTCCGTAATCGCTGTGGTGAAGGGGTACATCCATTGTTGACTCAGATACATGACGTCTTGAAGGATCCTCCCACGGGCTATGAACCTACGCGTAAGCCTTTTTATTTCCTTTTAAAAATTTCAATGTGATTCTTAATGTTCTGTTCTCACTATCTCTCCAGCTGGTTTAACACCTCATGAACCGGAATCCGTTGAAGAGGTCATGAACTCCCAAGAAATTTCCTATCCCAGCGAAATTGAAACCGTTGGCGGTACCGAGAATATCGTCGATCCCAACGAAGAAGTCGAAGAAACCGATTTGGAGGTTCTATCACCCGGCCAAGAGTCCGGCGAGGTTACAAGCGATGACTTCAAAGTGGTTTGCTATTTCACCAACTGGGCTTGGTACCGCCAAGGCGGCGGCAAGTTCTTACCCGAAGACATTGACCCTGAGCTGTGTACCCACATTGTTTATGGCTTTGCTGTTCTAAATCGTGATAAACTGACCATACAACCCCATGATTCCTGGGCGGATTTGGATAATAAGTTCTACGAACGTGTGGCCACGTATCGTGCGAAAGGCATAAAGGTCACGGTGGCTATTGGAGGCTGGAATGATTCGGCTGGTGATAAATACGCCCGTTTGGTAAGAAATGCTGCTGCTCGTGCCCGTTTCATACGTCATGTCATTGAGTTCATGGAGAAATATGGTTTCGATGGTTTGGACTTGGATTGGGAATATCCCGTATGCTGGCAAGTTGATTGCAAAAAGGGCACTGCCGATGAAAAGGAAGGTTTCAGCGATTTGGTCAAGGAACTCTCGATTGCCTTCAGGCCTAAAGGACTGTTGTTGTCAGCAGCTGTATCACCCAACCGCAAGGTTGTCGACGCTGGCTACGATGTGCCACAACTGACAAAGTACTTTGATTGGATAGCCGTCATGGCATACGATTACCACGGTCAATGGGATAAGAAGACCGGACATGTAGCACCCATGTATGAACATCCGGCCGGTACAGAAGGTTTTAATGCCAACTACTCTATTAATTATTGGTTGGAGCGTGGAGCTGATCGTAAAAAATTGATCATGGGCATGCCGATGTATGGTCAATCGTTCTCTTTGGCCGAGGCCAACAGTCATGAGCTGAACGCTGCCACTTATGGAGGCGGCGAAGCAGGAGAAGCTACCCGAGCTCGAGGTTTCCTAGCATATTACGAAATTTGTACCTACATACGGAAACGAGGATGGAATGTGGTCAGAGATCCTCGTGGTCGCATGGGACCCTATGCTTACTTGCGTGATCAGTGGGTATCGTTCGATGACGCTCCCATGATCCGACACAAATCGGAATACGTGAAAGCCATGGGCCTGGGAGGCGCTATGATATGGGCCTTAGATTTGGATGATTTCAAAAACGATTGCGATTGTGAGTCGTATCCATTGCTGAAGACCATTAATCGTGTGTTAAGGAATTATCCAGGACCACATCCCAGATGTGCTTTGGAAACCAAGGATAAAACTATGAGTAAGTCGTTTATGAAGTTGAGGAACATGTCTGTATGAGCTAATTGGTTTTCTTTTCTTAAAGTTGCTCAAATAGGTTTGGCCCCCAGCTCGGCATCCAAGCCGAAACCAACCGTCAACACTAATATCGAAAGTCAACAGGTGATCCAAGCTAAACCCACCAAACCCACTGCAGCTCCCATTAAAGTCGAATGCTCCGGCAGAAGTTATGCTCCACATGAAAGGGATTGCAATAAATATTACATCTGTCAGTACGGAGAATTGGTGGAACAAAAGTAAGTCCGGGAACATATTTGACTGAAAATCTCCTAATATATTTCTTTTGAAAATCTTTACAGATGTCCTTCTGGTTTGCATTGGAATAAAAACTACTGTGATTGGCCGCAGGCCAGCAAATGCTCTGTGCGAGCTGATCAAACCACAGCGAAGCCGACAGTACAAAGACCCAAACCCACAACACCCCCACCAACGACCAAAGCTCCTCCAAAAACCACCAAGAAACCTATACAAGTACCAAATAAGAAACCTGTAGCTCGCCCCAAGCCTACCCCTTCGCCAGCACTCGGTAGTAATGAAGACTACAAAGTAGTCTGTTATTTTACCAACTGGGCTTGGTACCGACCCGGCCAAGGCAAATATGTGCCCGAAGATATCGATGAAAATCTCTGTACCCATATAGTCTACGGATTTGCGGTGCTAAATAGCAACTCCTTAACCATAAAGACCCATGATTCCTGGGCCGATATAGACAATCGTTTCTACGAGAGGGTGGTGGCCTACAAGAAGAAAGGCATACGTGTAACCGTAGCCATAGGCGGCTGGAATGATTCGTTGGGTAGTAAATATGCCCGCATGGTTTTGGATCCTCAGGCACGCCGGAAGTTTATCGAAAGTATCCTGGTGTTCTGTGAGAAATATGGCTTTGAGGGTCTAGATTTAGATTGGGAATATCCCGTTTGCTGGCAGGTGGACTGTTCCAAGGGCTCCTCAAATGAAAAGGAAGGCTTTGCTTCATTAGTCCGTGAGTTGGCGGAAGCCTTTAAACCTCAAGGTTTACTCTTGTCAGCGGCGGTTTCGCCCAGTAAAATGGTGATTGATGCGGGCTACGATGTGCCGAAGTTGGCCCGTTACTTCGATTGGATTGCTGTGATGACTTATGACTTCCACGGCCATTGGGATAAACAAACCGGTCATGTGGCACCCTTGTATTATGTGGAGGGTGACTCCAATCCTTACTTTAACGGTAACTTCAGTATTAACTATTGGATTGAAAAGGGAACACCGCCACAGAAACTTATCATGGGCATGCCATTGTACGGTCAATCGTTCTCTTTGGCTGATACAAATTCGCGCAGTCTCAATGACAAGACAATTGGTCCCGGACGTGCCGGTACTTATACCCGAGCAGGCGGTTTCTTGGCCTATTACGAAATCTGTGAGCAGATTAGCAACGGTGGTTGGTCGGTGATACGAGATCCTGAGGGACGTATCGGACCATATGCTTACAATGGCAATCAATGGGTATCGTATGATGATGTCAATGACATTCGTCGTAAGTCGCAATTTGTGCGCAAGATGCGTTTAGGTGGAGGTATGGTGTGGGCTTTGGATCTGGATGATTTCCGTGGTCGCTGTGGGTGTGGTAAACATCCTCTGTTGCGTACCCTGAATCAGGAATTACGTGGTATTCCAGGACAACGGGCAAATGATTGTACGTAGAATAATAGAATGATAAACGAAAAACCGAATGTGTGAAAGAAATCGAGACTTGATTGAGGTTTTTTTTAGTTAAGTAAAGTGCCAATATAATAATCTTACACATCGACCTACATATATGATAAACTAAACTCAGATTAGAATTAATTAAAATATTTTAGTGATTTAAGGATATAAAATATACATATTGTAAAACGAAAACGATCGACAAATTGAGATAATAAATGAAAAACAATAAATATAATTAAAACGACGAGTGTGTATAATTTGTGTAAGCGAAGAATATTTCTTAAAGATTGCTACACAATTTCATATTCGTAGACATAACCAGAAGTTCATTACATAAAATCATGGATATTGAGAAAATTAAAGTGTATTAACCGACAGTATATCGTTACGATGAATTCTTATAGGCCATTGAGATAATGGGCCTTAGTAATTCTGCAAAAATGCTAGATTACACCATAACATTTAACTTAACAAAGAATTTTTTGTAATTTTTCAAAAAAAAAAAGCCGGTGCACACCATAGAATTTCGTGTACAAAAACCTGAAATGGGCAGTGGTCGTCTAACATCCGAAAATAAATTGATTTTGTTAGGTCACATGAATTCAATACAGACAAAAACACATTACTAATAATTAATTTTCGTTCATTGTTTGAACTGCCTTCAGTTTTATAAAAAAAAAGCGGGAGCTAAATTAATGTTATGGTCATTGGTTTGAAATATATCGAAATTTGAATTATTTGCCTATCTGCAGTACTAATATTAATCTTACCATGTTAGACGAAAACAAAAGTTTTTTATTAAAAATACCGTTGAAAAACAAACAAAAATAACCGACAGTTAAGATATTATTTTAAAACACACTAACAACCTATATGAAAGCTCGGCGCTATGATATCACGCACAAATCCTAAAAGTTGCCACCTTATCAATGTTTTCATTATCATCATCATCCATCACATCCATCTGGCAACCTTAGAAAGCCAAATCATCTGGATGGATTTTGTTGGTGGAGTATTTTTTTTACGTGTTTCTTGTTTTTTTTGACCAACAAAACAACAAAAGCTTCCGAAGAATATATAACGACGAGAATAAAGTTAACCCACAATGCCAACAATACCTAGAGAGCTTTTACGATAAATGAAGATAGATGATTTGGTTATTACCAGTTAACTTTTGTTTTTTTCTGGTAGGGCACGTAACACGCACAAAGTATTCTGGGTTGTGCGTTGCGTTCAGTACGAATTAGACTTCACGAATTAAAGGAAGAGTACGGGACGACGGGCATACGCGGCGGAGTCTTGTTTGAAGTTCAGTGACAAATTTACGCGGTCCTCTTGACGGAGTAGAAATAAATAAGTGAAAATTAAAAATAAAATTCGCAACAATAATATTGCTGTGTCAAAACAACTGTGACGTCATAGTCATAGATTCAATAACAAATAAAAAAGGGCCGTGAAATAAGCGACAGAAACTATTGGAGGTTTTTGAAAATAAAATTACTACCCAATAATTGCACAAGTGAGTGACAAGTGTCAAGAATTATAATCAAAACAACCACCATTTTCAAAATGCATAAATCACCAAGAGTATTAAGCCAAATTGGCCGAACTTTATTAAAGCAACAGCAGCAGCAACAATTCAATTTACATATACAACAACAACAGAGTATGTTGACATTGGTATGCAGCTCCTCGGCGGCGTCAACGCAAACAGCAGAGAATACCGTCAACAACAATCGACCCTGCTTTTCAACTCCCGCCCAATGTTACTCCAAATTTACTGCCGCCCGTGAATCTTTGCCATTAGGATCTCATCCCTTGTGCGAGGAAAGGGCCTTAGATCTGATATCGAATCTTAAGGAAACCGAATTGGCTGCCATTAAGTTGGCTTTGAGAAAATATGAGGCTAAAAAGCAAAAGGAAAACTTTGAGGGTAAGTCAGTAAGACTGTAAGACTTTAATGTTTGTCGCCCCGTTTATGAACGAACGAAAAGCGCAGAGAATCCATAATACAATATGGACCTACTACATTATTATTATTATTATTATTATATTTTGAACGTGTGTGTGCGGTAATTCTTTTCATTTTTCTGTGATTGATGTGTATCACATCCCCTTTGATGTTTACATATATTTCCCTTTCCTTCCTCTCCTGTGTTTTTTGTTATTCCAAGAGATGTTGTTTATCTATTCTTAGAATTAATTTCTCACACTGCAGCCTATTTACAACCACCCAACCGCGGTATCTCCAACACATACACCATTATACCCAGCTAGCTTTTTCAATCGTATACGATAGATGCGCGATCGCACCAGACGATTAAATGAATCTTCGACGATGTCCAATTCCGATCGCACGTTCCGTACAACGGGAGAAACTGTCAAAATGACGACTCTTTCAAACGGATCGTGCACGATGCTTTTATTCCTACTTCAAACGAGCCTTGAAACAATCGCCTAAACGGGTCTTGTACGATGCGTAAAAAAGAATCGTGTACGATGCTTTTATTCCATCTTCAAACGAGCCTTGACTATAAGCGGATGTCATAGTTGTTTTTGCTTCTCGTTTGCTTTTTAATCTTATTGCTTTGGTAGATAGCATTACAAAATTATTACAACACTAATATGCAAAAACAACAAATAAAAACACTTTACAATTAAAAACACACTAACAACACACTATATGTTCTACAACTGAGTTGAAATGAAGCCAAAATCACTTGTTCTTTGTAAACTTTTCTAACGGTTGAATTCGTCAAACGATCGCGAGAATGCGTAAGCTACGATTTCAGAGTTACTGAAAATACACTAACGATTCACAAGAGCATTAAGGGAGAATTAGCAATTTAAATATTTTGGTTCAATTAACCGCATTCGACTGTATTAATATAGCCCTAATTTATCTATAAACTCCAACAATTATTTGAACCTTGCGTCTGCTTCCAGAACTCTTCGCGTAAAAATGTCATGGGAATGTCTTTGTATGGTCAATCGTTCACTTTGGAAAATGGCGCAATAATGGTTTCAACTCGAAGGCTCCGCGACCTGGTACAGCTGGCGAATTCACCCGAGCTGCCGGCTTCTTGGCCTATTATGAGGTAAGTTTTACTCTTCCAGAATAATTGGAAATAGATTTATATCTTCACTTTCTCTCTTTCAGATTTGTGACCGTATTTAACATCAAGGCTGGGAAGTGGTACAGCACGACAAAGGGCAATCAATGGGTTTCCTTTGATAATGCTGCCATGATACGCAAGAAATCGCAACTGGTTACAAGCGATGGCTTCAAAGTGGTTTGCTATTTCACCAACTGGGCTTGGTACCGCCAAGGCGGCGGCAAGTTCTTACCCGAAGACATTGACCCGGAGCTGTGTACCCACATTGTTTACGGCTTTGCTGTTCTAAATCGTGATAAACTGACCATACAACCCTATGATTCCTGGGCGGATTTGGATAATAAATTCTACGAACGTGTGGCCACGTATCGTGCGAAAGGCATAAAGGTCACGGTGGCTATTGGAGGCTGGAATGATTCGGCTGGTCATAAATATGCCCGTTTGGTAAGAAATGCTGCTCCTCGTACATTCATGGTGGTTATTATATTATTATATTAAATATGGTTTCGATTGTTTGGACTTGGATTAGGAATATCCCGTATGCTGGCAAGTTGATTGCAAAAAGGGCACTGCCGATGAAAAGGAAGGTTTCAGCGATTTGGTCAAGGAACTCTCGATTGCCTTCAGGCCTAGAGGACTGTTGTCAGCAGCTGTATCACCCAACGGCAAGGTTGTCGACGCTGGCTACGATGTGCCACAACTGTCAAAGTACTTTGATTGGATAACCGTTACCACGGTCAATGGGATAAGAAGACCGGACATGTAGCACCCATGTATGAAGCACCCATGTATGAAGCACCCTGCCGGTACAGAATGTTTTAATGCCAACTACTCTATTAATTATTGGTTGGAGCGTGGAGCTGCTAGTAAACAATTGATCATGGGCATGCCGATGTATGGTCAATCGTTCTCTTTGGCCGAGGCCAACAGCCATGAGCTGAACGCCGCCACTTATGGAGGCGGCGAAGCAAGATAATCTACCTGTACCTACATACGGAAACTAGGATGGAATGTGGTCAGAGATCCTCGTGGTCGCATGGGACCCTATGCTTACTTGCGTGATCAGTGGGTATCGTTCGATGACGCTCCCATGATCCGACACAAATCGGAATACGTGAAAGCCATGGGCCTGGGTGGCGCTATGATATGGGCCTTAGATTTGGATGATTTCAAAAACGATTGCGATTGTGAGTCATATCCATTGCTGAAGACCATTAATCGTGTATTGAGGAATTATCCAGGACCACATCCCAGATGTGCTTTGGAGACCAAGGATAAAACTATGAGTAAGTCGTTTATGAAGTTGAGGAACATGTCTGTATGAGCTAATTGGTTTTCTTTTCTTAAAGTTGCTCAAATAGGTTTGGCCCCCAGCTCGGCATCCAAGCCGAAACCAACCGTCAATACTAGTATCGAAAGTCAACAGGTGATCCAAGCTAAACCCACCAAACCCACTGCAGCTCCCATGAAAGTCGAATGCTCCGGCAGAAGTTATGCTCCACATGAAAGGGATTGCAATAAATATTACATCTGTCAGTACGGAGAATTGGTGGAACAAAAGTAAGTCCGGGAACATATTTGACTGAAAATCTCCTAATATATTTCTTTTGAAAATCTTTACAGATGTCCTTCTGGTTTGCATTGGAATAAAAACTACTGTGATTGGCCGCAGGCCAGCAAATGCTCTGTGCGAGCTGATCAAACCACAGCGAAGCCGGCAGTACAAAGACCCAAACCCACAACACCCCCACCAACGACCAAAGCTCCTCCAAAAACCACCAAGAAACCTATACAAGTACCAAATAAGAAACCTGTAGCTCGCCCCAAGCCTACCCCTTCGCCAGCACTCGGTAGTAATGAAGACTACAAAGTAGTCTGCTATTTTACCAACTGGGCTTGGTACCGACCCGGCCAAGGCAAATATGTGCCCGAAGATATCGATGAAAATCTCTGTACCCACATAGTCTACGGATTTGCGGTGCTAAATAGCAACTCCTTAACCATAAAGACCCATGATTCCTGGGCCGATATAGACAATCGTTTCTACGAGAGGGTGGTGGCCTACAAGAAGAAAGGCATACGTGTAACCGTAGCCATAGGCGGCTGGAATGATTCGTTGGGTAGTAAATATGCCCGCATGGTTTTGGATCCTCAGGCACGCCGGAAGTTTATCGAAAGTATCCTGGTGTTCTGTGAGAAATATGGCTTTGAGGGTCTAGATTTAGATTGGGAATATCCCGTTTGCTGGCAGGTGGACTGTTCCAAGGGCTCCTCAAATGAAAAGGAAGGCTTTGCTTCATTAGTCCGTGAGTTGGCGGAAGCCTTTAAACCTCAAGGTTTACTCTTGTCAGCGGCGGTTTCGCCCAGTAAAATGGTGATTGATGCGGGCTACGATGTGCCGAAGTTGGCCCGTTACTTCGATTGGATTGCTGTGATGACTTATGACTTCCACGGCCATTGGGATAAACAAACCGGTCATGTGGCACCCTTGTATTATGTGGAGGGTGACTCCAATCCTTACTTTAACGGTAACTTCAGTATTAACTATTGGATTGAAAAGGGAACACCGCCACAGAAACTTATCATGGGCATGCCATTGTACGGTCAATCGTTCTCTTTGGCTGATACAAATTCGCGCAGTCTCAATGACAAGACAATTGGTCCCGGACGTGCCGGTACTTATACCCGAGCAGGCGGTTTCTTGGCCTATTACGAAATCTGTGAGCAGATTAGCAACGGTGGTTGGTCGGTGATACGAGATCCTGAGGGACGTATCGGACCATATGCTTACAATGGCAATCAATGGGTATCGTATGATGATGTCAATGACATTCGTCGTAAGTCGCAATTTGTGCGCAAGATGCGTTTAGGTGGAGGTATGGTGTGGGCTTTGGATCTGGATGATTTCCGTGGTCGCTGTGGGTGTGGTAAACATCCTCTGTTGCGTACCCTGAATCAGGAATTACGTGGTATTCCAGGACAACGGGCAAATGATTGTACGTAGAATAATAGAATGATAAACGAAAAACCGAATGTGTGAAAGAAATCGAGACTTGATTGAGGTTTTTTTTAGTTAAGTAAAGTGCCAATATAATAATCTTACACATCGACCTACATATATGATAAACTAAACTCAGATTAGAATTAATTAAAATATTTTAGTGATTTAAGGATATAAAATATACATATTGTAAAACGAAAACGATCGACAAATTGAGATAATAAATGAAAAACAATAAATATAATTAAAACGACGAGTGTGTATAATTTGTGTAAGCGAAGAATATTTCTTAAAGATTGCTACACAATTTCATATTCGTAGACATAACCAGAAGTTCATTACATAAAATCATGGATATTGAGAAAATTAAAGTGTATTAACCGACAGTATATCGTTACGATGAATTCTTATAGGCCATTGAGATAATGGGCCTTAGTAATTCTGCAAAAATGCTAGATTACACCATAACATTTAACTTAACAAAGAATTTTTTGTAATTTTTCAAAAAAAAAAAGCCGGTGCACACCATAGAATTTCGTGTACAAAAACCTGAAATGGGCAGTGGTCGTCTAACATCCGAAAATAAATTGATTTTGTTAGGTCACATGAATTCAATACAGACAAAAACACATTACTAATAATTAATTTTCGTTCATTGTTTGAACTGCCTTCAGTTTTATAAAAAAAAAGCGGGAGCTAAATTAATGTTATGGTCATTGGTTTGAAATATATCGAAATTTGAATTATTTGCCTATCTGCAGTACTAATATTAATCTTACCATGTTAGACGAAAACAAAAGTTTTTTATTAAAAATACCGTTGAAAAACAAACAAAAATAACCGACAGTTAAGATATTATTTTAAAACACACTAACAACCTATATGAAAGCTCGGCGCTATGATATCACGCACAAATCCTAAAAGTTGCCACCTTATCAATGTTTTCATTATCATCATCATCCATCACATCCATCTGGCAACCTTAGAAAGCCAAATCATCTGGATGGATTTTGTTGGTGGAGTATTTTTTTTACGTGTTTCTTGTTTTTTTTGACCAACAAAACAACAAAAGCTTCCGAAGAATATATAACGACGAGAATAAAGTTAACCCACAATGCCAACAATACCTAGAGAGCTTTTACGATAAATGAAGATAGATGATTTGGTTATTACCAGTTAACTTTTGTTTTTTTCTGGTAGGGCACGTAACACGCACAAAGTATTCTGGGTTGTGCGTTGCGTTCAGTACGAATTAGACTTCACGAATTAAAGGAAGAGTACGGGACGACGGGCATACGCGGCGGAGTCTTGTTTGAAGTTCAGTGACAAATTTACGCGGTCCTCTTGACGGAGTAGAAATAAATAAGTGAAAATTAAAAATAAAATTCGCAACAATAATATTGCTGTGTCAAAACAACTGTGACGTCATAGTCATAGATTCAATAACAAATAAAAAAGGGCCGTGAAATAAGCGACAGAAACTATTGGAGGTTTTTGAAAATAAAATTACTACCCAATAATTGCACAAGTGAGTGACAAGTGTCAAGAATTATAATCAAAACAACCACCATTTTCAAAATGCATAAATCACCAAGAGTATTAAGCCAAATTGGCCGAACTTTATTAAAGCAACAGCAGCAGCAACAATTCAATTTACATATACAACAACAACAGAGTATGTTGACATTGGTATGCAGCTCCTCGGCGGCGTCAACGCAAACAGCAGAGAATACCGTCAACAACAATCGACCCTGCTTTTCAACTCCCGCCCAATGTTACTCCAAATTTACTGCCGCCCGTGAATCTTTGCCATTAGGATCTCATCCCTTGTGCGAGGAAAGGGCCTTAGATCTGATATCGAATCTTAAGGAAACCGAATTGGCTGCCATTAAGTTGGCTTTGAGAAAATATGAGGCTAAAAAGCAAAAGGAAAACTTTGAGGGTAAGTCAGTAAGACTGTAAGACTTTAATGTTTGTCGCCCCGTTTATGAACGAACGAAAAGCGCAGAGAATCCATAATACAATATGGACCTACTACATTATTATTATTATTATTATTATATTTTGAACGTGTGTGTGCGGTAATTCTTTTCATTTTTCTGTGATTGATGTGTATCACATCCCCTTTGATGTTTACATATATTTCCCTTTCCTTCCTCTCCTGTGTTTTTTGTTATTCCAAGAGATGTTGTTTATCTATTCTTAGAATTAATTTCTCACACTGCAGCCTATTTACAACCACCCAACCGCGGTATCTCCAACACATACACCATTATACCCAGCTAGCTTTTTCAATCGTATACGATAGATGCGCGATCGCACCAGACGATTAAATGAATCTTCGACGATGTCCAATTCCGATCGCACGTTCCGTACAACGGGAGAAACTGTCAAAATGACGACTCTTTCAAACGGATCGTGCACGATGCTTTTATTCCTACTTCAAACGAGCCTTGAAACAATCGCCTAAACGGGTCTTGTACGATGCGTAAAAAAGAATCGTGTACGATGCTTTTATTCCATCTTCAAACGAGCCTTGACTATAAGCGGATGTCATAGTTGTTTTTGCTTCTCGTTTGCTTTTTAATCTTATTGCTTTGGTAGATAGCATTACAAAATTATTACAACACTAATATGCAAAAACAACAAATAAAAACACTTTACAATTAAAAACACACTAACAACACACTATATGTTCTACAACTGAGTTGAAATGAAGCCAAAATCACTTGTTCTTTGTAAACTTTTCTAACGGTTGAATTCGTCAAACGATCGCGAGAATGCGTAAGCTACGATTTCAGAGTTACTGAAAATACACTAACGATTCACAAGAGCATTAAGGGAGAATTAGCAATTTAAATATTTTGGTTCAATTAACCGCATTCGACTGTATTAATATAGCCCTAATTTATCTATAAACTCCAACAATTATTTGAACCTTGCGTCTGCTTCCAGAACTCTTCGCGTAAAAATGTCATGGGAATGTCTTTGTATGGTCAATCGTTCACTTTGGAAAATGGCGCAATAATGGTTTCAACTCGAAGGCTCCGCGACCTGGTACAGCTGGCGAATTCACCCGAGCTGCCGGCTTCTTGGCCTATTATGAGGTAAGTTTTACTCTTCCAGAATAATTGGAAATAGATTTATATCTTCACTTTCTCTCTTTCAGATTTGTGACCGTATTTAACATCAAGGCTGGGAAGTGGTACAGCACGACAAAGGGCAATCAATGGGTTTCCTCTGATAATGCTGCCATGATACGCAAGAAATCGCAACTGGTTACAAGCGATGGCTTCAAAGTGGTTTGCTATTTCACCAACTGGGCTTGGTACCGCCAAGGCGGCGGCAAGTTCTTACCCGAAGACATTGACCCGGAGCTGTGTACCCACATTGTTTACGGCTTTGCTGTTCTAAATCGTGATAAACTGACCATACAACCCTATGATTCCTGGGCGGATTTGGATAATAAATTCTACGAACGTGTGGCCACGTATCGTGCGAAAGGCATAAAGGTCACGGTGGCTATTGGAGGCTGGAATGATTCGGCTGGTCATAAATATGCCCGTTTGGTAAGAAATGCTGCTCCTCGTACATTCATGGTGGTTATTATATTATTATATTAAATATGGTTTCGATTGTTTGGACTTGGATTAGGAATATCCCGTATGCTGGCAAGTTGATTGCAAAAAGGGCACTGCCGATGAAAAGGAAGGTTTCAGCGATTTGGTCAAGGAACTCTCGATTGCCTTCAGGCCTAGAGGACTGTTGTCAGCAGCTGTATCACCCAACGGCAAGGTTGTCGACGCTGGCTACGATGTGCCACAACTGTCAAAGTACTTTGATTGGATAACCGTTACCACGGTCAATGGGATAAGAAGACCGGACATGTAGCACCCATGTATGAAGCACCCATGTATGAAGCACCCTGCCGGTACAGAATGTTTTAATGCCAACTACTCTATTAATTATTGGTTGGAGCGTGGAGCTGCTAGTAAACAATTGATCATGGGCATGCCGATGTATGGTCAATCGTTCTCTTTGGCCGAGGCCAACAGCCATGAGCTGAACGCCGCCACTTATGGAGGCGGCGAAGCAAGATAATCTACCTGTACCTACATACGGAAACTAGGATGGAATGTGGTCAGAGATCCTCGTGGTCGCATGGGACCCTATGCTTACTTGCGTGATCAGTGGGTATCGTTCGATGACGCTCCCATGATCCGACACAAATCGGAATACGTGAAAGCCATGGGCCTGGGTGGCGCTATGATATGGGCCTTAGATTTGGATGATTTCAAAAACGATTGCGATTGTGAGTCATATCCATTGCTGAAGACCATTAATCGTGTATTGAGGAATTATCCAGGACCACATCCCAGATGTGCTTTGGAGACCAAGGATAAAACTATGAGTAAGTCGTTTATGAAGTTGAGGAACATGTCTGTATGAGCTAATTGGTTTTCTTTTCTTAAAGTTGCTCAAATAGGTTTGGCCCCCAGCTCGGCATCCAAGCCGAAACCAACCGTCAATACTAGTATCGAAAGTCAACAGGTGATCCAAGCTAAACCCACCAAACCCACTGCAGCTCCCATGAAAGTCGAATGCTCCGGCAGAAGTTATGCTCCACATGAAAGGGATTGCAATAAATATTACATCTGTCAGTACGGAGAATTGGTGGAACAAAAGTAAGTCCGGGAACATATTTGACTGAAAATCTCCTAATATATTTCTTTTGAAAATCTTTACAGATGTCCTTCTGGTTTGCATTGGAATAAAAACTACTGTGATTGGCCGCAGGCCAGCAAATGCTCTGTGCGAGCTGATCAAACCACAGCGAAGCCGGCAGTACAAAGACCCAAACCCACAACACCCCCACCAACGACCAAAGCTCCTCCAAAAACCACCAAGAAACCTATACAAGTACCAAATAAGAAACCTGTAGCTCGCCCCAAGCCTACCCCTTCGCCAGCACTCGGTAGTAATGAAGACTACAAAGTAGTCTGCTATTTTACCAACTGGGCTTGGTACCGACCCGGCCAAGGCAAATATGTGCCCGAAGATATCGATGAAAATCTCTGTACCCATATAGTCTACGGATTTGCGGTGCTAAATAGCAACTCCTTAACCATAAAGACCCATGATTCCTGGGCCGATATAGACAATCGTTTCTACGAGAGGGTGGTGGCCTACAAGAAGAAAGGCATACGTGTAACCGTAGCCATAGGCGGCTGGAATGATTCGTTGGGTAGTAAATATGCCCGCATGGTTTTGGATCCTCAGGCACGCCGGAAGTTTATCGAAAGTATCCTGGTGTTCTGTGAGAAATATGGCTTTGAGGGTCTAGATTTAGATTGGGAATATCCCGTTTGCTGGCAGGTGGACTGTTCCAAGGGCTCCTCAAATGAAAAGGAAGGCTTTGCTTCATTAGTCCGTGAGTTGGCGGAAGCCTTTAAACCTCAAGGTTTACTCTTGTCAGCGGCGGTTTCGCCCAGTAAAATGGTGATTGATGCGGGCTACGATGTGCCGAAGTTGGCCCGTTACTTCGATTGGATTGCTGTGATGACTTATGACTTCCACGGCCATTGGGATAAACAAACCGGTCATGTGGCACCCTTGTATTATGTGGAGGGTGACTCCAATCCTTACTTTAACGGTAACTTCAGTATTAACTATTGGATTGAAAAGGGAACACCGCCACAGAAACTTATCATGGGCATGCCATTGTACGGTCAATCGTTCTCTTTGGCTGATACAAATTCGCGCAGTCTCAATGACAAGACAATTGGTCCCGGACGTGCCGGTACTTATACCCGAGCAGGCGGTTTCTTGGCCTATTACGAAATCTGTGAGCAGATTAGCAACGGTGGTTGGTCGGTGATACGAGATCCTGAGGGACGTATCGGACCATATGCTTACAATGGCAATCAATGGGTATCGTATGATGATGTCAATGACATTCGTCGTAAGTCGCAATTTGTGCGCAAGATGCGTTTAGGTGGAGGTATGGTGTGGGCTTTGGATCTGGATGATTTCCGTGGTCGCTGTGGGTGTGGTAAACATCCTCTGTTGCGTACCCTGAATCAGGAATTACGTGGTATTCCAGGACAACGGGCAAATGATTGTACGTAGAATAATAGAATGATAAACGAAAAACCGAATGTGTGAAAGAAATCGAGACTTGATTGAGGTTTTTTTTAGTTAAGTAAAGTGCCAATATAATAATCTTACACATCGACCTACATATATGATAAACTAAACTCAGATTAGAATTAATTAAAATATTTTAGTGATTTAAGGATATAAAATATACATATTGTAAAACGAAAACGATCGACAAATTGAGATAATAAATGAAAAACAATAAATATAATTAAAACGACGAGTGTGTATAATTTGTGTAAGCGAAGAATATTTCTTAAAGATTGCTACACAATTTCATATTCGTAGACATAACCAGAAGTTCATTACATAAAATCATGGATATTGAGAAAATTAAAGTGTATTAACCGACAGTATATCGTTACGATGAATTCTTATAGGCCATTGAGATAATGGGCCTTAGTAATTCTGCAAAAATGCTAGATTACACCATAACATTTAACTTAACAAAGAATTTTTTGTAATTTTTCAAAAAAAAAAAGCCGGTGCACACCATAGAATTTCGTGTACAAAAACCTGAAATGGGCAGTGGTCGTCTAACATCCGAAAATAAATTGATTTTGTTAGGTCACATGAATTCAATACAGACAAAAACACATTACTAATAATTAATTTTCGTTCATTGTTTGAACTGCCTTCAGTTTTATAAAAAAAAAGCGGGAGCTAAATTAATGTTATGGTCATTGGTTTGAAATATATCGAAATTTGAATTATTTGCCTATCTGCAGTACTAATATTAATCTTACCATGTTAGACGAAAACAAAAGTTTTTTATTAAAAATACCGTTGAAAAACAAACAAAAATAACCGACAGTTAAGATATTATTTTAAAACACACTAACAACCTATATGAAAGCTCGGCGCTATGATATCACGCACAAATCCTAAAAGTTGCCACCTTATCAATGTTTTCATTATCATCATCATCCATCACATCCATCTGGCAACCTTAGAAAGCCAAATCATCTGGATGGATTTTGTTGGTGGAGTATTTTTTTTACGTGTTTCTTGTTTTTTTTGACCAACAAAACAACAAAAGCTTCCGAAGAATATATAACGACGAGAATAAAGTTAACCCACAATGCCAACAATACCTAGAGAGCTTTTACGATAAATGAAGATAGATGATTTGGTTATTACCAGTTAACTTTTGTTTTTTTCTGGTAGGGCACGTAACACGCACAAAGTATTCTGGGTTGTGCGTTGCGTTCAGTACGAATTAGACTTCACGAATTAAAGGAAGAGTACGGGACGACGGGCATACGCGGCGGAGTCTTGTTTGAAGTTCAGTGACAAATTTACGCGGTCCTCTTGACGGAGTAGAAATAAATAAGTGAAAATTAAAAATAAAATTCGCAACAATAATATTGCTGTGTCAAAACAACTGTGACGTCATAGTCATAGATTCAATAACAAATAAAAAAGGGCCGTGAAATAAGCGACAGAAACTATTGGAGGTTTTTGAAAATAAAATTACTACCCAATAATTGCACAAGTGAGTGACAAGTGTCAAGAATTATAATCAAAACAACCACCATTTTCAAAATGCATAAATCACCAAGAGTATTAAGCCAAATTGGCCGAACTTTATTAAAGCAACAGCAGCAGCAACAATTCAATTTACATATACAACAACAACAGAGTATGTTGACATTGGTATGCAGCTCCTCGGCGGCGTCAACGCAAACAGCAGAGAATACCGTCAACAACAATCGACCCTGCTTTTCAACTCCCGCCCAATGTTACTCCAAATTTACTGCCGCCCGTGAATCTTTGCCATTAGGATCTCATCCCTTGTGCGAGGAAAGGGCCTTAGATCTGATATCGAATCTTAAGGAAACCGAATTGGCTGCCATTAAGTTGGCTTTGAGAAAATATGAGGCTAAAAAGCAAAAGGAAAACTTTGAGGGTAAGTCAGTAAGACTGTAAGACTTTAATGTTTGTCGCCCCGTTTATGAACGAACGAAAAGCGCAGAGAATCCATAATACAATATGGACCTACTACATTATTATTATTATTATTATTATATTTTGAACGTGTGTGTGCGGTAATTCTTTTCATTTTTCTGTGATTGATGTGTATCACATCCCCTTTGATGTTTACATATATTTCCCTTTCCTTCCTCTCCTGTGTTTTTTGTTATTCCAAGAGATGTTGTTTATCTATTCTTAGAATTAATTTCTCACACTGCAGCCTATTTACAACCACCCAACCGCGGTATCTCCAACACATACACCATTATACCCAGCTAGCTTTTTCAATCGTATACGATAGATGCGCGATCGCACCAGACGATTAAATGAATCTTCGACGATGTCCAATTCCGATCGCACGTTCCGTACAACGGGAGAAACTGTCAAAATGACGACTCTTTCAAACGGATCGTGCACGATGCTTTTATTCCTACTTCAAACGAGCCTTGAAACAATCGCCTAAACGGGTCTTGTACGATGCGTAAAAAAGAATCGTGTACGATGCTTTTATTCCATCTTCAAACGAGCCTTGACTATAAGCGGATGTCATAATTGTTTTTGCTTCTCGTTTGCTTTTTAATCTTATTGCTTTGGTAGATAGCATTACAAAATTATTACAACACTAATATGCAAAAACAACAAATAAAAACACTTTACAATTAAAAACACACTAACAACACACTATATGTTCTACAACTGAGTTGAAATGAAGCCAAAATCACTTGTTCTTTGTAAACTTTTCTAACGGTTGAATTCGTCAAACGATCGCGAGAATGCGTAAGCTACGATTTCAGAGTTACTGAAAATACACTAACGATTCACAAGAGCATTAAGGGAGAATTAGCAATTTAAATATTTTGGTTCAATTAACCGCATTCGACTGTATTAATATAGCCCTAATTTATCTATAAACTCCAACAATTATTTGAACCTTGCGTCTGCTTCCAGAACTCTTCGCGTAAAAATGTCATGGGAATGTCTTTGTATGGTCAATCGTTCACTTTGGAAAATGGCGCAATAATGGTTTCAACTCGAAGGCTCCGCGACCTGGTACAGCTGGCGAATTCACCCGAGCTGCCGGCTTCTTGGCCTATTATGAGGTAAGTTTTACTCTTCCAGAATAATTGGAAATAGATTTATATCTTCACTTTCTCTCTTTCAGATTTGTGACCGTATTTAACATCAAGGCTGGGAAGTGGTACAGCACGACAAAGGGCAATCAATGGGTTTCCTTTGATAATGCTGCCATGATACGCAAGAAATCGCAACTGGTTACAAGCGATGGCTTCAAAGTGGTTTGCTATTTCACCAACTGGGCTTGGTACCGCCAAGGCGGCGGCAAGTTCTTACCCGAAGACATTGACCCGGAGCTGTGTACCCACATTGTTTACGGCTTTGCTGTTCTAAATCGTGATAAACTGACCATACAACCCTATGATTCCTGGGCGGATTTGGATAATAAATTCTACGAACGTGTGGCCACGTATCGTGCGAAAGGCATAAAGGTCACGGTGGCTATTGGAGGCTGGAATGATTCGGCTGGTCATAAATATGCCCGTTTGGTAAGAAATGCTGCTCCTCGTACATTCATGGTGGTTATTATATTATTATATTAAATATGGTTTCGATTGTTTGGACTTGGATTAGGAATATCCCGTATGCTGGCAAGTTGATTGCAAAAAGGGCACTGCCGATGAAAAGGAAGGTTTCAGCGATTTGGTCAAGGAACTCTCGATTGCCTTCAGGCCTAGAGGACTGTTGTCAGCAGCTGTATCACCCAACGGCAAGGTTGTCGACGCTGGCTACGATGTGCCACAACTGTCAAAGTACTTTGATTGGATAACCGTTACCACGGTCAATGGGATAAGAAGACCGGACATGTAGCACCCATGTATGAAGCACCCATGTATGAAGCACCCTGCCGGTACAGAATGTTTTAATGCCAACTACTCTATTAATTATTGGTTGGAGCGTGGAGCTGCTAGTAAACAATTGATCATGGGCATGCCGATGTATGGTCAATCGTTCTCTTTGGCCGAGGCCAACAGCCATGAGCTGAACGCCGCCACTTATGGAGGCGGCGAAGCAAGATAATCTACCTGTACCTACATACGGAAACTAGGATGGAATGTGGTCAGAGATCCTCGTGGTCGCATGGGACCCTATGCTTACTTGCGTGATCAGTGGGTATCGTTCGATGACGCTCCCATGATCCGACACAAATCGGAATACGTGAAAGCCATGGGCCTGGGTGGCGCTATGATATGGGCCTTAGATTTGGATGATTTCAAAAACGATTGCGATTGTGAGTCATATCCATTGCTGAAGACCATTAATCGTGTATTGAGGAATTATCCAGGACCACATCCCAGATGTGCTTTGGAGACCAAGGATAAAACTATGAGTAAGTCGTTTATGAAGTTGAGGAACATGTCTGTATGAGCTAATTGGTTTTCTTTTCTTAAAGTTGCTCAAATAGGTTTGGCCCCCAGCTCGGCATCCAAGCCGAAACCAACCGTCAATACTAGTATCGAAAGTCAACAGGTGATCCAAGCTAAACCCACCAAACCCACTGCAGCTCCCATGAAAGTCGAATGCTCCGGCAGAAGTTATGCTCCACATGAAAGGGATTGCAATAAATATTACATCTGTCAGTACGGAGAATTGGTGGAACAAAAGTAAGTCCGGGAACATATTTGACTGAAAATCTCCTAATATATTTCTTTTGAAAATCTTTACAGATGTCCTTCTGGTTTGCATTGGAATAAAAACTACTGTGATTGGCCGCAGGCCAGCAAATGCTCTGTGCGAGCTGATCAAACCACAGCGAAGCCGGCAGTACAAAGACCCAAACCCACAACACCCCCACCAACGACCAAAGCTCCTCCAAAAACCACCAAGAAACCTATACAAGTACCAAATAAGAAACCTGTAGCTCGCCCCAAGCCTACCCCTTCGCCAGCACTCGGTAGTAATGAAGACTACAAAGTAGTCTGCTATTTTACCAACTGGGCTTGGTACCGACCCGGCCAAGGCAAATATGTGCCCGAAGATATCGATGAAAATCTCTGTACCCATATAGTCTACGGATTTGCGGTGCTAAATAGCAACTCCTTAACCATAAAGACCCATGATTCCTGGGCCGATATAGACAATCGTTTCTACGAGAGGGTGGTGGCCTACAAGAAGAAAGGCATACGTGTAACCGTAGCCATAGGCGGCTGGAATGATTCGTTGGGTAGTAAATATGCCCGCATGGTTTTGGATCCTCAGGCACGCCGGAAGTTTATCGAAAGTATCCTGGTGTTCTGTGAGAAATATGGCTTTGAGGGTCTAGATTTAGATTGGGAATATCCCGTTTGCTGGCAGGTGGACTGTTCCAAGGGCTCCTCAAATGAAAAGGAAGGCTTTGCTTCATTAGTCCGTGAGTTGGCGGAAGCCTTTAAACCTCAAGGTTTACTCTTGTCAGCGGCGGTTTCGCCCAGTAAAATGGTGATTGATGCGGGCTACGATGTGCCGAAGTTGGCCCGTTACTTCGATTGGATTGCTGTGATGACTTATGACTTCCACGGCCATTGGGATAAACAAACCGGTCATGTGGCACCCTTGTATTATGTGGAGGGTGACTCCAATCCTTACTTTAACGGTAACTTCAGTATTAACTATTGGATTGAAAAGGGAACACCGCCACAGAAACTTATCATGGGCATGCCATTGTACGGTCAATCGTTCTCTTTGGCTGATACAAATTCGCGCAGTCTCAATGACAAGACAATTGGTCCCGGACGTGCCGGTACTTATACCCGAGCAGGCGGTTTCTTGGCCTATTACGAAATCTGTGAGCAGATTAGCAACGGTGGTTGGTCGGTGATACGAGATCCTGAGGGACGTATCGGACCATATGCTTACAATGGCAATCAATGGGTATCGTATGATGATGTCAATGACATTCGTCGTAAGTCGCAATTTGTGCGCAAGATGCGTTTAGGTGGAGGTATGGTGTGGGCTTTGGATCTGGATGATTTCCGTGGTCGCTGTGGGTGTGGTAAACATCCTCTGTTGCGTACCCTGAATCAGGAATTACGTGGTATTCCAGGACAACGGGCAAATGATTGTACGTAGAATAATAGAATGATAAACGAAAAACCGAATGTGTGAAAGAAATCGAGACTTGATTGAGGTTTTTTTTAGTTAAGTAAAGTGCCAATATAATAATCTTACACATCGACCTACATATATGATAAACTAAACTCAGATTAGAATTAATTAAAATATTTTAGTGATTTAAGGATATAAAATATACATATTGTAAAACGAAAACGATCGACAAATTGAGATAATAAATGAAAAACAATAAATATAATTAAAACGACGAGTGTGTATAATTTGTGTAAGCGAAGAATATTTCTTAAAGATTGCTACACAATTTCATATTCGTAGACATAACCAGAAGTTCATTACATAAAATCATGGATATTGAGAAAATTAAAGTGTATTAACCGACAGTATATCGTTACGATGAATTCTTATAGGCCATTGAGATAATGGGCCTTAGTAATTCTGCAAAAATGCTAGATTACACCATAACATTTAACTTAACAAAGAATTTTTTGTAATTTTTCAAAAAAAAAAAGCCGGTGCACACCATAGAATTTCGTGTACAAAAACCTGAAATGGGCAGTGGTCGTCTAACATCCGAAAATAAATTGATTTTGTTAGGTCACATGAATTCAATACAGACAAAAACACATTACTAATAATTAATTTTCGTTCATTGTTTGAACTGCCTTCAGTTTTATAAAAAAAAAGCGGGAGCTAAATTAATGTTATGGTCATTGGTTTGAAATATATCGAAATTTGAATTATTTGCCTATCTGCAGTACTAATATTAATCTTACCATGTTAGACGAAAACAAAAGTTTTTTATTAAAAATACCGTTGAAAAACAAACAAAAATAACCGACAGTTAAGATATTATTTTAAAACACACTAACAACCTATATGAAAGCTCGGCGCTATGATATCACGCACAAATCCTAAAAGTTGCCACCTTATCAATGTTTTCATTATCATCATCATCCATCACATCCATCTGGCAACCTTAGAAAGCCAAATCATCTGGATGGATTTTGTTGGTGGAGTATTTTTTTTACGTGTTTCTTGTTTTTTTTGACCAACAAAACAACAAAAGCTTCCGAAGAATATATAACGACGAGAATAAAGTTAACCCACAATGCCAACAATACCTAGAGAGCTTTTACGATAAATGAAGATAGATGATTTGGTTATTACCAGTTAACTTTTGTTTTTTTCTGGTAGGGCACGTAACACGCACAAAGTATTCTGGGTTGTGCGTTGCGTTCAGTACGAATTAGACTTCACGAATTAAAGGAAGAGTACGGGACGACGGGCATACGCGGCGGAGTCTTGTTTGAAGTTCAGTGACAAATTTACGCGGTCCTCTTGACGGAGTAGAAATAAATAAGTGAAAATTAAAAATAAAATTCGCAACAATAATATTGCTGTGTCAAAACAACTGTGACGTCATAGTCATAGATTCAATAACAAATAAAAAAGGGCCGTGAAATAAGCGACAGAAACTATTGGAGGTTTTTGAAAATAAAATTACTACCCAATAATTGCACAAGTGAGTGACAAGTGTCAAGAATTATAATCAAAACAACCACCATTTTCAAAATGCATAAATCACCAAGAGTATTAAGCCAAATTGGCCGAACTTTATTAAAGCAACAGCAGCAGCAACAATTCAATTTACATATACAACAACAACAGAGTATGTTGACATTGGTATGCAGCTCCTCGGCGGCGTCAACGCAAACAGCAGAGAATACCGTCAACAACAATCGACCCTGCTTTTCAACTCCCGCCCAATGTTACTCCAAATTTACTGCCGCCCGTGAATCTTTGCCATTAGGATCTCATCCCTTGTGCGAGGAAAGGGCCTTAGATCTGATATCGAATCTTAAGGAAACCGAATTGGCTGCCATTAAGTTGGCTTTGAGAAAATATGAGGCTAAAAAGCAAAAGGAAAACTTTGAGGGTAAGTCAGTAAGACTGTAAGACTTTAATGTTTGTCGCCCCGTTTATGAACGAACGAAAAGCGCAGAGAATCCATAATACAATATGGACCTACTACATTATTATTATTATTATTATTATATTTTGAACGTGTGTGTGCGGTAATTCTTTTCATTTTTCTGTGATTGATGTGTATCACATCCCCTTTGATGTTTACATATATTTCCCTTTCCTTCCTCTCCTGTGTTTTTTGTTATTCCAAGAGATGTTGTTTATCTATTCTTAGAATTAATTTCTCACACTGCAGCCTATTTACAACCACCACAACCACCCAACCGCGGTATCTCCAACACAGACACCATTACACCACCACTGTTACCCACACTTGTGTCTCCTGTTAGCCTAGTCTTCCTGTTACTTGATATTTCTAACACTTAGTAACCGTACACATGCATTTTGTAGTAGATGCCCACCACACACACAACACACCCTGTCGGTGTATTTCTACTCTCGTCTGTTTATTTGTTTTCTGTTGTTTATTTACCTATAACGGGGTTTTTATATCCCCGACTCATGTTGTTTTTGTTCTTTTGTCTCTCAATTCATCTTCCATTGTCTTAGGCCACCAACCAACTGACAACCATCAGCATTATAAATCATAAGAGGGATAGTTGTGGATTGCCACGCTGACAGTAGAATTTTCGTAGACGATTGGCCTTAGCAAAGTCGTAAATTTTCAACGTACACATCAGTGGGACAGTTGGGATATTTCTAGAGAAAATATTTAAAAACCCACCTTGCCCTTTACCTTACATTGCTTTCTGGAAAAAACACCCTTTGGCGAAATATTATTTCCTATCGAAATGTCCTACTCCACATAATTTTTCCTATACATTTTACATTTACATTCAATAAAACAAAAACCCTCTTACATGGTCTATTGTGAAAAATCAATGCACTGGCCCTCAGGGGGTCGGCGGTAGCGCTATGTCCTTATGTATGTATGTATGTTCTTCTACGTTTTCGTGTTTGTAAAGTCAGTCGACAGTAACTGCTCGTAAGTTTCTTACAATTAAGTTTCCTCAATTACTTACCGCAAACAAACTCTCGGCGTAACGAGAAAATGCCAATAAAAAAGAAAGCACAAAACACACACGAAAAGGACATGTTCAGAAGTTAACATAAAAATAATAAAAGACGAATCAGTGACAACAGAAACCGTCTCTAATAAAAGTATGTTGGGTTGTATGAATCGACGGTTAGGGGAAGGTGTTCCAAAATACAGGCTCTCTGGTCCGGCATCGGTTATTATCATTTAAGAAATCCACTATCGAATCAATCTGTGTGAAATATATTATTATTGATTGCAGTTTTACTGTGTTCACCCGAAATATCGAAATATGACATTTCTCAGAGAGAATTTATCATAATTAGACAGATTAATTTCGAGTACAACTTATTTGTTAGTACTTTTGTACTTTTATTAAAAATTTTCGTCTTCGGCGAGTTCTTCAAGTTTAGCTTCATTTCACAGTTTAGCACTTGGGTTTGTTGGAAATTAGCACAAGAAAGAACTTGCGTGAGCGTTCAATTTCCGAATTTCCGTTATAAGACATTCTCATATGTGAACAGGAGCTTCAAAGCCATCTCTGCAGCTCCTGGAACATGTACAAAAGAAATCAGTGGTGTTCATAGGAAACAGGACGGTATCCAAAATCTCCGGAACTTGATTTGTCTATCGCTGTTCTTCGGTATCTTCTCTTCGCATATTTGTATAGTAACTGATGTTAGGACAGCCGTTTTACGCCGATATCCAGGGACACCCATTAGTTAGTCGAAATACCGGTTTATTGCACGACACACACTATGGTGAAAATTAGTTCTTCAGCCCAACTGTAGGGTTGTGTAATACTCATCTAAAATGTGCCACTCCTACTAGTTGTGACAAGACAAATTTTAACTAATACTATACACACTCCAAAGCACATATCGCTATCTCATTGCACTGCATTTATAGACGGCACAATCTTATTGTTGTCCATATTGTAAAAACAAATCGGATGGCGTTTCTCCAGAGTCGACTGTAGTAAACAATTTTGAGTTCTGTTATCAATACTGAATACTATGTGAATATTGAATTATTTAAAAGTACACAACCGGATTCTATGGACAACATTTTGAAAACCTGGTCACTTCCAAATGAGATCTTATTGCACAAATGTAGCACTGGAGCCTATCTTCTGGCAGTAGCATCGAATAGTGGATGGTATTAGAATAGTCTAGAGACTGAGAATCGGAGAGGAATTGACATTTCATTTAAAAAATCGACCAGAATGTTTGCCTTGATCACGTCAATGGTCTGAAGACTTATGTGCAGTATTTTGCTTTACGATTAACATAACAAAAAAAATTGGAATAGTCAAATCTGGAGATCACGCGATCCTCTTCTGAAATCACAACTCTAGGAAATTTTCGCAAATAAGATGTCTTATTAGCAATGTGGCATGACACTGGATCTTGTGAAACCAATAATCGCCCATACCTCTTTCGATCATTTTCAAGGCATCCACCGATATCGATTCCAATCCAATGTTTTGCCTTCTCTAAAGAAAAAGGGCTCAAGGATGGTGTTGACACAAATGCTATCGAACGGTATCTCACAACGGCTAACCTAAAACATTTATTTATTAATTACAATACAAAGTAAATTTATATTCTAATTTTTGGGTCCAAGGGTAAACGGGGTGACACAGCCCATATGGCTAGATTTTTGCAGCGACAGACCAAAGTCTCTGGTAGGAATCGAACACATAACACCCACGCTAATAGGCAGGCATGCTACCAACTCGCCTAAAAAATAATTAGATTTATTTGCGTTTAACCCTGTCTGCCCAATGTTCGTCATTTCGACTACCACCTACCACCACCCGAGTTTTTCAAAGCTATACTTAAAATGGTTGGACATGCAGGGTTAATGGGTAAATTAAGTCATTGGAATTTTTTACTAAAGTCAATATTTTTTTAGAGGGACGGACTGTGTGAAGTCTTTTTTACAAAATCTAAGACCGTGTAAAATTTACCACCACCTGCATGGTTAAGATACTGTTCCTAGTTCTTTGCATGAACTGCCACAACATACTCCGTTTTTAAGTAGTTATTATGGAAAATACATTCAAGAAGAACCAACAAACTTGCCACTTTTTTCATTTATCCTACTTCGTAGTCCTTCCCTTCCAAGTTTTCTTTATAAAGAACATGTTGCATAAACAATTCTCCACACAAATACAAATTGTTATTGTACAAGAAGTGCCCATTATACACGATAGGAAGAGAGAGAGACACTGTACGGGAGAGATTGACGTTGTGACTCAGTAGCGAGTGCCAGGATGTCATGCAACAAACGCTTAAGCAAAGATAAAATTGTACGTGTCACATTTAAAAAATCATTATGGGACCATAAAAACTCAGCCCTACAAACGCCTCTGATGCGTAGACAGAGGACAACGACGACGACGACGATGCCGTCGATGCGATGATGCGTAAAATGATAACTGCCAGCATTGGCAGAGATATACTGTCAACATAGGCAGGCAGACTTTGATGAAGATCAGGAAAATGATGGCTTCTCTAATGAGTTGGAACTACATAAAATTTATTTCATGTTCTCGTGTGGTTTATTGCCAACTTAACGTTCGTAAAAGAAATGTACGTAAATGTTTAACAGGCGCAATAATAACGTTTACTACAGCTAATGATTGAATCAATGTCTGTCCGTTCGTCTGTCTGTTTGTCTGTCTTTCCGGCATGTAATTCACTTGTTGTCGACGAGGATACCAGAAACCCACATATTGACGATATGATAAGAAGTTGCTTGATGTTGGTGTTTTTTGATTCCATTTTAGTATGTAGTTTCTTCATCGACTTCTTGGGCGCACTCACGCGTAAGGAAATCTTATCTAAACATAATGATAAAAATAAAGTTTTATTTGATTAGGTGTACTTGGCTGTTGGGGTTAGCCCCCCCCCCCAAAAAAAAAGTGAATGAACTGTTGTTAATGAAAGTCGACCTGGACAAATAACCATTTTGGTTCATCATTCTTTTGTAGTAGTTTTTTTTTAAAAAAAAAAATTTTCGATTAAGATTTACAGTTGACGAGGTCAGGGCCTGTAAAGGCACTGGAATAACAAATGTTTGGGTTTAGTGGTCGACCATCACAAATAATTCAAGAGGTTATTCATATTCATATTCAAGGTAGATTATAAATCATGAAACGTATGCCCTTTTGATTATAGTTTTTGCTGATAGTTTGTTTGCCTGGCCAAGTTCAATATAAGGAAATGGTGGAATTGATGATCATGGCTTATGTCGTCCACATTTAACTATCTGAGGCTTGAAACTAAAAGAGCCAATATGAAAATTTTCCGTAACACGAATATGTTCGTTCGTTACAAATCGTCAATATTTAAAGCGTTATAAAATGAGTTTCAGACCTCATTCAATTTGTGTTTTCAGACATATGTAAGCTATCCAAATATGGAAAACAGGGCTGGAATCAACGCCATTTACAAGATGCGAAGGGAAAATACTTTGCGTATTTCATTGATGGTTCCGATTTCAACATTGTATTCTTCGAAGATCTCCGCTAGTTTGCCAGAAGGCCATTCGAGGATGGCCTTTTTTCGTTTGTGTCAGCTTTCACTTTGTTTTGTTTTACCGGATCCTGAGCCTGAGAAAGAGTTTGATTATGCTGAACCGGGAGTCTGTGAGAAGCCTGGGAAGACAGTTCATATGACAGTCAGGAAGATTTCATCGCTTACTCTTAAACCGATGCGAAACGCTGTTGCTCACACACAGATCTGTGAGACAACTTGGGATGCAGTCAATGAAAATCGCACTGGGATCACCAAGTTCAATTGATCTGTGACTTTACCTTACGACGTATATACATGCCCATGAACTCCCAAGGTTTTAGACAGAAGCTATGAGAAATCGTATATATTAATATTACTATCATTAGCTAACCAGTCGACTTAAGTTTTTTGATTAACTTCTTTTTCTAGCCAATGCGAAAGTGATTTTCACAGATCTTTAACTACTTCTGTCACATGTCAAGAGAGAAAACTTTGGTTTCATAACGTCATGGATTCTTTGAAGATCACAATTCAAGGTCACACTAATAGAAGGTAGTGGCAATAGCCGCACAACAAAAACTCCGCTACAACCAATGGCACAATAATAGACGGTAGTGGCAATTGCTCTACAACAAAAACACAGACACAACCCTGGGTATTTTGATTGTCAAATTGTGACCAATAAATGGCAGACTGCAAACAGTTACAACTCATGGCACAATTTTTAGCGAACAACTTGTTCAAATTGTACAGCCAGTTGTAACGTGTCCAAAAAATATAATAAGTACTCAATTTTTGGAATATTTAAAAAAATATATGCAATTGTCCGATTTACTATGTTTATACCTTACAATAATCACTCCATGTCCTTGTCTACATACAACAGAACTCAAAAATGCGTACTAGACCAAGAGATATCGATTTTTGGACGATGGAATTTGATTCTGAATCTCTGTGCGACGGAGGACCCTTAGTGTGGGATATTAGCAACATCAGCCGCTGTGGCTGCCTCATTGCGGCCAAAACTTTTTTTTTCCAATAAACGTCTACCCAGCATTGACTTTGAAAATAATGTTGCATTGTTTCCCAACGTTTTTCAAGCATAAAGCGATTTCTTTCTCCGAAGATTTCGAGCGGGCTGTCACTGTTAAAACATCATGTGATTCAAAAAGAAACCACTAGATACACCCTCCCGGTATACATTTTAGATTCTTCTGTCAAGATTTCGATTGGGAAACAACTGTCACTGTTAATACATCATATACCTCCCGGTATTCATTTTAGTTTCTTCTGTCATGATTTCGATCGGGAAACAACATATGATTCACAAAAGAAACCACTAGATGCACCCTCCCGGTATACATTAAATTTCCATCCAAACTTTTATGATTTACAAACTGAATTTTTTTCCCTCCCGCTTTAACTTTCACTTTACAATTTCTGCCATTAAACGAATTTATTGCATCCTTCCGCCTTGGCCTCTGGAAATCGTTCTTTGCTTTGTGCTCCAATCTCGACACACTCGCTCGTTCGTACGTTCTCATAAGAAAAATTGTTTGGAAAGTGTGTGTTAAATATCTGCACCTTCTCGACGATGCCGTGTATTAAACTTTATTTCATGTGAAAACATTACGTGACCATAAGATTGTTTGTGTGGCCTGAGCGAAAGCAAAAGGAACATTTTCCGTCTTAACAGCAAAGACCACCTGCAGCAGCGCTCCAAAAAAAGAAAAAGCAAGAGCTTAAATGTTAAAAAGAATTTATTGGAAATTAAATTTTTTTTAATACGAAGCACACAGGAAGTCCTTTGGGTTCATTATGGCGAAGGAGGAGTGTATACATATTTGGTTAGGTTTATGTTTTTATCGTAATTTTATCTCTTAATTTTGGTCTTTTCGTTTATAGTCCATTTCATTTAATGCACAATAAAAATTAGCATATTTTTGGTTGCTGTTCTCGTCCTCCTCGTCGTCGTTGTTTCCCTTTATTTGAAATCAATATTATCGTTCGCCCTTTCAATTTTATTTATGACAATGCTACTCCATATTTATTTTATAAACCTACAAGCATAATATTAATATTATACAGAGTATACATACGATACATTTACAAGGATGGGAATATGTCCTATACACACATACCCATGCACAGCTCTTATGTATCGGGAGTTAAAGTATGTGTAGGTTCGTACGTGTGTATGTATATCCCTTTTTATTTCTCCATCCTTGTGTAGAGTGTTAGTGTCGGTGTGTGGACAGCTTCGATGTGGTCCTGTCACGTTCTGCCCTCTTGAAATATGTTCGTGTGCTGTTGTATAAATTCCAAATTGATTTGCAGATTATCATCTCATTTTATGTGTCTTTTTGTGTTTTTTTTCTTCTTCTTTGGTCCAGTAGCCACCAGTCATTTGCTTGTTACACGGACGGCACGACAATGGCCTTTAGCAAAAACAATTGAAGAAAAAACGTACAAAAAAGAAACAGGCAAATATTTAAATCCTTATTGAATTGTCACTGTCATGTACGAAAAATGCATTGCCAATGGATGAGTTTTTTTTTTTTGGAATTGTTTTGTGGGGATTTTTGTATGCCTTTAAATATTTTGTGTGGGCTTTTAAGTGCACTGAGAGGACATTTTGAGCGGCATCAACATCTGGTGAATTTTAGAGGAAATTTTACTCTATTCCTTGTTTAGTTCTCCATCAATCACAACAAAATGTCATTTACATAATAGGAATTTAAATAATGCTTGAACAACTTGTTTCGATAGTGCATTAATACAGGAAGCGGGGTTTTTAGAAAATTAATAAAGATTCTCCCATACGGCCTACATTATTCAAATTACCCTAAAAATAAATCCATGTTTGAAATTAATTAACAAATTAGTTATGCCAAGGACTATACTTGTACATAGTATTCAAGAAAGATTAATAGACCTTATTTGTATTCACTACAGATGTCATGAGGCTGGGTGTTCTTTTTTTTGATACAAGTGGCTGCCACCACCACACACCAGGCGCATACAATTCCAAATGATAAATGTTTGCAGACTGAATGTCTCCAATTTGTTTGGTGTTTATGGCTTTTGTGCTGTGGACAGCTTGTGGAAATGACCTTGGTAACATGGCGGACTTTTCAATACCCAAGTAATATTGTTTATTGATTTTGATGGCAAAACATTTACCTCCCACATTCGGAAACACGTTTTTATAAATATACTTTGTACTATAAATCTTTTGTAAATTTTTATGAATACATGGTTTAGAAAATTCCATTAGAAAACTGAAAAACTGAAAATCAATTTTAAATAAATGCCCCAGTGAATGGTGACGTCTAGATCCAGGACAACCTGAAATTAAATCGTAACCACAATTGGTAAGAATTCGTAAACAATTTTAGCTGATTTTGAAATTCTTATGACATTTTTTATATTTGCAGATTCAATTAATAAGAGGGAAGCATGCAAATATAAAATATGTCAAAAATTTGTCTAAATTTGGCAAGAGACTATGGTCCGTCACGTCCTCTACCAATAGGTGTTGGGGTCATAGTTACTGGCAGTTTAGCAACTATCAACCCACAAACGCAAAAGAACATTTCATTGTTCTGTGGAACATTAGAAAATAACAGTTGGCACAAGTCGTGGTCCATTGACTTTAAAATTAAAATGTCCAAAATCAAAACGTCAATTTCTTGAGAACAGGGCAAGGTATAAAGTTTTGTTATTTAATTTTTTGCGATTATTTTGAGATTTTCTACCTAAAGAACAGTTTTTTTTAAAAAACACCAATGTTAAAATTATGTATGTTAAAATTAATCGAAGCCGATTTTTATAATCGAATTTAAATTAGTTCAATCGAATTCGCTTTGCTGGCGATCAGTGCAATTCCAATTGATCACTCTAAGGGAGAAAACTCTTTTTTTTTTGTATCCCTTTAAACTCGTATATCCCAAAGTGTTTCTTCTGTTACCACCACAAGCCGCCGCCGCTATATCAATGGTATATGAATCATCTGGATAAAATTAAATTTGCATTTAAATGTTTTGAAATCAAAACCGATTTTTATAATCGAATTTAAATTAGATCAATCGTTTTCGCTTTGCTGAGCAAAATCAGTACAATTCCAATAGAACACTAAGGCAGAAAACTTTTTTTATCCCTTTTAAAATCGTATATCCCAAAGTGTTCCTTCTGTTATCACCACTAGCCGCCGACGCCGCCGCCACATCAATGGTTTATTAAGCAAATAAATCATCTGGATAAAATTAAATTTGCAATTAAATGTTTTGCTTGCTATCAACATATTTTGTTGTAGATTCACAATATTTTAACAAACTGTCAATATAATTTCATATCTGTACAAACAGACACCCACACACATATGTGTGAACAAATTCTGATAAATTGTATATATAATATTGACACACTAATGAAAATACCGGGTGTTAAGAGTAAAATGGAGATGCAGACTCCACTCACATTATCTTCAACACTGTGTGTGAAATAACATCGAGAACAGCTGAAATTGCCGCCAGGTGCAACAGACAAAGTTATTGTAAAAATTCGCAAAAATATAAATCCAAAGTTCTCAACGTATCCTGTATGTGTTTGGTATATGTACAAACTATGTAAAGGATACATCGCCGAATATACTACATACATACATATATTGAAATGTATATTTAAAAAAATAAATAAAGAGGAAGTATATATCACGCTCTACAAACACGGCCCCTCACCATCACACACATGCCTGAGTATAAAATCCTCTTGTGCTGTGGATGTCGAGACGAATGACAACAAAAAGTTTGCCAGCAAACTCAAACTCTTGTGGATTTCAGACATGTCATACCATCGCATTCATTCAGCAAAACCCAATGACAAATATAGCGCTGAGGATATTAAAGGTTGGTTGTCGGTAAGAGGGCTGTGGTGGGGTGGCTTTTGTCGTGATGTATGCACGTTTTACATTGACAGGTGTTGCCAAGTGTGTATGTTGTGCTGTTGATATAAAACA
This sequence comes from Hydrotaea cyrtoneurina, assembly GCA_958296145.1. NCBI lineage: Eukaryota > Metazoa > Arthropoda > Insecta > Diptera > Muscidae > Hydrotaea > Hydrotaea cyrtoneurina. The sequence continues at coordinate 76,754,645 of OY282514.1, read as the reverse complement.
TGAAACAAGAAGCAGACGACGAATTGTACGGTAGAAGTGATATAAAAAAACGTTATCGCCAACAGAACAGGAAGGAAGTAGAACAAAATGACAACAAAAAAAGAAAGAACATCCAGAATTTTGGAATGTAATACACTAGTACACTAGTACAGGTTTTTTTTCCTTTTGTGGCAGCATCTCCGGGGTAATTTCTACCATACTCGGAGACAAGAAAATCTCAAACGTTAACAAAAGCCATTAATCCTCCAACATTCAACCCAAGATAAACATGTAGAGCACAAAGATAAAGACGAGAGAAAAAAATCTGTAAAAATTGTTTACATGTAAGAGAAATTCAATAAATTTTCCTTAGATAAATATTGGACTTTCTGTGGGCATCTCAGCAAATTTTCTATCTAAATCTAGGCATTTTTGTTGTGGATTATGAATTAAATTGTAAAATTGTTGTATTAGCCGTATTTTTGTGTATGTTTGGGGGGGGGGGGGGATTATATGGAAAGATGGATAGAAATGAGGTATTTTTATCAGAATGGTCCTTTGAGAGGGCAACAAAAAACGTACGCTACTTTCCGTGGTATCTACTACAGTAAACGGCCCGGTAGGCGAGTTGGTAGCGTGCTTGCCTATCAGAGTGGGGGTTGTGTGTAAATTTAGACGTTAGAAGACTTCGTTTCCTTGGTTTAGATTGGGCCTTTTATGGAAATTTTTTCCAGGATGCATTCTCCTTCCTTACTGGGATTTTTCTTTCTCTCTTGCCACTTAGATGATAATCACAAATAGGTTTTTTTTATTATAATTTATATATTGAATTACAAGTTTAATAAATGAACAAATTAATGTCCCCTTGGATAAGTTAGCTGGGTTAACCGTGGACGATCAAGTCGTATTCTTCGCGAATATCGTTTTCACTGAAGCGGGACAGTAGCAGACACTCGGTGCTGCCTATCAGTGGTATCTTAGAGAATACTGGGAGATGAATCTCATAGCTGTGGCTGATTATGGGTAGCAGTTGGGCGAGCAGAATCGAAATGATCCTTGGGATAATTTGTACGGCAGTTGAGTGGTCATGGTGTGCACATATCGGCATTTAAGGCAGTGACACCGTACTTACTTCCTGGTCTGAGTGAGTGGCGGCGTTAATGAGTTAGTTCTACCCAGCAGAGCGGCATCAGATTTCAGCATCATCCGATGTTGGTATTGTTACACCCGAACTGATTGCCAACGCTACAGCAAACTCTGAAGTTCATTTTATTACTGTTTTTATAAAACGAATGGGTTTTTCGTTTCGTTAAACTAACGAATAGAAATTCTGTTTCGCCAGTTTGGGTTTTTGTAACACGAAAGTCGCAGTTAAATTCTAATTGAAATTGTTTTCGTATGTATTTTTGTTTCGGCTACAGACGTTTCTGTTCGTCTCAGACGTATACGTTTCATAAAAACAGGCTGTTAATGTTCAGAGATCCCTGAGCGATTCTCAGGCATATAATTATGATGCGTCAGTTGAGGACTGGCTTGTGCCATTGTCCAATTTATGAGAAAACTCGGGATTTGGATGCTATGGGCTTTGGGTTATCTGATGTCCGGTGGGATGCCAATGAGGTACTCTGCAATTTGCTTGCTAGGCCTTGTCGAGGTGCCGTTCAATTGTTGTATGTCTTACCGTGTCCGACTTTAAGTGCTCTGGTTGAGGTTGGGTTCTTAGGTTATTACTGAAACTGCGAGTAACTGCGTTTTTTTTCTGGTAGGGTATTTGGGTGATCGGTGCTTAACACTTAGTTGTAATCACTCAGAAAAATACATCATCATCATCTGAGCGATCAGTGACAGATATATAAGCTATCTCACGACCGATGCAGCGTTTTATGGAGCGACAACTGGAAATGGTTTTTGGTTACCAGCTCTGGCAGGAGACACAAGTGTGGTCTCGCTGGTAAACAAGAGCCCACCGAATTCATACCGACTTTACAAGCCGTTCTAAGAACAAATTCCTTAGCAAAATCTCTCTCACATCAAAAAGTTGGGGAGCAATCTTAGAATAAAATATCTATATCGGTGTTGCCATATCATTTACTAAAGATAATTGCACTCAAGAGCCCAATCCTTTCTCGAAATCCGTTTAAGAAAATGTATCGTCTAGCCAATGAACCATATTTTGTTTCCAATGCCTAAAGGTAGGCTAAGACAAAGGAAATATGATACTAAATCAAACCAAGATTTAAAATTGTAATTATTGAAATTTAAACTACATACATTATGGTTTCGATTATAATATGTATTTGAAAACCTGTAAAATTTAGACCATTCCGGGCACCAGGTTGCCGAATGCCTAAAAGTATGCTTTACATGCTTCCACAATAAACCTTTATTATATTATGAATTCCGTTAAAAAAAATATCCCTAACCATCTTACCTGTTAAACAGTTAACGCTATGAATTTAACCTATGAGAAAATATATTCAAACAGCTCTCTGTCCCATTAAAAACAATGTTATACCAGTACATCTCACACAAGTACACTTCACGGTACATTAAAAAGTTAAATTATCCAGGGGCAAAAGCAAATGGAGTGAGTTAACAACGTGGAAATGTAAATTAACGTTTTTTCTTACATCAGAAAGGATTCCGAAAAAATAGAAAAATGCTAAAAAGAAGAAATAAAAAAAGACTGGAATGTTTTTTTTTTTTTGTGGAAACAAAGTATTTAATTAAGCTTTCACTAATAATATCATTGCTAGGCCCTCTTTGGACTAGCTCTATCCTACACTCCCAGTCTCTACGGGCATTTACATACTTGGTTTGTTTAGTTGTGGTTAAAGGAAGTCATAGTGGGTGGTCGCTGTAAAGTAAATAAATTACTCACCCCTTTGGCATCAGTTTGCCTGATTTCATTACTTCGAATACAGCTAAGTTTAATTAAAAATCTCCAACTTTTCATACTCATAACACTTTCAAGGTTATCCGGATAAGACGGACAATGTTCAATCAAATTGTAAGAGTGCCGGCCAAAGCTACAGACCAGCAGAACAATCAACTTGTCACATCCCGTGGGATTTGTGGGAGTATCGCAAATAAATTTCAACTGGAAATGTTTACAGAACAACAAACGAATTTCGGAAAACAAACTTTAAAAGAAAAAGTAAATAGAAACTAGTAAAAAAAAAATAGGAGCATAGAATGGGTATTCAACAAGTTTTGCTGCCGCAGAGAAAAATCGAATTTGCACTGTATACACACACACAAAAGTCATACAACCGATGTGAAACACTCAGGCGAAAAAGTTGGTGGATTATTGAAAAGGATGACTCCGCCAAACAGATAACACAAGAAAACAATTAAATTTATAAATGTATTTGTTATCTAAAAAAATGTTTGCTTTAAATAACGGGGAAACCAAATATTCTTTTTACAACACTGAACATACCCAATATTAAAGGGAAATTTGTGCCTACTGAACGTACACTTTTAACACTGGATAATATTGAAATAAATAAAGCTAGACTTTTGGGACTATTATTAATCGACTGAATGCTGAATGACACAATAATTTTCACAGGATTTATTGACTAAAGAAATGGATCTTCTCAGAATAGTGATTCGTAAGGCTTGTTGAAACTATTTGGCCAATTGTTCAGTAATGGAATAAGGTATCGACTCAAGAGTAGTGCCAAATTAAAGCTAGGCTTTAGGACTATTATTAACCCACTTAGAGGTGTATGCTACGATCATTTTATTTTGGGAGATATTGAGTTTAAAAAAATCGCATTTCTCAGAATTTAAGATTCGAAACTTCCTTGAAACCATTTGTCCAATTCTTCAGCAAGGGACAAAGGTATCGAAACGAGTGTGGCATCAAATTAAAGCTAGAAGCTAGACTGTTATTGACACACCGATAGTTGTATGCTACTATCAATTTCACAGGATTTATTGTGAAACCGCTGGGGTACTCTCAACTATTAATCTTTTTCACTATTAATCTGTAATGGCTAATTTTATATAAACTATATGTGGTTATAATTGCATCATTTCGAAAGCAGAATACATCCAAGAGCAAAAGATTGGGAAATTTAAAAAAAAATATTTTGACCAAAAAAAAAGGAAAGGGGTTAACCCATCCAAATTTTAGATTTTGGAAAAAAAATAGATTTCGTTGAAATCATGCTCATGCATAGTAAACCTTATGCCAAACAAGATGATGTTTTCATTTTTTAAATTGAACAAATAGTTTGGGAGAAATTGGGTTCAGAAAATGGGTTCTTCGCAAAATTTAAAATTCCAAGTTTCCTTGAAAGTATTTGGCCAATTTTGTTGCAACGGCTTAAGGTATTAAAACGTGTGTGGTATCAATTTAAAGCTAGACTTTAGGACTATTATTAACCCACTAAGTTGTGCTCTACTATCATTTTCTCAGGATGTATGGTCTAAAGAATATGGGTTGAAAATGGATCTTCTCAAAATTAGAGATTCGCAAGGTTCCTTGAAACTATTTGTACAATTTTTCAATAATAGACTAAGGTATTAAAACATGTGTGGTATCAATTTAAAGCTAGACTTTTTGACTATTATTAACCTACTGAGAGTTGTAAGCTACGATCACTTTCAAAGAATTCATTGTGTATCCGCTGGGGCACTCTCAAAATATAGTTTTTGCCCATTAATCTGTAATGGCTAATTTTATATAAACTATATGTGGTTATAATTGCATCATTTCGAAAGCTGAATACATCCAAGAGCAAAAGATTTGGAAAAAATATTTCGACAAAAAAAAGGAAAAGGGAAAATTTTAGATTTTTTTTTGAAAAAATAGATTTCGTTGAAATCTTGCTCACGCGTAGTAGACCTTAGGCCAAACAAGATGATGTTTTAACGGAAATATATGAAATAAACTGCAAAAAAGACATATTTGTCTTGAAGGAAACAGACGGGAAATATCTCTAGTCCCCCAAATACGCAAAAAAATAATAAAAAAAAAGTATTTTAATTATAATATGAAATCAAGTGCAGAAAATACAAATTTCTCTTGAAGGAATAATTTAAAAAATGCTCTGACTTTGTTAGTCCCCCTCGAAATATGCAACATAATTTTAAATTGCAAAATAATAATAAAAAAACATAGTATTTTGATTGAAAGATGGAATAAACGGCAGAAATTACATATTTCCCTTCAATCGTTTGTTTTGCCAGAGGAAATTCTTCTATGACAAAGTACATTCCATTGCGTGATCAGAATAGAACAGACTTAGGGTAAAATGGAAATAATTTGAAATCAAATTATAATTTTTTTAACAGTTTTTGTTTGTGTGTTTTGCTAAACAGAATTCTTCTGTAAAAATATTTTTAAATTTATTTTTTTTTCTTTTAACAGTTCTGGTTAGTTTGTTTTGCCAAACGAAATTCCTTTTTTTTATTTTGGTGGTGGGTTATGTTATTAGAAAAGAAAAGATTTAGGGCAAAATGAAAATATTTTTCAACGTTGTCTCTTCTATTGTGTGTTTTGCGGGAGGAAATTCTTCTATTGAAAAATTCCACTCTATTGTAGTGCTATTAGAATGGAACGGATTTAGGGCAAAATGGAAATACTTTACAAAATAACAATTCCATCTTAACAACACCTAATAATTCATTTTTTATGTAACTACACTTCCAACTCAATATCCCATCAAATTTCTTCCTTGCACTCACATTTATATTTGAGTATATACCCCCACACCGCCGCATCCCCAGACGACTCGGATGACTGGTGAGAGAGCAACACTGCAGAGAAATGTTGATGGCGTAACGAAAATTGTTACAATGAAACGAACATTTTCAGCAACAAAATGAAATAAAATAGAAATTACCCAAATAAAATGAAAAGTTCTCTTAGCGTAACAACTCGGAAAATCCGGGTAACAAATAGAGTGCTTACTTTCGTATGAATTCCCAGCAATAACTTGAAATGTTTGAACTTGCTTTCCTTACAATGAAATGAAAAAGTGTTGGGTTGCAAAAAAAAACCCCCCAACACATATGCAATTCCGACAATGAATGGCTGAAGTCTTCTTTTGCAAATTGTTATAAATGACAAGAAATTTGTCTTATCGCACAAAATACACAAACGTGATGTGATAAGCAGCTCCAGGTAAATAATAAAAAAAAAACGAAAAACCAGCACCACCGTTCCACAGACGACTATGTCTGACATTTAAGGCACAAATGATATAAAAAATAATGGAGATAACAGTACACATGTTAATTGAGTTTAGCAAAAGATTATGCAACTTGTACGTAATGTTAAATAATGACGTCATTATTCACAGGCTGCCTGCCGGCCCGCCCTCCTGGTACTAGGAATGGAATGTCTAATAATGTTCTTGATTTATTCTGGGTACAATGAATGTGTGTACACATGTTGGTACACTTGTTGCCTTTTGTATACAATTCATTGATTATTTCTGAGTCATGCCCCACCACAGTGATTTCATTAGGAATGCAAATCTTTTGTTTATGGCAAAATCAGAGTCTCTTTATTTATAGACATTTGTGGGTCATATTCGAAACTAAGAGGGTATATCTACAGGTGGAATTTACTATACAAATGACATTTCTTATTTATTTTATATTAAAAGAGACGTTGACTTTCGGCAAACAATGTGCATTCGATTTAGCCGGTTTGTAATATGATCGAAGACGGATCGGTTGCGGGGAACTTGTTTATCAAATACTTATTAGATACAAAAATCGCGACTGCTATTCTGCAGGTCTTTGACCAGCTCCTTCCTTAGCTGGCAGCTCTTACCAGTTTTCTTTAAGCTCATACATTATATTTGATTATAAATTGTACCAATTGTCTTAAGCTCGTATTTGATTTTAAATTTTAAAAAAATTAAAATTTTGCCTTTTCTTTTTAATGGTTTTTAAGTTAATTTTTAAACACAGATTTCACATTTTAATGATTTAACCGGCAAATTGTCAGTTTCCATTCTAATGCAGTAAAAAAAAAACGCAACGATTTGTAGAAAGTCAATTCATTTAAAGAGATATTGGTTAGTATGTACAGAATTTGTTGATGTTGACTTTGCTGAGCAGCACAATTCAGAAAAATTTTGGTTTAAAAATACCCCAAAAATATGCAACGATTTTCAGAAATTCAATTCATTTAAAAAAATATTGGTTACTTTAAAAAATATCCAAAAAGTATGCAGCAATTTTTAGAAAGTCAATTCAATTAAAGAAATATTGGTTAGTTTAAAAAATACCCAAAAAGAATGCAACGATTTGTAGAAAGTCAATTCAATTAAAGAAATATTGGTTAGTTTAAAAAATACCCAAAAAGTATGCAGCAATTTTTAGAAAGTCAATTCATTTAAAAAAATATTGGTTACTTTAAAAAATATCCAAAAAGTATGCAACGATTTGTAGAAAGACAATTCATTTCAAGAAATATTGGTTAGTTTAAAAAATACCCAAAAAGTATGCAGCAATTTTTAGAAAGTCAATTCAATTAAAGAAATATTGGTTAGTATGTACAGTGTACTCTCTCCTTGCGGACACCCCTCATAACCGGACACTTCTTTCAGTACCATTCCGCTTCAGTTCTCTTGTGTACTTCTCTCATAAGCGGACAAAATTCTCAGTCCCTTAGATGAAAGAAATATTGGATCATATCAATAAAGATTTTAAAAATGTCTAAATTTAAAAAAAAAAATTACTTAGGACAGTTTTAAAATTTTAAAAATATCCAAAGTTATTGAAATGATTTTAAAAATCCTCGAAAAGTATGCAAACATTTTTAATGAACTCAATTTAACTAAAAAAAATTGTGGTTTTAGAGAAGTTTTGGCATTTCCGTTTAAAACTACCCGAAAAATATGCAACGATTTTTAGAAAATCAATTCATTTAAAGAAATATTGGATCCTTTCCATAAATTGACATTTTTAAGATTTTAAAAATTTCCAAAGTTATAGAAATGGTTTTAAAAATCCCCGAAAAGTATGCAACAATTTGTAATTAATTTTTTTTTTTTGGGTTTTTATTTAATTTAAAGAAATATTGGATCCTTTTAATAAATTGACTTAATACAGTTTTAAGATTTTAAACATTTCCACAGTTATGGCAATGATTTTCAAAATCCCCGAAAAGTAAGCAAAGATTTTCAACAAAAAATATATTTTAAGCACTTGGAGATTTTTTAGAAAACGGATACATCTAAATATTTTTAAGTGAAGAGTTTGTTGCTTTCCGTAAGCCCAATTTAGCAGAGTTATTACTTTTGAAATTTTTTTTTTATTTTTTTGTTTATCGAAAGTGCTTAAATCTTGTGTGTGAACGCCTTTAGGGACCTTTTCGATGTGCAAACTTTCAGGTTATTATTAAAGTCTTTAATAATTCAGACAGGCAACCTGATGTGTATTGTTTACTTTTGTTTTTGGATATATACCAGAAATCGATTTATCTTCCCATTCTCAATTCACGGCCTTGAAATCACTCACTCTCTGATTCCAATCATATCCTGGTAATTTCATATTTGCAAATAATACCTCCCAAAAATCAAAAAGAAAACCTTAATTACACATACATTACCGGACACTGGCAAATTGTATTGTATTGTTCGTATTCGGTCAGTGTTTCCCGGGCCATATGTTTTGTTCTTCGACTAAGCTTTGAACAGCATGTAATTGCGTACATTAATGTCTATACATTAGAGCGATGCTATTAATTTAAACGTCGCCACATACACGCGCAGAAAATGTATTGGTAGTCGTGGCAGAATGCGGTGGGATTGCGATACTCTGCGATTTTTTCAAAAACGGTAAAAGTATGATATGCAAAATTATACATTTAATAAACTGTTTAATTTTCAAAAAAAACTGGCCCTTTTTCCAACTTGTCGTTTTGGTCGAAAACGGCAACAATAGATATTTTTCACAATTTTTTGGGAACATTTACAAAGTATGCAACGGTTTTCTATTAGAAAAATACGAATTTTAGAGGAAAATATGGAAAAATGAAGAATTACCCACAAAAAAAAATCCCCCAACAAAATTGGGGAGTTTTTCACAATAAATTTTTTTTTAAAAAACATTGAACGATTTTCTATTAAAGAAATAAGAATTTTAGAGGAAAATATGATATATTGAGAAAATATGGAAAAATGAAGAATTCCCCAAACAAAATTGGTATTTTTCATAATTTTTGGCGAATTTTGCATTGGATAATCTTTCATAAACTGTGTGTGGGATTTTTCAGAATTTTTGGGAAAATTTTCATATTGGGCTTATGGTGGGACATTTCATTTTTTGTTTTTGGGGTATTTTTTCATAACATTTGGGGGATTTTTTTTAATTTTTGGGGAAAATTTTCATATCGGGATTTTTCATATATTTTGGGGAAATTCTTCATGGTTTTTTTGGGTTCCTTTTTCATAGAGCCATCAATGCCAGTATCACGTCATGCGGGTGTCACCTGTGCAAATACACACACACACATACAACATACATAGCTGAAGTTGAGAGATGTGTAAGTAAATGGGAGAGTGGGTGTAACAACAAACATTGCTTTTGCTGGCGTATGCTGGACGTCATGAAACTAAAGCTGCCTTATTATACTCACATGTAGACATTAGATTGGGTTACGATCTGAATATTTTCTTATTGATCCAGGTTATGGCCACCGTTGTCAAACGGCTCAAAAAAATGCTTGGGTGACAAGTGCTCATTTGTAAAAATATGCATGTAGAAGTTAATGAACCCGCTCAGCCTCAGCCGTTCCACCCACTTTATTTCTACGATCTTGCAATATGAAAATCAAGAATTATTTCAACGATTTCTGGCGTTCGGTATGTTTTCTTAGGGCGAACAGCAACTTAAATAGTTAAAAAAGAAATTCCGGTATAATGGCCACAGCATCTTTTCGTACGTGACCCACTTTAATGTGCACACGTATAAAGGCATGTGTAATAAGCGGGGCGTGTAGGTTTCTTAAATTTATAACCTTCAGTACAAATTGTATTTATTATCCTGTCATACTTGCAGTTTATACAAAGAGTGAGAGAGAAGAGAAAACAACCAAACATGATTCCCCATAGAGAATCATTTGAACTAAGGAACAGAAAAGGGTCCTTCAAACCCAAAAAAGAAAGGAGAAAAAAAAAACAATATTTACTCTGCCAGAAAAACAATTTTTGATATAGATTGAGGAGATATCCTTTTATGATATCCTTAGATATACATCAGAACAAAGAAAATAACTGAAATGAAACATCCTTGGTCAATATTAAGAAATTCCTTTTAAATCTTGAAGGAAGGTTTCAACGAACCCTGCCATTGTAAATATTAAGGAACCAGATTAAGTCTTCCTATGTCCAGGGTATATTTTCTAGAAAACATCAGATACTATAATTCATTGCCTTAACTTATGTTCATTAATCAAATCAAGCAAGCACACAATTTTAAATCATTTGCCAGAAGGCTGAACGAACTTCAGACAAGGCATGTAAATTGGGTTGGTTTAATATGGCGGAAACGGAAACCATTGCGAAGAGAACTCACAACACAAATTAATTACGAAGAGGGAAATTACATTCAAAGTAATTTAAAATCTCTTCATCTGATGGCTGAAGGGGGTCAGGTTTAAAGAAAGTCTAAAATGAAGACAATTAAATGCAATTAGTAGTTTATTTAGTAAATGCGGATTTGGGTGATTGTGACGGAACAGAGAAGAGTCCTAATAATATCTATAGGATTACATTGATGTTTTCCTCTTAACTCCTCAAAATAGGCAACAGAAAATTATATAACGAAGCTCCACAATTATAAGACCTGATTGTGATATCTTGTAAACTAAATAAAGGTATTTTCGAAAAATCATTGGAATAGAGCCAAAGAGAAATCCCTTTCAAATGTCCTTTTATAATCCAGAGAAAATCATAATTTATGTTTGGCAGTTTTTTTTTACAAAAAATTAAAACACGATTATTTTTAAAAGTAGGAAAAAACGCAAATTTTGATAAAACATGGCAAATTGATGTATTTTTCGAAAAACCAAAATTTGACCTGAATTGTATATCCAAAAAAATTCATAATTTCTAATTGGCAATTTTTTCATAAAAATTCAAAACACGAAATTTTTTAAAAATAGGAAAAATCTTCCATTACGGAGACAATTGTTTCATTTTTCGACAATTCAAAATTTCCAAAAAAAAATACATAATTTCTAATTTGCACTTTTTTGATATAAAAAATTAAAACGAATTTTTTAAAAATATGAAAAATCGCCAAATTTGTGTCGTTTACAAAAAAAAAGTGTGTTTGGCACTTCTTTCGTATAAAAAATCAGAAAACACAAAATTTTTTAAAAATAGGAAAAATCACCAAATAAAATCTCGTTAAAAATTTGATCTGAATTGTTGTGTCGTTTACAAAAAAAAAACGTATTTAAAAAAAAAGATAATTTTTATTTTATTTAATTTTATTTTTAAATCCCAAAACACGAAATTTTTTAAAAGTAAAGTGAAGTATATTTAAAAATATGTCAGGACCGCCTTTTTTTTAACTGAACAATTTTTAAAATAGAGAATTCGACCAGGATTGTTGTGCTGTTTTCGAAAAATATTCTTATTCTGAGAAAATCGCTAATTTCCATTTGGCAACACGACATTTTTAAAAAAAAATATGAAAAATCGCCAATTCAGAAAAATATCGCACAATTGTTTTATTTTTTGAAAATTTAAAATTTGACTTGAATTGTCGTTTATGAAAAAATAGATGATTTTTATTTGGCACTTTTTCGTATAAAAAACCGAAAAAATGTCAAAAGCGAAAAAAATTTTATTTTCTAAAAAAAAACTGCCAGGGTCCCCGATTTTTTTAAACTGAAAATTTTTCTCTATAGAGAATTTGACAAAGATTGTTGTGCTGTTTTGGCATTTTTAAAAAAAAAAAAATCTAATTTTTTCAAATTTTTTAATGTAAATTGTAAATGTGTAAATACAAGGAAAATTCAAAATTATTACATGATTAGAAAATGATTGCGAAAACTTTCCATTTGAAGTGGTTTTCAAAACTAATCCATACACAGTTGTATTTTATCTAATACAATACTGTTGCCTCCATATTTTTTTTCTTTTTTGAAATTTAAATCCAATTAGAGAAATTGTTTACATAGCATCTAAATTCTAGTCTATACATTGCAAGTATATACTTTTTGTTTTGCTCATAAAGAAAAATAATATTGGCGTTAAAAACAAGTTTGAAACAATGTGGATGGGAGCGGCACACCTAAAAGTATACTTTTGCCAGTACTTTTGCGCCAAAAAAAAGGAAACGCTCAAATTACGCTATGAAAACAAACAAAAAATTCGAAGCCACAAATTTATTGCACTCGACCAACTATTGACACAAGTGCCTTCATAACCGTTTTCCGTTCGTTGAAGAACACACAGCAACAAAAAAACAAACAGAACATGCTTTCCATTGAATTCCCCAACTAATGGATATGGAGTAAAACGAACACACACACAAACCACCAACCATCCAACCAGCTAACGACCGACGAATAGACCAGAAATGAATTTATTCTCAATGGATGTTGGAATCGTTCTTTAAACCACTTTTTTCTGTCTTTCTCCGGCAAAATGTGGGTTGAAGTCATGCTTGAATTCAAATACAATAAGAACAAATGATAACATGTTCCAAAGCTGATGGCGCTGATGATGATGCTGGTGTCCACGTTTAAGGATTTTCCTCTTTTTTTATTTTAAGAAAAACATTATTATAAGCCAAAAGAAAACAAGTTGTTACCTAAGATAAATTGAGTTTATATCTGCCTCCCTAACCCCCAAAACTTTTGTTTTTTTTGCACACTTTCTGTAAACATAAGCCCCGGTCAATGGTCTCTTTCGTGGGTAATTTTTCTAAGGAAAGCGGAAGAAGAATACTTTTTACGTGGGCAAGGGCATGCACGTTTATAATCTTCCAAGCTCATGGCAATGTAAAAGTTTTAATAAAATTTTCCACAATGGCGTTTTGTTTCGTTTTCTGTTGTTTTTTATACACATATAAAATTTGTTCTTTCGTACCTGAACCTTATGTCTTTGCTTCTTTGACAAGAAGAAGAAAGGGCCGACGCGAGAAGAGTTCTTTTTAAATTATCTTTAAATTATCTTTGTAAAGCTTAAAGTTTTAATCAAAATGAGTATAATGCTTATAAGTCAAGAGCAGCTCTACACTGAAAGAAAAAACAACTTACATTAAACCAATGAATTGAATATCGTGAATATAATTTTTTACATTCATTTGCCATTTTTAAAAATGTTCAATCTGCAAACTTTTTTTAAAAAAAAGTCGTAAGCCCCCCAAAAAAAATTTAAAAATTCCATCCCCTTCAGAATTGCCGACTGATTACAAAAAAAGTCTTAAAAAAGGTACAAAAATACCCCAAACTGTAGGTAAATTATTATTTTAAAATATTAAAATTTTTTTTTATGAAATTAAATTTTTTTTTTTAAACTATTAAAAAATTTTGTTTAGGAATTAATATTTTTTTTTTGGAAATATTAATTGTTTTTTAAGATATTATATTTTTTTTTCAAAAATGTTTCTTTTAACTATTAATTTTTTTAAAAAAAAAAAAATGTAATGGCTATACAATTTGCAGTTTATTAAAATTATTTGTTTTTTTAAATTATTTTTTTTTTTAAATTATATTTTTTTAAAAATATTTTTTTTTAGAAAAAATATTTTTTTTTTTTTTAAAAAATAATTTTTTTTTTAAAAAATTATTTTTTTTTAAAAATTTTTTTTTTTTTTTAAAAAATTTTTTTTTTTGAAAAATATTGTAATGACTATACAATTTGCATTTTATTCATCTTTATGGAATTTCATGAAGTTTGAATACCCACACTTAAATAAACGGGCGGCGGTTCGAAATTAAGGAGTGTCCTTTTTTATTTTTAATTTTGTAATTTGTAATTTTCTTGCTTTTTTTTTTTGATCTTGTGGCTATTTTTGGAGCATTCTCATGTCGAGTTTCGTAATTTATGGGTGATTTTGATGGCGTGTGGCATTAAAATTTTTTAATATTTAAATTCTTGTTTAAACAATTAATTTTTTTTTCTATAAAAAATTAAAATTTTTACTTTAAAAAATTAAAACTTTCCATAAAAAATTAAAATTTTTTTTAAAAAAATTAAAATTAAATTTTTTTTTAAAAAAATTAAAATTAAATTTTTTTTTAAAAAAATTAAAATTAATTTTTTTTTAAAAAATTAAAATTTTTTCTTTAAAAAATTAAAATGTTTTCTTTAAAAAATTAAAAAATTTTCTTTAAATTAATTTTTTTTTTTAAAAATTAAAGTTCTTCCTCTAAAAAATTAAAATTTTTCTTTAAAAAAATTTTGAAAAAGAGGAATTTGCAAAATTTCCGCAGTAATCGCATTTCTTTAAATTTTTCCATTTTAAATGTTTAATATATGCATTAGGTGATAGGCAGTAACTTCCAGAAGGAAAGGTTCTACTAATTCTATAATCAATTTTACAGTGGGTCCATGAGATCCTACGCAGTCCCCTTCAGGAGGAAAGGCACTATTGATTTACCGAATACTACAATGGGTCAAGTGAGCCCTAAACAATACTTTTCAGGAAGAATGACACTCCAAATTTGTGGTGACCACCTATTAAGACTGTAGGTCTTCTGAAGTCGCACCGTGATCATCCAGTGGTTAGGACCCTACTTTATGTTGATCAAACGAATGTGTTTCAATCATTAATGTAGTGACAAATGCACTTCGTGGCTTCATATCTAACTCACCCTTAACCCTTTTCTTTCCTTTTAACGACCTTTTCTTTTCAGAACGGCAAACACTTTAAAAAACTCCCCAAAGCACAATGTCATGTTTGGTCATATTTCTTTTCTTAGGAAAATAAGTTGCGTTTAATTATTTTTAATTCTTCACCCAGAACACACAGCTTCCTTCCGCAATAAAAATGGGGTTTATTTTTATTTTCCCTTTATTACTCTGGAGACGTGACGATGTTGTTTTCTGTTTCCAGTATTTTCTTTTCTTGTGCTCTACTAACGTTCCCTTACCTAGGAAAGTACAACCCAGAATTTGAATATATTTTAGCCACTCACTTTGTGTTTACGAATGTAGTTGCCCCAAAAATAATATTCTTGTATTTTCATACGACCATAAAGGGTCATACAATTTTGACGTCTTCACGTAATTTAAAACAAACATTACCTTTACACAAAATATACAAAATGAAAAGAAAATATAGGGAACAGGAAAGAAAACCCTCCCTCGAATCGCACCAACAACGCATTCATCTTTCAGTTACAACAAGAAACATTACTAATGTATACGGGGGAAGGGAGATGTGTAGCCGCATAAGCCCTCTTCTCCTCCTTAAAGTCCACCATAAGGCAGTCGAAAAATGTTGAAGAGCAAAGCTTTTTTTTTCTGGCATAAAATGGCATAATAAAATTCCGAATACGCCGACGACAGAGTTGGAGCAGAGCAGACACTGATACTGCTACTGCTACTAATACACGCACGAATATTCGGCGGCAACAGGAAGCATATGCTAATAAAATACAGCCTGCCACATTGCCCGGATGCCAGCCTGTTGCTTAATGCTTTGTAGGGTTTTTTTTATAGGTGAATACCAGGAAGACAGACTGGCTGTGGAAAATGGAATCGCACAGTGGCTTCAAACGCAACAAAAATAATAAAAATTGTGGAACAAAAATTTCGCAACAATTTTCAATTACGAAATGTTTTGGATTTAGTGTTGCCAAAGTCCAGTAAAAAACTAGTTGTACCATTGAATATTAATCCTAACCGAAAAAAAATAATTGCACCAGTTAAAAAAAACTGCAATAATTACACAAGTAATTAAATCATATAATATATTAATTGACCGTATTTGTGTTTTGGGCAATCGGGCAAAATCAATATTGACCAAAGCTCTTCAATTAATAAGCTTTGGTAAAAGTGTACCCACTAAGCTAATTTGATTAGATTTAATTTGCCAAATTCAATTACAAATCAATTAGAAAAATTAATTGAAATAATTACAACACCAATTGAATTCAAAGATATATTAATTGAATTAGTTATAGAAGATATATGTTTTAACTGAATTGCGTTCACAGCTAAAAATATGGACCACCAGCTTTAAATTAGATGGGAATCACACACGCACACAATGCGAACTTAAGTGGATTTAGGTCCCACAATTCAACAAAAAAAAAATTACAAAATTAATAAAAACAATTAAGATTAATTAGTTGAATCAATCGACTAAAAATTAATTGAATCAATTAAAAAATTAATTAAATATATGAAAAATTAATTGATTTAATTAAAAAATTAATTGAATCAATTAGAAAATAATTGAATCAATTAAGAAAATAATTGAATCAATTAAGAAAATAATTGAATCAATTAAGAAATTATTTTAATCAATTAAGAAATTAATTGAATCAATTAATAGAATCGATTAAAAAATCAATTAAAAAATTAATTGAATCAATTAATAGAATCGATTAAAAAATCAATTAAAAAATTAATTGAATTAATTGAATCATTTATTTAAATCAATTAAAAAATTAATGGAATTAATTTAAAAAAAAACTAAACGAATCAATTAAAAAATTATTTTACCCAATTAAAATATTATTTGAATCAATTAAACGATTAATTGAATCAATTTTGTAATTGAATTATTTAAAAAATTAATTGGATCAACTAAAAAGTTAATTGAATTAATTAAAAAGTTAATTGGATCAATTAAAAAGTTAATTGAATTAATTAAAAAGTTAATTGAATCAATTAAAAGATTAAATGAATCAATTAAACAAATTATTAAATCAATTAAAAAAGTAATTGAATAAAATAACTTACAAAGAAGAATTGTTTAACTATATTATAGTTAATTACAAAAATAATTGAATAAATGAAACAAATTATTGTGTCAATTATTCACAATTTTTTCAAAATTCAAATTAAAAAAAAAACAAAGCTTAGCCAAAACCAAATGTTGGCCAAATTCATATACAGCGTTCAAGACCGCGTTTGTTCAATCTAATTTGTTCCCATTTCCAAACACTGTTCAGCCCGAAACAGAAAGGAGACGCACACTCAGCATCAGCAGGCCGTCCTTTGAATACATACATACATATATTCTATAACAAACAACATCGACATCAGCAATTTCGTTTCGGGTCGTTTGGGGGGTTGCTTAAAGTGAAACAATTTCAATTTGTCTTATGTTAGATTGTGTTTCGAGTGTAGATACATTAAATACATATCATCAGAGTCAAGTAAATATGTGTGTAAACATACATACATATAAATATTTGTATGTACATCTAGGTAGGCCTAAGTGCGTGTATAGGTTAATTTCTCTAAAGCTTTTAACCAAACATAAAATAGAGTGATGGGAGAGAGAGAGAGAGATCTGACAAACTCAAACGGAGGTACGCCTCTCTTAATGGTCGTAAAAATAAAGCGTTAACTAAAGGATATGACAGAACATTTGGCACAAATAAACTCCACGTGTTTATGGCGTTAAAATAACTGTTAAGGCTGTAAAACAATTTGGTAAAAAATCATTATACACAGGTTGACTGTATGCTGGGAAACAAAACAAAACAACAACAACAAAAAAACACAAAACGGCTCTTAATTAAAACAACCAACAAAAATGTCACACGAACCTTTTATTTAATTTTAATTTTTGAAAGGTAGTTTAACATGGTTTCAATTTTAATTAAGATAACTATCTGACTTTTTTAGGCTTAATCGCATAATAGGTCCTCAAAGACAGGGAGAGACTGGCTGTCTCTCTATATCGGACTGGACAATCCCTGAACACCAAAGGGTGTGCGTTATTTAAAGCTCACAACTTGTTGGGTTATTAAGTAAATATAACTCATACGCCATTGTGCTTGTAATATAAAAAAGATCACTCATACGCTACTGTGTTTATAATATAATAAATATTATTCATACGCTAATATGGAAATGATTTCATAAATATCACAAATAAATCGGTTTGTTTATAATATAATAAGTATCACTCATAGGCTACGGCGTTTACAATATAATAAATATCACTAATACGTTACTTTCGTATAGAATAAATATTACTCGTACCTCACTGTGCATATAATATATTAATTATCACTCATACGTATAATATAGTGATTATTTCTCATACGTCACTGTGCATATAATATAATTATTATCACGTATACACCGCTTTACACACTATATCGAGCCCTTACCGCGAAAACGATAGCGAAATATCCAACGCTCTTAATCCCAAAATATTAAAAAATTAAAAATATATGTTTACGAAGATATAGCAAATTGAATTGTATCGTAAGCACCACACAAAAAACCATATCCTCTAAGATGTTCCTTTTGACGCTTACGTCTTTATCGCAGCTAGGGCTCCATATAATAAATATCACTCATACGCTACGGCGTTTACAATATAATAAATATCACTAATACGTTACTGTAACGTAATACGTTAATAATAAATATCACTCATACGCCACTGTCGTATAGAATAAATATTACTCGTACCTCACTGTGCATATAATATATTAATTATCACTCATACGTATAATATAGTGATTATTTAACATACGTCACTGTGTATACAATATAATTATTATCACGTATACACCGCTTTACACACTATATCGAGCGCTTACCGCGAAAACGACGTAGGCGACATTCTTGGTTTTTTATGAAATTCGATAGCGAAGTATCCAACGCTCTTAATCCCAAAATATTAAAAATTTAAAAATATATATTTACGAAGATATAGCAAATTTAATTGTATCGTATGCACCACACAAAAAAACATATCCTCTAAGATTTTCCTTTTGACGCTTACGTCTTTATCGCAGCTAGGACTCGATATAATAAATATCACTCATACGCTCTGGAGAACTGAAATTTTATAAATATCCCTCATATGCTTCAGTGAATGTAATTTAATAAATACCATTCGTACGTTTCATGAATTTTTCTTTATTTACTCACTCATCCAGTCATCATATTGTATATATAAGTAGTTGTGTCATTCCGTCTGTCTTCGCGTGAAAAGTGAATAAACAAAATTAGCACAAACGTGTATTTTATTTCTTTCTTTCGCTTGAAGGGCCATACAATGATGGTCTCCTTGTATACGTGAGCTGACTAGATGTCGTGGCCGGATGTCATGCTGTCGGAATGCCTGTTGCACGAACATGCCATTCCTTCCAGATTCTCATTTGTTCATTTCAGTCTGTCGTTCCGGCTTCGGTTTAATGGTGCATTTTTTTTTTCAAAAGCTTTTCTAATTAAATGTACTTTTTTTCTGTATTAGCGTATTATAATCTCTCTGAAGTTGAGAAAGATTCGGTGTGGAAGGGTAGTATGTCAATTGAGGCAAAACATATACAGATACACTATTTGGAAAGTTAGGAGCCGAAAAAATAATGCAGATGGCCTCCTGCATAATGTTCTCAAAGACCTTGCGGAACGATTGACGAAAACAAGGAGACACGATTGCAAATGACTGTTAGTGACTCGACGCAATTGGGCTTGAATGAGGCTTATAACCTAAAGGTGACCTCCTCCTGTACAATTTATTCAAAGACCTTACTGTACTGTTTTCTATTCAGAAATAGGAGAAGTCCCCCCAGTGTGAAAACAATTCATACTAAACAAACTTTTAACATTTGAAAAACTTAATTTTGGGGAAACGCATTGAGGACCTCATACTTGTAATAAAACTAAACTGGGATAATTAAATAAAAAGAGAATTTCATCACCAAACGAAATATTAATTTCCTTTTCGGATTTGATTAAAATTAGAACCATTAAAGCCAGCACCCCAATGAAAAGGAAGCGGTTTTCTCCATGAATTCAAATATTTCAAAAAATTTTGTTTTTAAATTATCCTACAGTCTGAGCTGGGTTACATGGAACGCAAGAGGCTCAGGTAAGATCTATATACATAGATGTAGTGTTTTTGAAAATGAGGCTGTAAGGAGAGCCGTTTAGGCCAAATGGCGCCGTAGCTGTAACGGAGGAAACTGAAAAATATCGGCTTTTAAAAAATATTTTGTTTCCTTCTTACAATTTTGTTTTTTTGTTAATCTGCTTTGAGAAATATCTTCTTTAATGTCTAAGGGTTATGTTAAGATTTACCACCTTATCATAACCTCCCCTTATTTAATGTCCTTTTTGAAAACACCTAAGCACAGACATTGACTGACGGTGCACAGTGTTTGGAAATATTGTATAGTTTGGGAATAATTCTGTAACTTCTGTACTGTTTAAGTTAGCCAAGGTTTTTTTAGTTTATCCGAGGTATTGAGAACCCAATCACCCCTGGATCCTTTGCTACAAGGTTACCTGTTGCAGGTCTTTGACAGGTTAATAAATAAATTCAAAGCACTTTGGTCTTAAGGTCATAATAATAAAAAAAAACGCTTCTTCACACTGCATGTCCCCTAGGACGATAAGGTCCCTTGTTTTTGTGAAACTTCTTTTCGCCAGCTCACACTGAATTATTTGTACCCACAAATATTTCCATTTCGAACCACTGTCCTCTGTCTGTTAGGAAATTGTTCTGCTGCAAGTTATAAACGTAATAAAGTTTCTGATGCCGTGTGTACATTAGTGTCTAATGCTTGGCTTGCTCGGCTCCAGTGACACTAAAACTAATCTGTTCTGTTCCATGAAACTTAAGTAGTTTGTCACATACCCCCACTACACGTCCACACCAGTGTACGAGTGTTGTTGACCATCGGTGCTCTGGAATAATGATCTGATAACAGCCATTCTTCAGCTTCAAATCATGTATGCATTATTATTTATGAACTGCCATGAATAGTCCATGAGTGTAGTGCGAAAAGATGTTGGCAGAACAACTTTCTGACCCGGTTCGATGAAATGTGAGGCCATTAGTAGTGTAGATGAAATATAGCTGACATCCATAAAGTCACCGGATTAATAAATACAAATGTTTGTTGTTTATACACTGGCTGACATATCCCATTTAACATCTGGGTCCCCCACTCACAGCCTAGTGTACGGGCAACTCAAGGACTATGTTGTCGTTTCCAAAAATAAAATAAAAACGCCTTAGCTGGTAACTTAACCCCCAGCATCGAACACTTTTCAAATATCTTGTTCCTCTCCACCTTCGGGCAATCTTTCATCTTTTGACATGAGTTTCTTTTTAATTTGTGATGTTTTATCTCCATTTGTTCCGAAATATCAATTTTCTCCAATCACATGCGTAACTTTTAGAATTCCGCTTCGTTTTCATTCCCCTGCTCGCCACTCGTATTACATGAAAGCGATACGATACGAATCGTCTTGAAATGAAAGAAAGTCAAGCATTGAGATTTGTTTTGACACTTTTGTCATGATGGAGGCAGGCAGGAGTGGGGGTTGTGACAAACATCAACAAAATTTATTCTGTGCATACAACGGAAGAAATCTTAAATTATTCTGTTTTTTTTCTGTTTGTATGCTGACTTTTCTTACTTGTTCAATGCTGTATAAGGCCTGTTGTGGTGGTGGTGATGAAAAGCTAGAGAAAGCTTTTAATTTGGTTTAGACATTTCAAAACCAAATGTTAGAACAGACAAGTGAATTATTTTGGACACTTTATGGCAATGGGAAAGGCAGTGACTTAATCTGGGGATATAAATAAATGCGGTGTCATTAAATTTAATTTTTTTCAATAATAACAATAAAATGACAGCGGTCAATAATAATAACAAAATAACGGGTGTCAATAATTATAATAAAATGACAGCTGTCAATAATAATAAAATGGCAGCGGTCAATAATAATAAAATGACAGCTGTCAATAATAATAATAAAAAGACAGCTATCAATAATAATAACAATAAAATGACAGCGGTCAATAATAATAAAATGGCAGCGGTCAATAATAATAATAATAATAATAATAAAATGACAGCTGTCAATAATAATAATAAAGTGACAGCTATCAATAATAATAATAATAAAATGACAGCTGTCAACAATAATAATAATAAGAAAATGGCAGCTGCAAATATTAATAAAATGACAGCTGTCAATACTAATAAAATGGCAGAGGCCAATAATAATAATAATAAAATGACAGCTGTCAATAATAATAATAAAATGACAACTGTCAATAATAATAATAAAATGACAGCTGTCAATAATAATAATAAAATGACAGCTGTCAATAATAATAATAAAATGACTGCTGTCAATAAGAATAATAATAAAATGACTGCTGTCAATAAGAATAATAAGAAAATGGCAGCTGTAAATATTAATAAAATGACAGCTGTCAATACTAATAAAATGACAGCTGTCAATAATAATAATAAAATGACAGCTGTCAATAATAATAATAAAGTGACAGCTATCAATAATAATAATAATAAAATGACAGCTGTCAACAATAATAATAATAAGAAAATGGCAGCTGTAAATATTAATAAAATGACAGCTGTCAATACTAATAAAATGGCAGCGGCCAATAATAATAATAATAAAATGACAGCTGTCAATAATAATAATAAAATGACAGCTGTCAATAATAATAATAAAATGACTGCTGTCAATAATAATAAGAAAATGGCAGCTGTAAATATTAATAAAATGACAGCTGTCAATACTAATAAAATGGCAGCGGCCAATAATAATAATAATAAAATGACAGCTGTCAATAATAATAATAAAATGACAGCTGTCAATAATAATAATAAAATGACTGCTGTCAATAATAATAAGAAAATGGCAGCTGTAAATATTAATAAAATGACAGCTGTCAATACTAATAAAATTGCAGCGGCCAATAATAATAATAATAAAATGACAGCTGTCAACAATAATAATAATAAGAAAATGGCAGCTGTAAATATTAATAAAATTACAGCTGTCAATACTAATAAAATGGCAGCTGTAAATATTAATAATAATAAACTGACAGCTGTAAATAAACTGAAAGCTGTTAATAAACGAATAGCTGTCAATAAACTGATAGCTGTTAATAAACTGACAGCTGTTAATAAAATGACAATGAAATGTCAGCTGTCAATAAAATGACTGCACAAAAAATTACAGAAAAAGTCCGCATCCGACTTAGGACAATTTCTCACTAGATTGTCTTTGTTTTGAGTAGGGATGTGGCGAATGTGGGTTTAGCGAATGCGAAAACGAATATTGAAATATATTTCTTGCGAAAACGAATACTGAAATACAAAAATTTTGCGAAAGCGAATACTCCAAAATGATGCGAAAGCGAAAATTCGTAACATTGGCAGTCTTATTTTTTTTCGAATGAGAAAGCGAATACTGATATATTTTTTTTCCCAAAAATGTTTTTTGGAGAAGCTAATGGTCAAAATGTTGCGAATAATTCGCATTCTTATGTCATAAAATGCAATAATGTCTGTTGCTTTGTGTAACGACAAACAGGCGGACAACAATATGTCCGAACTCACCGTTTAAATGCCCTTAAGAAAATTGCTACCGAAATTAATCGTCAACCAAAGCTCTGCTGCTCTTTGTAGGCTTAAGCTGCCCGTAAATACTATTACCAATGACTCACGTAGCTAAACCATGGCCAATCCTTCAATTGAAAGAGCATTGTGCCTTTTTCCAAGCATTTCATGTCTCCTCGACCTTGAAGCAATACTAGAACACACAGAGCAATACTAGAGTACACGAAATTGAGAAAAGATGTCAGACACGATTATGTGCTGTCACGTTTTCGTACGATTTTGGACAAGTTAATGAGAAAAGCTTCACTTTACTCGTGAATGGAAAATACACGTTAAAACTAGTGCCTGGAGTGCCTGGCATGTCAAGCACGCTTACGAAGGTTGTATACTCTGTGTCACTCATAATAGCCCAGTAATGGCATCTGAGGTGTTAAGGACGGAACAGGTGACATAAGTTTGTGTATTTTTCGTATATATCAGTCTGTCGGGAGCATGATGAGGATGAGAATCCACAAATAAATGTAAAATAACAATAATACCAAATTTATGTATACAATAGTTATGAGATGACAACATTTCCAATGGACTCAATTTTCATTATTTAAAATTTTTCTATTACCCACTCAAGGACCTTCTAAGTTTTGTATACAAGTATTTAAGAGGTTGTTAAACATTTCCACAGAAGTATTTACAAATCCATTAACCATTACGTGTTTGACCAAGGACTTTTATTATTTACATTTTGCATTTTCATTACTTATTTAAATTTGAATGTGAATCGTCTTAAAAGACTTTTTTTTATTTGTCATTTAAAGATTTCGCTTACAATGCTGCTATGTAAATTGTCTGACTTTTCAACTCTCGACTCGTTGGTTAACCGTATTTCCTGGTATTGTTATGAGACTGTTTTACTGTGTCACACTGTCTATCTGGTATGAGAAGTGCTTTCGTTTCCTTTTTTTTTTTTTTTGTGTTGGCCTTTTAATCCTCCCCTAACGAAGTGAGCTTTTGTAAAATGATTTCATATTCAATTTCACAACTGTCAGCAGGATCTTATCCGTTGTTATTGTTTCCAGACGCTGTATGGAATCACAAAATTGTTGCATGATGTGGGAAATGGGAATTTTATGCTCTTATTGGCGCATTTTATATTGAAAATTACAAGAGAGACGGTTGCGTCTACCAAACCATAAAGGAAAAAAAGCAAAATCAATAACAAAGCGGACAGTGTATAACATTTTAATGTCGAACAACAATAGGACACCTGTAGCCAAGATGTTATTTTCCTTTAAATCGTATACACTGAAAGAATTTCAGACTTTAAGTTAACAAAAAGTAAAGATGAAGCGTAGATTCCATAAAAATGATTTCCAATTTCCAAAAACGGTTCAAAATTTACAAAACTCGGGAAAATTCCTCACAAAGTAGGTGATCAAATTCGACACCATGTCAACATAAAATGACAGCTGTCAATATAAAATGACAGCTGTCAATATGAAATGACAGCAGTCAATATGAAATGACAGCTGCTAATATATAATGACAATATAAAATGACAGCTGTCAATATAAAATGACAATATATAATGACAGCTGTCAATATAAAATGACAGCTGTCAATATAAAATGACAGCTGTCAATATAAAATGACAGCTGTCAATATAAAATGACAGATGTCAATATAAAATGACAGCTGTCAATATAAAATGGCAGATGTCAATATAAAATTACAGCTGTCAATATGAAATGACAGCTGTTAATATGAAATGACAGCTGTCAATATGAAATGACAGCTGTCAATATAAAATGACAATATATGTCAACTTGTGTAACATATAAAATGACACCTGTCAATATAAAATGACAATATGTGTCAACTTGTGTAACATATAAAATTACAATATAAAATGACAGCTGTCCATATAAATGACAGCTGTCAATGACAATTTATGTCAACTTGTGTAACATATAAAATGACAGCTGTCAATAAAAAAATTACAGCTGTCAATATAAAATGACAGCTGTCAATATAAAATGACAGCTGTCAATATAAAATGACAGCTGTCAATATAAAATGACAATATATGTCAACTTGTGTAACATATAAAATGACACCTGTCAATATAAAATGACAATATGTGTCTACACAAGTTGATATAAAATTACAATATAAAATGACGGCTGTCCATATAAATGACAGCTGTCAATGACAATTTATGTCAACTTGTGTAACATATAAAATGACAGCTGTCAATAAAAAAATTACAGCTGTCAGTACAAAATGTTACCTGTCAATATAATATGATAAAATGACAGTTGTCAATAAAAAAATGACAGCTGTCAATAAAAAAATGACAGCTGTCAATAAAGAAATGACATTTTATTAGTATTGACTGTAAAATGACAGCCTGCATTTGACTGGCTGTCATTTTAGTAACGGGCTGTCCTTTTATAAGGGGCTGTTTTTTTTGACTGGTTGTCATTTTATTCCCTGACTGTCATTGACAGGTTGTCATTTTATAGACTCGCTGGCATTTTATTGGGGGCTGGCATTCATAAATCGTCGCGATTAAATGAGTCATTTATCTCGATCTCCAGAGCATCTCCGCAAAACACTAGACTGGGTTCACATTCGGACCAAACAGGTCGTCAATGAATATTAGAACAAATGAAGGAAAAAAAGAGAATATTTTACGGAAAACTGTAATTTTTGTTGAACTTAAAGCAGCGTTTCGTGGTAACACAACACAGTCTGTTACATTATCATGTATAACACCTCATGTTATACAGTTCTATTTCAATGTGTATTAAGTTTTCTCTCAGTGTTATTCTCTTGAAAACTTGTGTAGCATTTTATGTTTTTTTTTTGCTCAATTTGTTAGAAACTGTTCTTCCACCAACCAATTAGAAAAATTAGAATTGTAAATGTGGAAGAGTGAGAGATGTATTTTAATATTTATTATTTACATACATACACATACTAACTCAGTCACCGTTCAGACCTAAAAGTTATAAATATTTTCCATACATACCGACGACCAGCCAACACATGCATAAATAAATTGAGCCAAGATTAGTCTTTCAACAATATTCCGACTACCGACGAGTACATGTTTGCCTAATAGTCAAAGCCACAATAGTTAAAGGGAAAAGGGTAATGCGGTTACATTGATCCGGGCTGATAAGTTGCTAAAAACTTTCCTCTGCTCTCGCTAAACCACCTACAAACAAAAAGAACGCCTCTTGTTAAAAGATAACAGAAGAGATGTGAAATGTTTTAAGGACATAAGACAACCTGAATTTACAAACACACACCTCTCTATGTGGATGTAGTGGTATGTGTGTGCGTGTTTTTTTTTTTTTTGCAAAAATTCCTGTGTATGTATGTGTTGTATGCAAATACATGGTAGTACTAAAGCGAACCACATTCCGGTATTGTGAATAACAACACAAAAGAGGAATTTGCAATTCGCCCATATCCACAGAAACTTACATACATGTACACACACACACACTACGTACATATATATATATGTGTATGTATATCCCATTGATGGTTTATTCACTATTTCAATTTCACAACTCGGAGTTTGGTGAAGCATTGGATGAAAGAGGACTCCATAAAAATGTTTATTTACATAATGCGTTTATTTTGTTGTGGTGGTACGCGTTAAATTTTTCGCCCCAAATATGCGGATAGTGTCACTATTCATTTCGGGTCGAAGCACTTTGCGGCCTGGCTTACATCATACACCCATACGAGGGAATGGTGAATAGTTTATTCAGTCCCGAGCGACGGTGGTATAATAATTATAGGGGTAATTAAATTCTTAGTCTCCTAGAATTCTAAAACAAATATACTGGAGCTTTGTGGAGTAAAAGGCATTGAATTTGAAACAGTTGTCTGTAAAATTACAACTGTCAATAAAGTGACATAGAATGACAACTGCCAACAAAATGACAGCTGTCAATAAAAAGACAAAATGGCAGCTGTCAATAAAATGACGGTTTTTAATAAAATGCTAACTGTCAATAAAGTGGCATAAAATGACAAATGTCAACAAAATGACAGCTGTCAATAAAAAGACATGAAATGACAGTTTTCAATAAAATGAGAGTTTTCAATAAAATGACGGTTTTCAATAAAATGTCAACTGTCAATAAAATGACAACTGTCAACAAAATGACAGCTGTCAATAAAAAGACATATAATGATAGCTGTCAATAAAATGACATAAAATGACAGCTGTCAATAAAAAGACATATAATGATAGCTGTCAATAAAATCACATAAAATGACAGCTGTCAATAAAAAGACATATAATGATAGCTGTCAATAAAATCACATAAAATGGCAGCTGTCAATAAAAAGACATGAAATGACAGTTTTCAATAAAATCACATAAAATGACAGCTGTCAATAAAAAGACATATAATGATAGCTGTCAATAAAATCACATAAAATGACAGCTGTCAATAAAAAGACATGAAATGACAGTTTTCAATAAAATGTCAACTGTCAATAAAGTGACATAAAAAGACATAAAATGACAGATTTCCATAAAATGACAGTTTTCAATAAAATTCCAGTTTCCAGAAAAAAATTACAGTTTTACATAAAATTACAGTTTTCAATAAAATGACAGTTGTCCATAAAATGACAATTGCCCATTAAATGACAGTTTTCAAAAAAATGGCAGTTTTCCAAAAAAAATGTCAGTTTTCAATAAAATGACAGCTGTTAATAAATGGTTCTCAATAAAATGACAGTTTTCCAAAAAAATGTCGGTTTTTAATAAAATGACAGCTGTTAATAAATGGCACCTGTCAATAAAATGGCTGATGTAACTAAAATGACATCTGTCACTAAAATGACGTCTGTCACTAAAATGGCATCTGTCACTAAAATGACAGCTGTCAAAAAAATGATCCCGGATTAGATCCACGTGTAACATTGTTGCCTAACTGGGCAGGCACTTCGATACCTTTCGC
Source organism: Hydrotaea cyrtoneurina (assembly GCA_958296145.1). Classification (NCBI taxonomy): domain Eukaryota; kingdom Metazoa; phylum Arthropoda; class Insecta; order Diptera; family Muscidae; genus Hydrotaea; species Hydrotaea cyrtoneurina. The sequence goes on along the minus strand of OY282514.1, from coordinate 76,726,151 downwards.
AATCACACGCTGTTAATCAGCAGTCGTCTATTTATTTATTTTTATTTACCTTTCTTTCGTGTATTAATGAAATGCATTCTTTTAGTTACTTATACAAAAAAAAGTTGTGGAACACTACTAAACACACTACAGATTGAAGTTTTTTCTAACTCGAGTAAGGTGGTTATTCCTTGTGACCACTTAGTTGTAATTTCGTTCCACTTGTATGGAAATTTTTACTGTATAAAATTGTTCTTGTTCATAAAGATTTCGGTCACGATGGAGTTCACAATCTACGAATGTAATCGACAACAATCAGTGAGTATGAAAATATTATCGTGTTGCCCCCCGTCATCTTGAATAGTTTGGGTTATATAAATATATACAATTATCTAATGAATCAATAAACTAAAATGACTAGAATATCGTTTATTCTAATCACATCATTTTGTTTTCCCATTGTTTTTATTTATATATTTTTATTGAAGATAAACAAACAACTTGCGTGTTCAAATGAACGACATAATTTCCCACAATTTTTGGGTTTCATTAAAGGTAGTGAACGATTGCGTGTGGCAACACTGTTTATAACTTTTGTCGCGAAGCGCTATTGGCTTTATGAACTATGATTTGTTGGAGAAGTCGTTTCATGTTCACACCCTCACAGGCGAATAATACGTAAAGCGAGGTCCAAATAAAAGATTTTTTTTTAAAAAAAAAGGACAAAAATCCTTTATTTCGAGGTATTACTCGTGTATTCGAAAGAGCATACATTATTATTTTTATGGAACAAGATTTCATTCATGTGTGTACCGGTAACATTTTCTGAATCAACATTTAATTGAATGTTTGAAAAATTCCCAAAATAAAATTGTTATTAGAAATTGTTTGGCAATAATTGGTTTTGCCTTCCACGCGGTAAATATTTTGCTGAGTTATTGTTATGAAGGCGCCAGATCAGATTCACCATATACGACCGTTGTCTGGACTATCAAAAACTATTTTACTATGAAATTAAATTATATTCTAAACTAATGTACAATGAAGTTCTCCCCGCAATCCTTTCTCTTTAAAACAATAAATACAGATCAAACAATTGCTAAACTTAAAATCCCAAGACGTTTGTTTAATATGCACAACAAATAAATGCCTAAATACAAACTATATTTATTTATTTTGGGGTGAAAACATAATCCTCAATTATTTCCACATCATTAACAATTTGGCTCTACAAACACTTTAAGAGCAAATGGATATTTATTTAAATAAAATTCTAAATGTGGCAGGAAAACTTTACACACAAGCACAAGCGATTAAACTAATGAAAACTTTGAGCCACCCTTATTGCCACTCTGCGAAAATAACGAAAACTTTAGCTTGAAAAGGGTGAGAAAAACGTGAATTTTTACGATTATTGAAATATATATTATAACTTATCGCGGTATATTTGACTTGGGAAAATGTTTTTAATAGAAAAACTTTTCTTTTATGTTAATTCCCCGTAACATATTTAAACAAAACATAAAATAATGGCAAACTGTTAACTTTTCCATTATTCCTTTTACTTTTGCACCTTTAACCATCGAACAAAAAAACATGAGGTAATTTTTATATTTTCACACACAAAATCTCTACGGCAGCCATTAAATTTTATGATGAAACAGTAATTTGTGCCAACATTTTCAATTTGTTGCTACAGCGTTTGCCTGCCTCCTCCTCCCCGTTACGGACACAGCTGGCGGAAATTAAAAAGTTTTTTCTTTCTTCTGTTTTTCACTTTAACTTACATTCCGTTGCTTTGCTCAACTTAAAGTTTTAAATCGTTGTCCTTGTCGTAGAGCGAATGTGTTGAGTGCTCCTGGGTGTTTGTTGTATTGATAAGGCAAACGGAAATCATTAAGGACCCAATGATACTTCAGCATCAATTAGTGAGAGAAACCCTCAGTGCCACCAAACTGGAACATTTCGACATTTGCCACACTTGTGCTGTTGTGCGACAAATTAAATGGAGAGCCACCAATTGGACAACTATTTGTTTGTTCCTTTCACCGTTGGTGTAACATAAAACTCGAAAGGTAGAGATTTTCGATGCAAAGAAAAAGTAATCTGAATAATTTTAAATGAGAGATTTTGAATTGCAGATGGCTGCTGCTGTAGAAACAGAGAATTAATAAATCACAGTAAAAGGAAAAGAAGACAAAGACGAAATTTTACAACAAACCGGCAAGTTTTGCGACACACAAATAATTTATGACTGGAATCCATTAAATACAGCGTGCTTGTGGCCTTTTCATAACGAAACATTTTTAAAGTTTCAACAATAAATCATCACGATATCGAGCCCTTACAGCGAAAAAGATGTAAGCGCCATTTTTTTTTCTCGAAACTCGCTTTTTTAGTGAAATTTGGCAGAAAATCATCCAACGCTCTAAGGGCTGTTCATCCCGAATTAGGTAATGTTTGGTAATAGAAAATATATTTTTTTTTAGTTTTAGATGATACAAATTCAGAGTATGTATTAGAGTAATGTGTATTAGTAGCAAAATATTTATATCTACAAAGATATAGCAAATTCAATTGCGAGAAATACATAAAAGAAGAATATTTTGAAGGAGAGGTTTGTTGGGTTTTTTGTGTGGTCAAGCACTCGCCTTTATGCTTGACCACACAAAAAACCCTCTCCTTCAAAATATTCTTCTTTTATGTATTTTTCGCAATAACAGAATGTGCCAGTGTAGCCTTTTCTGGGATAATTATCCGAAAAAGGAAATAATTGCAAATGTTTTGGGTTAGTTTTCCACCGAGGTGGAAATGGGCCTCATCAGTCATGATGATTTTTCGATGGAGTTCCGGATCATTTTCATGCATTTTAAGGACCCAATCAGCAAAGACACGACGTTGTTGATGATCGGCTGGCTTGAGTTCTTGTGGCAACTGAACTTTATAAGCCTTAAGACTGTATGCAAAATACGATGTGATGAAATTTGTGAAATACCCAATTTCAAAGAACCACAAGGAATGGACAAACCTGGGTTTTCTTCAACATTTTGGGTTACAGCAGCAATATTCTCTTGTTCTTGAGCGACGTGCACGGGTTTTATTCTTCACATCACTAACTTGTCCCAACAGCCCGAAGTTGTCATTTTAACTTTTTTTGTTGGGTTTTAAATATAATATTTTATTGTATTTTGTATATAAGAACATATTAATTATTTTGTTTTTATTTAAAAAAAAAGTCGACTTAAATCGACTTGTAAATCAAAAAAAATCGAATAGTTTAACTTTATGGAAAAGTTTTTATTTATTTATTTATTTATTATTAATTACAATACAAAGTAAATTTATATTCTAATTTTTGGGTCCAAGGGTAAACCGGGTGACACAGACCATATGTTTAGATTTTTGCAGCGCCAGACCAAAGCCTCTGGTGGGAATCGAACCCACAACCCCCACGCTGATAGGCAAGCACGCTACCAACTCGCCTACCGGGGCGCTTGGAAAAGTTTTTACTTTATGGAAAAGTCGAAAGTTAGAAAAGTCGACTTTTGGTTGGAACTATATAACCCAAGTTCACACAAAACACAATTAAATCGGCCAGCGACAATGACTATCGCCGCCTTAGCTTCTCCGACAATGACACTTCGCATGAGCGCCATTACTCTTCTATAAAAACTACATGACGTTTCGTATCGTTTCCATTTGTGTTTTTTAGTCCCTTAAGTCAAATAGCACATTTCCCCTACAAAAGCTACTTAGGGTTTTATCTTTATATCGTCGCTATTCTTTAATATTCTCTTTTTTTTAGCGTTTTCCCAATATATCATAGTCAGTTTGTCTGACACGTCATTTAATCGGACCCCAAAAAACTAAATGACTTTTGCTGGGTTTTGTTTTGGGGCTATAAATTGCTTAATTATGCTCATAGCCAGCCTAAGCTCAGGGGAGCAGAAATAACAACCAACATAAGAAACTAGGATACCAATGGCCTCTTTGGTTAACAACATTCATTTATTATTAAACACTTAAGGGTCTATTCCAAGGAGTATACAAGAGCAGCCAGGGGGTCGACGGCATTGTGCTAAATAAAAATGTCGGCCATTATTTGATTGCCCCAAAATGTAATGTCCATCTCACTTATTTTTGTAATGTTCAACGCAAAGGTTTTCACACGAGCTAGTAGGATGTTCTTATTCATAATTCCTTATGGTTACATGATGAACTTGGATTGTAGCGATAGGTGGAAATTGGTTAAATAGTAGTTGACGAACAAAAAAGACAATGGGAGCCATTGATACGCTAGCTAGCAGTCGGGCGGGGGGTTCGGGTCTTCTTTGAACTCGAAATCTAAACAACCCAATACACAAACAAAAATTATTGTAGACTCCCTATTTTTTTAACACGAAAAGAAAAACTAAATTTGGATGGACTGAGTTTCTGACCAAAACATCTAATGCCCCAGTCTGGTCATTTTGAGGGTGAATATAAAAAGAAGTATCAGTCGATGTGTACCGTAGAGAGGAATCTCCAGATGTTGTTGGAGCTTCAGCCTCTTAACCCAAACCCTACCTTGGTCCTAGTGGCCTTAAGATTTCTAGGACCCCAATTCCAATAATATTACCTCATATTACCTTACCACCGTAAAAGAAATTATCTGCACTTTAAATCTTCATATTAATATTCAAAACTTAAGAGAATTCTTTATTTTAAAAAAAAAAGTCATAATCAGGTTGCTATTGATCCCTGCTACAAAAATTCATTGAAGTGAATCTATCTAGATATTGTATTGTACAGCGAATACGAAAATGTATATATACAAACTAACATTATGGAGACTGTGATATTTTATGTTATCGCGTTAACAGAGTGTTAACATAAGCAGTGAAGAATGTGAGATTTTATGTTATCGCGTTAACAGAATGTTAACATAAGCAGATCATGTGTTTAACAGAGAAAAATTAGTATTTACAGAAGGTTAATATAACGAAAATTTGGTTCTGCTCCTTTAAAATAATGAGAAGTGAATAGTAGTCTATATTTTAATTTAACAAGGAAATTGGAAAAATAATGGTTTCATTATTTTCGGAGTTAGCTTTTGAATTCAAAAAAAAAAAGTAATAAATAAGTAAATGTTACTATTATCTAATTTTCATAATAATTGAAGATTTCAAATTCGTAACTTTCATTAATAAACAGGTAAATCAGCAAAATGTCAATGACGGAAATAAACTCTTATAAAAATATACCACTCACCAATTTTCAGGATAAATTACAGATGTACTCCGAGGCCTCGATGAACATTTTCCTGTTGTGATATTCTTGCTGTTAAAATTAGAATTTCATTAAGATTTTGCTGAGAATTAATGAATTGAATAATGTGAAATCTTATCTGTTTTTCCTTATTTATGTAAAAATTACAACTAGGGATTAGATGTGTAGAGCATAATTATTGGTATTGTTTCTTCTGATGTTGCATGGTCGATGCTGCAGTTTCCATAGGGACAAAATTTAAAATAACCCGATTGGATTACGCATTATTTGTATGCGATTGTATTATAGAAACCGTCTTGACATCTATTGGTTGTCAGGATATTAGTACACGTGCGGCGGAGATTTTCCGATGCGGGACAACTTATGGTCGTGCACGTATCTCCAAATCTGCCAACTGCCTTAATTCCTGTCCACTTTAGAATGTGCGTCACTTAATAGGGTTTTCAGGATATAATTTATATAGTCCTCATTCCCATTGATTCATCCGAATTCCACAGAAATGAGGACGTAAACGTAATTCTTTCACGGAATTTGTCACGCTTTTTCTTCGTTATTTATAGCACTAGACGGTGGAAAAGTACTCGGTAAATTTATTGGACAGACGGGAAGTTACATTCCTTACCTGAAGGAAATATTCCTGGATTCAGGAAATGGTCACTTCTAGTTTCTAATGACACTAAAATCCGAGAACAAGTTGACTCTGAGTTGGTTCAGCGCCTGCACAAAATTTGATTAAAGTCGATAAAATTCACATATTATACAAAAATTTACCCGACAGTGGTTGGTTTTCTTCGGAATTTAATCAATTTGTATATAATTGGAGATCTAGTCAATCGGATGTACTAGATTTATTCCGATTACAATTGATCCCTTTAATTTCATCAACTTAAACACTTGGTACTTTTTACTTTCACTTTTAATAAAAAAAAAAAACTTTGTGTAATTACCGAGCGATTTGATGTGCGTTGTGCTGTTATCAAAAACCAAAAGAAAGATCTTGCCCTTCTTCTATGATAAAGAAGTCAAACGTAGGCCAGTTAATATTGGAAGGTGTTTTTTCGCCGCCCTTTCCATACATAGCCCTCGTTGCATTCTAATTAACATCCATACATACTCGGCATTAGTATATATGTAGATTCAGCAATAGAATGTTACAACAACGACATCAACAAAAAAAAAGAGTCATAAAAAACCTGTTAACTTGCATTGGAAGTACAAGTGCAGTTCTAAAAATAGAACTCGCACATGTGACGTACTAACGAATTAAAAAAAAAAAAGAAGAAAAAAAAATATAATGACCGAGTGGGGGGTTGAACCTGGGTTCCTGGCATCCGCGTCGCCAACGCAACCGTTGTGCCATGCTAAGCCTGGCTTGTGGTGCGGCTAAGTTATGTTTTGAATCCATTCATATGTATTGGAACAATTGACATAAAAAATACTAAAATTATCATATTCATAAGTAGCAAGATATGCAATGACCAAATTGCAATCTTCAAAGAAGATAAGCATCCCAGCAAACAAAATGGTATATCAGTTAAAACAAAAATATTGTCAAACCAAAATACATGAAATAGAAATCCACAATAAGAAGGAATCGTCCATTACAAACCGGATAATATTGGTCATTTGGACAACAATATTAGCAGGAAAGACGATTTATGGTCTTATGTCCTTTGCATGATAGGTACCCATAAGATTGCTCTGCAAATCTTCCAATTCATAATAATTGTTTCCAACCTTTCTCCGGACTCTTGCCTGAATAAAGACAGGTGCCAACTTGGCATTAAATTTCTTTTCCATGCTACTCTGAGCAAAGTTTCTTCGGTATACGATCTGTCCCACTGAGTATGAATTGGGTCGAGTACGTAGATTATAATGCTCCCTATTGGTATCATAAGCTTTTGCAATATGTTTTCTCAATTCTTTCCTCATGAGCTGCAACTGATCTTCCCTGTTCAAGTGAATATTCGGTTCTTCCAACAGTCGCATTGTCCTCAAAAGAGCGTATGAGTCCCCATGAGTAATCATGTTAATACCAAAGGTTGCGAAATAAGGGGAACATTTTATAGCCTGATGCACTGAATTTCTCAGGGCACAACTAATCGCACTCAGATGCTCATCCCACATTCGGTGATCATTTTTCAAATATGCTCGAATACCTGCAATAATTGACCTATTTACGCGTTCGGACGCATTCGATTGAGGTGAATACAGTGCGGTATAGATATGTTTAATACCCAATTTGGTCAAAAATGCACTGAACTCGTTAGCCTTAAATTGGGAACCATTGTCACTGACAATCTGCTCCGGTACACCGTAAGTATGAAAAATCTGTTTCAATAAATAATCCTGAATTACCGCAGAAGTGAATTTTTTTAACGGACACAACCAGTGAAATTTGGTCAAATGGTCAAGAACTATCAATATGCCAATAAATCCGTTTTTAGATCGTGGATATGGTCCTAAGATATCAATATACAATCTCTGGAATGGTCGAAGTGTCACCACAAGTCTTCCCATTTCAGGTTTCAGTACAATATTAGGATGTTTGGTGGTTTTGCACGTATCGCATTGACGCACGAAATTGCGTACATCAGTCACCATACCAGGCCAATAGAAACTTCGACGAATCAATTCGAGAGTTTTCCCCATCCCACCATGTGCAGCTACGGGAGAGTTATGGAATCGGAATATAATTGAATTCCTCAAGTTTTCCGGTATCCATAGCTTCCAAGCAAGGTTCTCTTGTTCCTCATCTCCCGTATAATGATCCGTTCGAATATATACAAAGTTTTCCAAAATTTTTATATCGGGGTATTTAGAAGTATTTTCACCAATTTTCACTCGCAAAGCTTGATAGTCTGGGTCTTCAAAGGCCGGAGAAGTTAAATCAATCTCTGGTTCCATGAGTTCTAGTGCTGAAATATCATCCGTATGAATTCTAGACAAGGCATCAGGTACAACGTGGTCTTTTCCTTTTCGATGGCTTATGGAAAATTTATAAGGCTGCAGCTTAAAAACCCATCGGGCTAGCCTACCAGTAAGATCTGGTTGCTTCATCAACCACATGAGTGATGAATGATCCGTAATAACTTCGAAATCCTGCAATTCTAGGTAACACCTGAATCGTTTTATTGCATCTATCGCCGCAAGACATTCTCTCTCGGTTACGCTATAATTTCTCTGAGCAGAGTTTAATTTCTTCGACATATAAGCAATGGGTTTTTCGTTTCCTAGATCATCCAGTTGCACCAATACTGCCCCAATTCCAAAATCGGATGCGTCACAATGCAAGAAAAACTTCTTGGAGAAATCCGGATTGGATAAAACGGGTGCAGTGGTAAGGAGGGTTTTTACTATATCAAAGGATTTTTGTGCTTCTGGAGTCCATTTAAATTTATTTTTAGTCGATAATGTTTCAGTGATAGGCCATGTTACTGATGAAAAGTTTTCGATAAAACGTCGGTACCAACCGGCAAGACCTAAAAATCCTCGAACCTGCTTAATATTTTTCGGAATCGGCCATTTCATGATAGAATCGATTTTTTCTGGATCCGTCTTTATACCACCATTTCCAATTATGTAGCCCAGATATTTAACCTGAGTCACACAAAAGTGGCTCTTTTCCACATTAAGAGTTAAGTTAGCTCTACGAAATTCTTCTGCGATGCGTACTAATACCGAGAGGTGGCTTGGAAAATCTTCTGAAATAATTACCGAATCATCGAGATAGCCGAACACACAGTATCTCAAGTCGGCCGGAATAATTTGGTCTATGAGACGACACATTGTCTGAGGCGCGGTACAGAGACCAAATGGCATCACGACAAATTGATATAGTGGTCGCCCTGGTACGGTAAATGCTGTCAAGGCTTTCGCTTCCTCGGTCAAACCTATCTGCCAGTATGCATCCTTAAGGTCAAGCTTAGAGATAATATTTGCCTTAGGCAATCTTGCAAATATTCCCTCTATGCTTGGAAGTGGGTAGGCATCTTTTTCCGTCACCTGGTTAAGTTTTCTTGCGTCTAAGCATAAACGAATTTTATTAGGTTTTAACACCAGTCTCATAGGCGAACTCCATGGTGATGTAGACGGTTCAATAACTCCTAATGCTAGCATACGATCTACTTCTTGGAACATTAAATTCTCCACTGCAGGAGACACAGGGTAAAATCGTTGCTTAATGGGCCGAGAATTTCCTACATCTATGTCATGCTTTATCAAGCTGGTTCTTCCCAGTCCTAGTATAGCAAAGTTGGGAAATAGTTCTATAATAGTTTTCAATTGGGCGTATTGGCCGGAAGTTAACGGATATTTCATATCTTTTACATCAGCAGATTTTTTAAGATTTTCAGACAGAAGGACGGACGAATCTATAACAGACACATCTGACGGATTTCCGGACATTTTCAGTTGGAATAAAGGGTTAGCAATAACAGCGGATTCAAATACATCTGGTGCAAGGCTAAATGTTTTCCAAAAATCCAAACCTAATATAAGTCTCTGAGTAATAGATGGAACTATTAAGAGTTTCAAACAATGGATTTCGTTCCGAAAAGTAATGCTCACTTTTATGAATCCGGTCGTTTTCTGTATGCTCCCGTCTGCTGTTTTCACGCAGGTCTTCGCGGAAACGAAGCTGTCAAAATTGGAAAAATCGTAATTTGCCAAATCAGAACCGATGCAGGAAATATTAGCACCGGTATCTAATAAGCCATATTCAGTAAAATGTAAGAATGTTACTTTCGCATAATATCTTTTATCGGACGGGCAATTTATTATGGCGGAAACAACATATTTGGAATTGCTCCTTCTCAGTTTATAAAACCTTCTCAAGCGACGAGTAGATCTTTTGGGTCGCTTGGTAGCTTCAGAAATAACTCCAGACACGGAGAAGATTTCATTTCGTCTTGCAATGTAGTTCCTGTATCGCTCATGGTATGGACGAATAGGAAATAAAATTCGATTAGAAGGTTCTGCAGTTGAAATTTCACGGTTTAAGACTATAATTTTGGAAGATTTAGATTCGACATTGTTCGTATTATCTGTTGAAGGGGTAGTTATGGGAGATTTGATAATGGGTCTTGGCGCTGGTAGTTTTTTGACTGGGCGGACGATTTTCTGTTAGCGCAACGGGTACACTGTGGCTTATACACTTTTTTCGTACCGCATCCATAGCAAAAGATAGTGCGATCTTGCACACAATCATCCCAAAAATGTCCTGGTTCGTCACAGTTCCAGCATTTTGGAATCATCGGACCTTTATTCATGGCATCCACATAAGCAGGAGTGGTTGTCACTTCGGAAGTTTCATCATCATATTGAATTTCGGCTACATTCCGTCGAACGTTCCTATGTGATGGACTGGTTGGTTTGGTTGCCAGATTTCTTCTATATGGTTCCTCACTTAACAAATGTTCTCGCATCTGTACGAGTTTTCTCAGATGTGCTATGGTATAAATTGGAACATATAACAGTTCATGTCGAATTTCTGGTCTCAAATTGCGAACTAAAATTTCAACGAGCTCATCTTCTGGCATCGGTTGTTGAAGTCGATCCACTAATGAGGAAATTTCGTCATAAAACGACTCGAATGATTCGCCAGACTTCATTTTTCTATTTCGAATTGACTCTTTAAGGTCAAAATTGGAACGCATATCTTTGTATTGGCAACGTAAAGCAGAGCAAAATTCATTCCATTGTACGGAGTCTACTTGTTTATGGTATCTCCAGTACCATTCTCTAGCTTTCCCGGAAAGGAGTACAGGAAGATTCTTACAAATAATATCGAAATTGTCGTCAAAATGTTCAAAAGTCAATGACTTTAGACGGTACAAAAACTCGTCGACGGTAAGACCAGAACTGGATCCGTCAAATTTCACATTCCAGTTCTGAATCACTGAGGTGATTCTGTCCGGCCGTATCGAATGAGAATGTTCTATGGTACCATTGGTAACATTAGAACTACTGCGCCGAGCATTGTTTGTCTGAAGAGGGGTCTGAGAATTCGGTGGTAATGTATGTTCTTGAGGGGGTATGGTTTGATATTGAGGTATGTGTTGCCGTTGGCCTTGCCCCGTATTGGATCCTAAATTCAAGTTTTGTAAAATTCCTAAAACATTTTCCCTGATCATTCGATTAATTATTGAGTAATCAACATTTGAATTTTGGATAGTTTGTCGGGAAGACACTTGATCATTAAGAACACGAGGAGAATTCTGATATGCATCTGCATCGGGTTGGCGTTCATGAGGAGATAAATCCTCACCAACATCCTCCAAAGTAGGAACAGCATTAAGGCTTAAATCCATATTCGAATTCACATGTTCAGCAAATAAATTTCTACTTAAACTCCTAGTGTGTGGTCGATTTGCCATTGCTCCTCGAGCCTTACCGCGAATAGGAGGTCGGGTTTTCTGTAGGTCTCAGTCTGAGTAGCGATCTCACTCGAAACTGGGGGAATAAATGGGTATTTCCTTAGATTGGTTAATTCACATGGCGTCTTACAACTCGGACACTGAGAAGCAGTTGTCAAAGCATGTTCAATACAATTCTTGTGAAAAATGTGATCACAAGTGGATATAATAAAACATTCTTGAATAGCAAAGTTCATATCCTCATTGCAGGAAGGACATTTAAATTCATTGTCGAATGAATGAACGGACGATCTCGGCGGAGGACTACGTACTGTTGCCATTTTACGCGAGAATCAAGGGTATCCGTATACAAAAATAATCCAAATGGTTGTATAGATCTTATTGGGTAATAAGGTTAAATATACGTAACTTAGAAATACAAGAATCACATAAGTTCTCTTACATTGGTGGTTAAGGTAAAGGTAATATTTTCGGTAGGTATACAGGACTGATATAGAAGAAAAAAAAAAAAAAAACTGGGCTATGGAGTAGGAGATTTCATTATAAAATGAGTTGTGATTAACAAACCAGTATTCTTTTTTTTTTTTTTTTCTGAACTGAAGACTTTAGACTTTAAAATGCAAACAGCAGAATTAAAGTAATTCCAGAAGAATTCAGGATACTGATGACACAGCCACATCAGTCATTCAAAATATATGAAATAGCTACTATAGAAATTTAACAAATCTTATGTAAATATTCGGTTCGAACTGAAAGTCTTGTTAAGGGACATATCGGTCAGTGTACCCGAGCCGATCAGGTAACTGAATTTCCAGATAGCCTCAACAAGTATTCAACCACAAGCTTCACACTTACAAAAGTATTTGAGAGAAATCATATTAGTGAACTCTAGACAAAGGTAATTAATCATTCGGAGCAAAAGTGATCCGTAAGGAATCACCTTCGTGCTCCACGTTGGGCGCCATCTTGTTTTATGTAATGTCCATCTCACTTATTTTTGTAATGTTCAACGCAAAGGTTTTCACACGAGCTAGTAGGATGTTCTTATTCATAATTCCTTATGGTTACATGATGAACTTGGATTGTAGCGATAGGTGGAAATTGGTTAAATAGTAGTTGACGAACAAAAAAGACAATGGGAGCCATTGATACGCTAGCTAGCAGTCGGGCGGGGGGTTCGGGTCTTCTTTGAACTCGAAATCTAAACAACCCAATACACAAACAAAAATTATTGTAGACTCCCTATTTTTTTAACACGAAAAGAAAAACTAAATTTGGATGGACTGAGTTTCTGACCAAAACATCTAATGCCCCAGTCTGGTCATTTTGAGGGTGAATATAAAAAGAAGTATCAGTCGATGTGTACCGTAGAGAGGAATCTCCAGATGTTGTTGGAGCTTCAGCCTCTTAACCCAAACCCTACCTTGGTCCTAGTGGCCTTAAGATTTCTAGGACCCCAATTCCAATAATATTACCTCATATTACCTTACCACCGTAAAAGAAATTATCTGCACTTTAAATCTTCATATTAATATTCAAAACTTAAGAGAATTCTTTATTTTAAAAAAAAAAGTCATAATCAGGTTGCTATTGATCCCTGCTACAAAAATTCATTGAAGTGAATCTATCTAGATATTGTATTGTACAGCGAATACGAAAATGTATATATACAAACTAACATTATGGAGACTGTGATATTTTATGTTATCGCGTTAACAGAGTGTTAACATAAGCAGTGAAGAATGTGAGATTTTATGTTATCGCGTTAACAGAATGTTAACATAAGCAGATCATGTGTTTAACAGAGAAAAATTAGTATTTACAGAAGGTTAATATAACGAAAATTTGGTTCTGCTCCTTTAAAATAATGAGAAGTGAATAGTAGTCTATATTTTAATTTAACAAGGAAATTGGAAAAATAATGGTTTCATTATTTTCGGAGTTAGCTTTTGAATTCAAAAAAAAAAAGTAATAAATAAGTAAATGTTACTATTATCTAATTTTCATAATAATTGAAGATTTCAAATTCGTAACTTTCATTAATAAACAGGTAAATCAGCAAAATGTCAATGACGGAAATAAACTCTTATAAAAATATACCACTCACCAATTTTCAGGATAAATTACAGATGTACTCCGAGGCCTCGATGAACATTTTCCTGTTGTGATATTCTTGCTGTTAAAATTAGAATTTCATTAAGATTTTGCTGAGAATTAATGAATTGAATAATGTGAAATCTTATCTGTTTTTCCTTATTTATGTAAAAATTACAACTAGGGATTAGATGTGTAGAGCATAATTATTGGTATTGTTTCTTCTGATGTTGCATGGTCGATGCTGCAGTTTCCATAGGGACAAAATTTAAAATAACCCGATTGGATTACGCATTATTTGTATGCGATTGTATTATAGAAACCGTCTTGACATCTATTGGTTGTCAGGATATTAGTACACGTGCGGCGGAGATTTTCCGATGCGGGACAACTTATGGTCGTGCACGTATCTCCAAATCTGCCAACTGCCTTAATTCCTGTCCACTTTAGAATGTGCGTCACTTAATAGGGTTTTCAGGATATAATTTATATAGTCCTCATTCCCATTGATTCATCCGAATTCCACAGAAATGAGGACGTAAACGTAATTCTTTCACGGAATTTGTCACGCTTTTTCTTCGTTATTTATAGCACTAGACGGTGGAAAAGTACTCGGTAAATTTATTGGACAGACGGGAAGTTACATTCCTTACCTGAAGGAAATATTCCTGGATTCAGGAAATGGTCACTTCTAGTTTCTAATGACACTAAAATCCGAGAACAAGTTGACTCTGAGTTGGTTCAGCGCCTGCACAAAATTTGATTAAAGTCGATAAAATTCACATATTATACAAAAATTTACCCGACAGTGGTTGGTTTTCTTCGGAATTTAATCAATTTGTATATAATTGGAGATCTAGTCAATCGGATGTACTAGATTTATTCCGATTACAATTGATCCCTTTAATTTCATCAACTTAAACACTTGGTACTTTTTACTTTCACTTTTAATAAAAAAAAAAAACTTTGTGTAATTACCGAGCGATTTGATGTGCGTTGTGCTGTTATCAAAAACCAAAAGAAAGATCTTGCCCTTCTTCTATGATAAAGAAGTCAAACGTAGGCCAGTTAATATTGGAAGGTGTTTTTTCGCCGCCCTTTCCATACATAGCCCTCGTTGCATTCTAATTAACATCCATACATACTCGGCATTAGTATATATGTAGATTCAGCAATAGAATGTTACAACAACGACATCAACAAAAAAAAAAGAGTCATAAAAAACCTGTTAACTTGCATTGGAAGTACAAGTGCAGTTCTAAAAATAGAACTCGCACATGTGACGTACTAACGAATTAAAAAAAAAAAAGAAGAAAAAAAAATATAATGACCGAGTGGGGGGTTGAACCTGGGTTCCTGGCATCCGCGTCGCCAACGCAACCGTTGTGCCATGCTAAGCCTGGCTTGTGGTGCGGCTAAGTTATGTTTTGAATCCATTCATATGTATTGGAACAATTGACATAAAAAATACTAAAATTATCATATTCATAAGTAGCAAGATATGCAATGACCAAATTGCAATCTTCAAAGAAGATAAGCATCCCAGCAAACAAAATGGTATATCAGTTAAAACAAAAATATTGTCAAACCAAAATACATGAAATAGAAATCCACAATAAGAAGGAATCGTCCATTACAAAAACTTGAAAAGGCTTATATAAGAAATGTTGAATCTTTCGTTTTTTTTTGTTTGTTTCTTGAACTGAAAAGTGTCCTCTTTTAAAACAAAAAAAAATATATATATGAAACTACTTAAGTAACACAGCACAACAGAACATAAATGGTTTGTATGTGTTAATAAGATTTATTGGCAGTGACACAGAAAATGTTAATATCTCTTAAGGAGTATAAATGTTTGGCCATACATAAACATTCTTGTCCTATCTTGCGGGGTCATATGAACATGTACGGAAAACAAAGACAAAAAAGAGTAAACCTAAAAAAAAAGTCTGTAACAACCAGCATCCCCATCCCTGGCTGACACTGACGGATGTGTACAAGTTGATGCAATGTTGAGCTAAAACAGGAAATTCTTAAATAATGTCTTCAGTTTCACCCACCCCCCTTTTTTTCAGTTCAACATTGTGCCACAAAAAGGGTAATTTGTTAAAAATGCTTTTATTATTACGTTTTTATTACATTTATTGTAGAGGAATTGTGGAAATATAATTGTTTTTTTTCTGTTAGAACGACTTAAATCAGAATGATTGATAGTACAAAGTCACTCACAATCCACGGGTCTCTGAGTGGAGGTGCATTTTTGAATACACCAACCACTCCTAACCTAACCTGGGCTATAGTCAAAACTAAATTGACCATGAGTCATGTGACTTTAGGGACACAGACTTTAGCACAGACATTCATTTGTTAAAAAACCCTATAGCTTTAAGGCGGCTTGAATGAATGAATGAAATTTTTCATCTAACTGGTGTAATTCAATTTTAAATTTCCTGTTCTTTATTTTTGCTTTGATATACATGCTTTTGCTCTTCTCCCTCTATCATCTGGCATCCCAAAGACATTCAATCTATATAAGAAATCATCATTGCATCATTACGAAAAAGTATCGGCAATAAATTCTGCTTCAATTCTCAAGTAGTTTCCTTTTATTTTACGAACTGTGATAACATTGACATTCGTTTGAGTTTGGCTTTACTCATACGCACCGTTGAACAAAACTGATGCAACCGACCCAAATGAACAGAAACAAAACTAACATTCACATTTAGTTTTTCGCTCACAGAAAACATTCTGATATGAAAAGAACAAAAAATAACATTCACATTTAGTTTTTCGCTCACAGAAAAAAGTAACTTATTTAAATGAAAACTTTTCGCTCTGTGAGGAATTTGTATTTTGTAGTTTTTTCCCCCCATAATACACAACACGGAGCATTTTGCTGCATAAATATTTAAGTTGCCATGTAAATATTTCATTTTCTTGTCGTTTTAACATTATAATAAGGAGGCGCTGTTTTTAAACGTTTAACTCACACACACTAATAGAGAGACCGCGAGAAAGAGACTGTGAGCGCAACATTGTAAAGCAACATCAACAAAAATGGTTGTCGTGTGTTAAAGTCATGTAGTAGCATTTAACTGCTGTGGGACACACACAGGCAGACCGCGAAAAAGAGATTCTGAGCGTAACATTACCAAACAACAACAACAAAAATAGTTGTAATGTGTTAAAGTCATGACTGAAACATAACGTAGTCACACACAAAAAAAAGGCGACTGATCATCTCGACAGAAGTCACAAGAGAAGCTTGAATGTGATGTGCCATATGTGGAAGTTGACACACATACGCAACGTCTGCATGTAAAAATACATTTGTAGACACATACGAGAAATCCCTGTTGATATGAGTATGGGGGTGTATGAACATTTGCAACTGCCAATTGTTAAAAAAAAAAAAAAAAATATTCACAAATGGCTTTTATAGTATGATTGAGAAGATTTGTATGTAATTCGTAATCGTGACATATGTCATAGTGTCGTAGAGTATGTCGGGAAATAAATATCGCTACCGTAGAGAGCAAAAGTGCTAAGTCAATTTTTAAACGGAATATTTTTTTCCTCAAAACAAAAGAGAAGAAATACAAAAGTATAGTTATTCTTTTTTTTACGGAGAGTGAACATATGATTCAAATCCCTGGGTCTTTTTTTAAAAAAAAAAGAGCAACTTAGATTGTATTTGTTCTCTCATGTAAAATCTGAAAAACCGGCTCAAAATTCAAAAAAAAAAAATTAGGATTGTAATATTTAAAGAATTAACATAAAAATAGACATAACTGTTTTTCCCTTAAAAAAGATTGTGATGTGAAAGAAACTCTTGCAGCAGTTAGAGATGTGTACTCCGAGTTAATTTATGGAAAAAAATCAGTTTTTGCCATTTTTGAGAATATTTCACCTAGATACAATGGGTATAAAATAAATCCCTATTAAATATTTGTGAGTTCTGTAAACGATTCTAGGCAAGGAGTAATTATTAACAATAATTATCTCTTCAAAAACCAACAATTGAATATATTTTAAGTCTTAGGATAACTACTTTGCTTCCCAAGAGTGAGATGTAAGTGGTGCTTTTTCACGAGTCGAGAAGAAATCGCCCGAGTTGGATCTGATGGTGAACGAGGGCAAGACGAGTGGCAACAAGGTAGTTGCAGAATATGTCTACCTCGACGAGGTCAATAGAAACAATGATGTGATCATCGAATTAAGGCAAAGTTTTGTGTTGGCAAATGTATGGCTTAGTGATTACACAAAATGTTTTTTTTTTCTGTGGTCTTAACATAGTGATATCCTGATTGTGCGGAGTGATAGTCGCACACATGACATATCGCACCAGGGCCGACCACGATCCTACTTCGGGCTAAGGAAACATTCTCGAAAAACTGCTATTTCTTCCCCCGTTTCTCTCTCTCCCCTTTATTACTTTCCCTCTCTCTCTCTCCCCTTTATTACTTTCCCTCTCTCTCTCTCCCCTTTATTACTTTCCCTCTCTCTCTCCCCTTTATTACTTTCCCTCTCTCTCACCCCCCTTTATTACTTTCCCTCTCTCTCTCTCTCTCTCTCTCTCTCTCTCTCTCTCTATTTTCACCCCTCTATCTCTCATCCCTCCCTTTATCTCTTACCCATCTCTCTATATCTTCCCTCTTTCTCATTCAATTCATTCCACAAAAATCAGTGGTCATAGGCTAACATTGTTTCCCCTCTCTCATCTCACTCTCTTTTATCCCCCTCTCTCTTTCACTCTCTCTTCCCTCCCTTTACCTCTTCCCCCTCTCTATCTTTTCCTCCATCTCTCTCTATCTCCCTTCCCTCTTTCTTCCCCCTCTCTCTTCTCTCCCTAACTCTTATCTCCTTTTTTCTCTTCCCTCTTTCATATTTAATTCAGTCCACAAAAAACAGTGGCCATAGACTAATACAGCTTCCACCCTCTCTTTTCACTCTCTCTTCCCTCTCTCTTTTTTGCCTCTATTGTCTCCCCCTCTCTCTCTTCTCCCTTTCCCTCTACTCCCTCCCTCTTCCTCATCTATCTCTGCATGTCTTCCGTTCCTCACTCCTTCTCTCCCCTTCCTCTCTCTTCTCTCCCTCTGAAGTTCCTTAATCGTTTCTTCGTGAGATGTTGGGGGGAAAATGTTACCTTCCGGCGATCCTAAATTATCAGTTTTTAGAGAAATCCTATGGAAAATATTGGAATTGGAATCTGAAGCATTGATTGATAGTACTTATGATACTTATCTTTGTGAAAGTTTTTTTTTGAATTGTCTGATGTCACAACAAGACAAACCTATTTTGCATAGAATTGCTCACTTGGATTATGTGTGATTTTGTCATTTGGCTTCTTCTACTAACATTTACCCCTACAAACAAGCACACACTCACAATCGAACATGGCTTGTACGACTTAATTCTATTTTCAAAATGCTCTCGTTCCGAACTACATCTACACACTCATACACACATACAAACATACAATCGTGCAACCTTCTACCGTAGTTACAGTCATTAACCACACACAAGTGATGCTGCTGTTTCACAGACTTCTAACAGCATTTCGCATTCTGACATTCTGTGTAGTAAGAGCAGGTCTTTATTTCAAAGTGGTTGTACGACACGACACAGTGGTTTTAGAAGACCAGAAATTTTATAATTTTTCTCGTAAAAGAAAACGTTGGGAGACAAGAACTAAAGGATTATTTTGACTAATGGGAGAATTTAATGTCTCTTAACTGAGTCAGCTGACCACAATATAGTTTATAGAGACACTGATCGGTAACCTACAGAATTAAGGCGAATGGCTGATTATTTTTCTATAGAAGAGTTTCATTGATTAGGGATTACACTCTAACTCGTAAAGGTGAATGATGAACTACTGAGTCATCCCGCTGAGAACTCTGTGGCATTCGAACACCACCACCAATGGTAGCAACATCATTATGATTCACATCTGACCGGGGTCACATCTGTTTCCTTTCCTGCAATTGTTCCGTTTCAATCGTCAAATGTGTTTGTTTTTTACTCTATCAAACGTTTTTGAATGTCTTCCAAAGTAAAGCGCTACTAAACCACTGTCCCCCTACGGAACAGAAGTCTTCTCTAACAAAACACAAATTTATAGTTTTATGCATTAAATGGGAAATTCATTTTAAAAGGAAATGAATACATGGTATGAATATAACCACAATATAAAGACTGTGACATATGTGTAGATGTTGTACCAATTTGAACACGTACATTGTCTGTGTGTGTTGTCATTTAAGGTTAAAGCCTTTTAACCATTGTGATGCCAATACAACACATGTTAACTCACCACAACAAGTGACAGTTTAATATTAACAGATGTTTTTATGACTTAAATAGCTGCTGGTACTAACATTACAACTGTCCCACATGTACATACATACATATGTGTGTATTACATTATTTGCTTATTAGGTTCCTTAATTGCGGTTATATAATCATAAACCAAACCCCCCCCTTCACCACATTTACTTCCTGCTCCCTCTCTCTCACACTCTTCATTGCCTTCTGAATTTTCTTAATATTTGAATATTGACTGTGTCGCACAATATATCCCCAGTGCGTATGATTGATGTGGCAAATTGATATTATGTATTCGCCACGATGTGCAGCCATTCTGTGAGCCCGACAGTGAGTAGATGTAACTGCAAATGTGTGTTGGCTGTTGGCATGTGCGTGTGTCGTGTCACATTTCACGTAAAAGCTCTCTAGTGTTTCATGTCAACCAAACATATTGCACACCAATGTGTACACTTATACGATACATTACGAACACATACACTCAGAGAAAAAAATATGTATAAATCACGTTCGGGGTGGGAAACAGTTTCGGCTATATTGACTTTTATGGGACCTACTTCCAAAATGAAAAAAAAACCAAAAAATATGCAGTTGTCTTTGAAATCACCCTAAAATTACGAAAATGATAATAAAATTTGGAGCTGGATAGCAGTTGGAGGCGTGGCATCGAAACAAATTGACCCGCCCATGTTTTTGACAATATGGTAGTCAAATGAAAGGGAATGTCCACACCAATTGAAATATGTATTTTTTTTGATCCATAATGGGCGTGGCATTGGAAAAATAACACTCTCTTACGTAACACTAACATAACACTATTTTCGCTCCATAATGGGAAAAAACACTCCCCCACGTTTTTTAAGAAATGGTACTCAAATGAAAGGTAATGTCCTCAGGAGTTGAAATATGACCCTTTTTCGGTCCATAATGGGCGTGGCATCGAAAAAAAACCACCAGCTCACTTTTTTTTGACAATATGGTACTCAAATGAAAGGTAATGTCCTCAGGAGTTGAAATATGACCCTTTTTCGATCCATAAAGGGCGTGGCATCGATAAAAATCCATCCACCCAATTTTTTTTTTGACAATATGGTACTCAAATGAAAGTTAATGTCCTCAGGAGTTGAAATATGACCCTTTTTCGGTACATAAAGGGTGTGGCATCTAAAAAACCACCCGCCCACTTTTTTTTTGACAATATGGTACTCAAATGAAGGGTAATGTCCTCAGGAGTTGAAATATGCACTATGTACTTTTGACACTTTGTACTTTATTTCGTGCAGAATTTCCAACACCCAAAAAAAAATCAACAAACAATTTGGCGTAAGCGCTCACGGACATAACTCCCAATTTTTTTCTGGGCGCTGTCGCTGAAGTGAATTTTTCCATGACCTTAACTTGCGCCCCTCTAAATATATACGACCATATTTGAATTCGAGAATATTTTTTTTTTTCGATGCCATGCCCCACTTGAGCCCCAGTCCCAAATTTCATTTTCGTCATTTCGAAGAGAACATCATATTTTTTTTATTTTGAAGGTGGGTCATTTGTACATAGTTTCTTATAAATTTTTTTTTCAGAGGTCGATTTTTTTATATAATTTATTTGTTTCTATTAACCAATTTTTAAGCATCATTTAATTGCTTCAGTGTACATATACACATCGCATAATCAAAATTACAATTGTATATACGTATGTGCCTTTCTTAGGCGCATATGGCATTTGCACAAATGTAACATTTTAATGCATAACATTATGCAAATAAACAATAAAAAAAAGTATGTTTATACATAAACAATGAAAGACAGCAAATTACTCGTAATGTATATGTATAAGTACACACACACACACACAGATACGAGATATTCATTCATC
Source organism: Hydrotaea cyrtoneurina (assembly GCA_958296145.1). NCBI lineage: Eukaryota > Metazoa > Arthropoda > Insecta > Diptera > Muscidae > Hydrotaea > Hydrotaea cyrtoneurina. Next base: position 76,704,227 of record OY282514.1, on the reverse strand, counting down.
CATAATGTAGTGTAGTCATTTGTATGCTCCCAATGTTTAATGATAAATAAAACATGAACTTTGTATAAACAAAAATTACAAATGCATAACACTATGCAACACCAAAAATTAAGAAATTTTCGTCTCGAAACTAAAAAGAGTATTTTTCGTCAGCACTGAGGTAAAAATATTACAGAAATGAAAAAAAAATTATGGATACATTTAAAAATAATAAAAAAAAATCTTAAAAAATTGCCAATTTCGTCGTTGGCTATGATTTTGAAATGAGATGTCCAATCAAACAATACAATACAATCAGATTAAAGGTAATTATGTGCGCTATACGAACATAATACAAACTTGTTATAAAAACAATGGTTAACGAGCTGTGGGAAAAAAATACACTTTCACAAAAGTGCCTTAACTTCTGCATTTATTACGAAAAGTCTCCTCGTCTTTGTTTGGTCATATTTCAAAAACCAGACAAGATATGAAAGTGCAATTGACATCAAATTAAAGTATTGTACTACAATTCATGTTTTGGTTCGAATAAGCCTCGCTTACGTTCATAGATTTTACTTGGCAAATGATGTGACCATTCAAAATGGACCTTTTCCTTCATATCTTAAAAAGCTTCCAAGCAATCAACTAGATTCCAGATGCAAGTTGTTGGATTTTAAATGCACAAAAGACCTACTAAAACGAAATATCAAAATAAGTTAAAAAATATTTTCGCCAAAAAAAAAATGCAAGGGGTTAGCCTTTCCAAATTTGCGAAATTTAAAAAAAAATATTTTTTCTGTAATTTTGCTCATTGACAGAGAATGTAAATCTGAAGCAGATACTGTGATTGTTTTTGCTATTTTCGGTTTTATTGGACTTTTAAAAATCATATAATTTGACCTTATATTTCTTTGGAAATCATCAAAGTTTTATTGTCCTTAAATAAAAACAACTAAAAGTACTGGAGTTGTAAGTGGTTGGGGCGGTGTCACGTCATTCGACTATGACCTAGTGTAGACAATACCCGGTCGACAGTAATACACTGAAAATTGTTATATAATTACGGAAGATGGTCCTAGTGCCGCCCACTTTTTTCAGGGCGTATTCATTTCTGAACCAATAGCATATGTACCAAATCTCATCTTCCTATTTAATATCTTTTATGCCCAATCGCTGAAGAAATTTTCTGTTAGTTGGGTCCTCAACTTGTTTTTATAAACAAGTTTCGGTTGCCATGGATACGTATCCCTGTTTAAAGCAACTCACTGTAAAAACTCTTAACAAATTTCCCCAGCTTACAAACGGCTATAAATTTAAAAATTACATTTGATGACAACCCGACATTTGGCAATGGCCGTCATTTATTTCACTATTTATTAGAAATTACTCTTAACTCCACCCAACAGTGCCTCGAGGCGCTTTACAGGCACATCGTATATAGATTTTAAAATTCGGTTGCTTTTTTATATTTTTAAGAAATATTGTAAAAAAATATGAAATCTTCTACAAAGTAAGTGACATTGTGTGTGTATAGTTTTGTAATACGAAAAAAATCTCATCATCATTAGTTAAATCCTTCTTAAATCATCATTAAACTATAATTAAGTTATAATAATTTTAATTTCAATTAATTTGTTTTTAACTCTTGTGAATTCTTTTTTTTACTATTATTTTAATTTATTGGTTATAATCGTTTTGTTTTCTTATAAACTTTCTTCTATTTTCATGTTGTATTTTACCAACTCCAATTTTCTTCTGCAACACTTTATGAACACCAACAACTCCCTCCTCTTTTCTAATGCACACCACAATACAACACAACCCCCTCTCTCTCGACATCCATAATTTGCCACACCACCGAACAAACATCGAACTCAACATACACAGGCAAGCTAGCAGCAACACAGTGGCGTACACGTTTCGGTCGTCTATCCAAAGTGCCCGCTTTGGGTGAAGTGGATCCCACCGGTTCGTTTTGTGCCTTCCCCGACGATTGGTTGAAAAAGAAAGCCGGTAAACAAATAAACAGTTTTTTCAATTTCTACACTAACGCTAACACAATTAAACATATTTTGAAGTAAAATCGAAAAACTAACACACTCTAATGAACAAATTTCTTTGCACATATTTGGAACCTTTTGGACAGAGTATTAATTGGCAGCTTAGTTGTTTTTTTACTAAAATTGTTATTAAAATTAACTTTTCTGCTTGTCTTTTGGTTTCTTTTTTGTAGTCGAAAATGCTGTCAGTCCCACAAGATCGGATTTATGGAAAAGTGAGTATTCTCTTCTAATGAATTTATAATATTGACCTGTTTAACTAAATCTTTTTTTTACATTTTCCAGTTTTCGTGGTAAATGCTGTGCCATTTGTCGCCTTTGGTTTTCTGGATAATTTTACAATGATTATTGCTGTAAGTTGTTTGGAGTTTCAATGTATAACAAGCGGAAAGTCTGGTAAATGTTCAAGATGAATTTCCGAAAATATTTACAATACTCGAACAATATCGCCTGGATGTTCAAAAAACGTGTATTTTCATTAAAAAAATGCCCAACTCATTTTTAAATATAAAAAATGTCCATATAAGCGCGCCAGTAGGTGATTTGGTTGGCGTGCTTTCCTATCAGCGTGGGGGTTGTGGCTTTGATTTCCACCACAGGCTAGCCATATCGCTCATTTACTTCAATTGTGTCACAATTCAAAATCCACTTTTTTGGTCAAGAAAAACTTGTAAATCTGTAAATTAAGTTGACTTTTGTTCTGCAGTGTATTATAAAAACAATTGTCAGGCTTCTAGTTTATTCGGGAATCCTATGTTTGTTTTTCTATATTTGCTAAGTAAGGCGCAATTGATAACTTTAACCGACTCTCGGTTTTGAGTTATGACACTTTTCAACCGATTTACTTTGGGACCCAAATTAGAATATAAAATTACTTTGTATTGTAATCAATAAAAAAACAATAATCATCCAACCTCAATAGCGTATAGGATAGAGAGTTCAAAATAGAGTTCATTGTCACATTGTTCGCCATATTATTGATTGGGCTGTTGTTAAATTGAAAGCGATGTCTGCCACATTATTGACTGGGCAGGGCTGCCTGCCATAGTAATGGTGCAACTTTATCTATAGCTACAATCTCAGCAAAAGTATCTATTTGTACAGAAGTCAGCTCTCGTTAGTATAAACTAAAATGTATCGAATGGGACTCCTGTGACCCTTACATGAGTTCCATTCTGCTCTTTCTGTGACTTCATCCAACCCCAATCTCAAACATGAAGAGTTGAAATGACCCTTAACAGAATGGTGGCGGTGTCCAGTAATTTAGAAAATCACGCAGTGATATAGAATCCCAGTCGGGAATTGAGTTTACTTTAAGCTAACAAATGGTTCGTCAAAGCTAATTCATTTTCTATGTTAAACTCTATTCAGTTTTTACACCTGTCATCAGAGACACTGGAACATAACTTTAGGAGAAGTTGCGAGATAACTCAATATCCACACATTAATGAATTGATTTCAACGTAATTTTAATAAACTAACGTAGTCCCTTTTATGTTAAAAATCCAAAAAAAACAAATTTATAAACGTTTTTATAAATTTTTCCTTCCATATAAACATAAAATGATCTCATAGACATTATTATAATTATAAAGTAGATGAGCAATTTAAATTCCTAAGCTCTTCTTTTTCGCATGCTAACAAAATTAAACTTGAATTTTATATTTAATAAAGTAAAAATTGAATTGAACTGTGTCATCAGAGTGCAGTGCAGTACTGCATAAGTTTCAGTTAACCATGAGTTTGTTTTTTTCCCATGGCATAATGTTTACTTACATATGCATCAGGTTCGAGTGAGGCAAAAGCCAGCTTATTGAGAAGAAGTTCGATTGATAAAAAAAAACAAATGACATAATTATTGAGTTCGCTTTGAAATCAGTTGTAAATGAGTTAGCAAAACAGTTAACTTTATTCTGTGTGAGCTTACAAAAAGGCCGACAGGGGGATTATTTGTAACTGCACGACAGAACATTTCCACTGACCTCGAATGTCCATTTGGCATCCAAAGTCCTGACTCTTTAAGTCTTAAAACTCTTCCCCAATTGACTCCGTTATATGAAATAATTATTGAGTTTGCATGAAGTCAGTTGTAAATGAGTTAGCAAAAAGTTAACTTGATTTCTTTCCGCAGACAAAAGATTTTTAAATTCCTTTAGGATAATCGTATATACCCTACAACCTTGAGACTTAATATGGTCCTTGTCAAATTAGACAACTGTTTTTAAAGTAATGTGTGATTTTTCAAAAATCCTTCTTTCAAAACTATTACCAATAGGTTAATGCATGTTTCCTACTCCTACTGACCGAATTATAATATCGTTGGCTACATTTTCCAGGTGTGAATTCCATTCGTTTGAACATTTCCTTTTGTTTAAGTACAAATGTTTTGTATTCGTAGGGAGTTATTTTTTTAAACCATATTTTTCGAAATCAAAAATTATTTATTGTTTATTATATTCGTGAGGAAATTATCGCTTGGTTGAGTATTCATATGATGTTGATAAACAGGTTTCGCAATTTTAACCAGCAGAATTGTAAATTGTAATATCCCTTTTCACTTCCCAAGAAAATGTTCTTTTAGTTCTGTATCCATATAGCAATGTTTTTTGAAAAGCAAAAAGGCCATTGGCACGAACCACAATTTTAACCAGCAGAATTGTAAAATGGCAATCTTTGTTTGGTTCTGCAAGCTGTTACTCATCTGGACAAGCTTAAACGATTTATTTATTTATTTAAATCTATTTTACAAATTTCATTTGAAAAATACAAAAAAGGGTAACGAGACCATTGCGGAGCTTAAAAGATATTTTCCAAGAATTTCTATACATACATTCTATACATTCACTTATTTTACTTTTGGGTGTAACTGAAAACCATTCCTCCGATTTTGCCAGACTTATCCTTATCACATTACGAAACCTTATGCACACTTTAAATTGTTACTACTGATTTGTTTTCTCCCCTGTTTAGGGCGATTACATTGAGTATATCTTTGGAACCTTCATGTGTATATCCACCATGGCTGCTGCCGGTTTGGGTAACACCATTAGTGATGTATTAGGCATTGGGTCCGCCTACTATGTGGAACGAGGTTGCGAAATTTTGGGCTTGAGGCCACCCGATCTAACGCCCATACAAATGGAAATGAAATCTAGTCGCAGAGCCGCTAACTATGTAAGTCTCAATCTCAATATCTGCCAAATAATCCGAATAAAAATGTATCCATTTTCTTTGTGTTTCAGGGTCGCATTATTGGTATTACTGTGGGTTGTTTAATGGGTATGGTTCCTCTGCTCTTCATGGATCGCAAGGCCATCGAAGATGAGCGCAAAGAGGAAGAGGAACGCAAAAAACTAGACAATAAGCCACAGCTGGAGACGGTTAATCCAATGCCTGCACAATAAATCCAAATTTACCTTTGTTTGATTTCCTCAGTCTTGTGTAGATCATGAGTTTATTTTAACAAATTGTGTTGCTTTACGATATTTAAAGTTTATTAGTACATATATTATTTAACGACACGAAAAAAAGAATTTATTAATATAGTTGATATATTTCTTTTAACACTACCTCCGTTTTATATAATTAATACATAATTGGTGTCTTAATTTTTTTGTATTGTCTGATTTTTGTTAGTATTTTTTCTATTTTTTTTTTGAAGAGATTACAAATCAAAACTCATTACTTTTTATTATTTAAAAATAAACAACAACAAAAAAACACTGACCTTATACACATAAAAACTCTTTTTCTTTACCTTAAGATTTTCTATGAAAATTTATTAAAAAAAAAAAATCAAAACTCTAAACTTTCACTTAATGTACCTATGATGAGAACTCTTTTGAAGACTTGTATCAAAGGATGTTTTCGACGAAGAAAAACAAACACACACTACTTTTGTCTAAAACAAAACCGTAAATATTCGTATAGTTTTTTGTATTTCTAAATTTTTATTATTGTTCAAACCGTCCATTTTATTTTTATTAGAAAAAAAACAACTGCCTAAATCTACCATATAAATTACCATCCACATAAATACTGGGGACATTGGTAGGTCTTCTGTCTGCTGACACTTTAAAGTGTCCTATTTCTTTTTTTAATTGAATGTAAGAAACCAACTACTGTAGGTAACGGATATAAGAAAAAAAGATCACATATAAGAATGTTCTTCACTTTCAATTAAACAACAACTGCTTATAAGAAAAATCGCATGTAAGCAAGAAATCAGTAGAAAGTGAATTGTGAGAGAGACAGCAGCTTCAAAACAAATTTATTTAAAATTAATCACCCCCTGAAGATGGTTGACGAAGGCAACCGAAATATTGGGAACTAATAAAATAAATAATAAAGAAAGAGAAAAAGCCAAACTAAATCCAAAATAATGAATTTTTTAATTTCATATATCCGTTATCTACTGTATAAGTACAATTTTCCAGATGATAATTAACAACTTTGTGTTATTTATTCATCTACAACCCTTTCTTATATACTATTTACTATTCTCGTCTTATAACTTTCACCTCCCCAGAGGCTTACACAATATCTCTTGACCACTCCGATAAAAGTATTGATATTCCAAACGTACCTAGTAGGTACCAACATAGTTTTTACGTTCTCCTTTGAACTGTTGTTTCTGTGACTCTCATACGTTAAATACAGACTCGATAGGATGGCCGAAATTTCGATAAAAACTTATTTTTGGTAAAAGTATTCTGAAATTCAGCTATGGTCGTTCAATTCACAGGATATTTAGAAAAGCATTAGCTGTTCGGAGTATGTCCCGGTTCAGTGAGTATGATAATTCACTGAATCGTAAGAAGTTTCCCATCTGTTTCTTCATGGACTGTAAGAGGAAAATAAGTAAGTAAGGATATTTCTATCCTTACTTTCTTCGCATTTTATAAAAATACCCTACACCAAATGGAATGGAAATAACTAATAGGTTAGAATGAGAAATCTGGTAGTTGGTTAGCTAGAAGTTTTCCCATCCAAAAAACTAAACATATTTCCTAGAAACCTTTTCAGCTTTGTATGCAAAAGTATTTCCCGTAGTTTTGAGAAGATTTAAAGAGTTCAGGCGACCGAACTCATTACATTGCCATATTTTGATTCGTAAGGAAATTTCCTACCATTACCCATCGTAGCCAGATGTCATTATTTGTCTCATCAGCCCAATAAATATTAAGGCCCACCATTTCTGAATAATTTTGTCTATTTCAGAAAAATTAAATTTAACTTTGAATATGGAAATATTTGTTAGACTCTTTGGTTCGATTGGACCCATTTTTAATACCCACCGATCTGCAACTACTGAGAAAAAAATGCGGACTAACCCACAATGATGGAGACTGCACCAGGACTGAATGGCCTCGATCAATAAGAAGACTACAGCGTCCAGAGCGACAAAAAGATGCAAGCGATATTTTCAGGTTACCTTCGATGAAGTAACTCAGAACATTTTTTTAAATTCAATAATGTAACCCACCGCAAATATAGTTGAATGTCATTAACGTCGAAAAATTTTTGTATTCTAGTTTGGTGGTGACATTATATTCTGTTTGTATTATACAACTTTCAACAAATTGTGATATTTGAACGTTTGTTTTTTTTAACAAACTAAAAAAATACTGCGATTAAGTTTTATAGTAAGAAAGATTATATTGAGAATATGGCAAAGTAAACTACTTTATGTTGGCCTCTACCTTTCCTATTTTTTAAATGCTTGCAATTTTCCTAACCTATTGCTTTGCTCCAATTCGGTGGCTGGATGCTGAAATTGCCAGTGTCCAAATTCTTTAGCTTTCAGTTAATACAGTGTACTCTCTCATAAGCGGACACCTATGGAACTGAGAATTTTGTCCGCTTATGAGAGAAGTAAATAAGAGGATTGAAGCGGATTGGTACTGAAAAAAGTGTCCCTTTATGAAAGGTGTCCGCAAGGAGAGAGTCTACTGTATTTGCATTTAATTTATTTTCTTGCTCTGTATCAGAATTCTAAAACAACCAATGTCAAGTTTAAATCAAAACAGCCAAAGAAATGTAATTCTAATCTAATTTATCACAGATGTAATTAAAATGATTTTTTGTAAAGCCTTCAATTGCATTTTTCTCAAAAGTAAATATTCTGAACATGTAATTCTAATCAAATAAATGTAATTCTAATTTTATTCAATTGCTCACTGATATAATTAAAAGGATTTTTTTGTAAAGCCTTCAATTGCATTTTTATCAAAAGTACCGTATTTGCCGGACGATAAGACGCACCTTTTTACTCTGAAAATTTGACCTAAAATCAGGGTGCGTCTTATGGTCCGATGCGTCTTATCGTCCAAACCATACTTATTTCTAAAAATTTATAGATAAAATTTTGGGGTGCGTCTTATGGTCCGATGCGTCTTATCGTCCGGCAAATACGGTAAATATTTTGAATTATAAGTTTCCATTTTCAAGTAATTCAGTTCAGAAAACATTAAGCAAAGACCATACAGAGGGCAGACGTCCCAAGTCGTTTGCTGAACATTTCCATGAGGGTATTTGAATAGTATTTGTTTTAAAAACAACATTATTTGCTTTGAAAACCTTTCAAAGCAATGTGTCAAAAAACAACTTGGGACGCCTGCCCTCTGTATGGTCATTGCCTTACGGTTTAGGGTAACTTCATATCACAATGTTCCCCTTTTATTCTTTAAAAAATTTTAACTTTTATTAGCTGCTGAAAAAAAACCAAGCTTTGCGTTTTTTTATTATCCTATTGCCTTGATTATTACAACCCTTTTTTCTCTAACTATTGCCTTAACACCTTTACTGCTCAAGTGCACTTTACACATTTTTTTTTTGTTACTCCACATTCAAACTAAAGGTCTTCCAAAAAGAATACCTAAAAAACACAACTAATGTACCTATCGCCATTTAACATACATTACAAAACAACAAAAAAACGAAAAATCGTATTAACTTAAAAACTAAATTAGAAACTGTTTAACATTCCTTTATAGATACAACAACATATGTAATTTTAGAGTTCCATAGTAGCTGATTAAAACCAATTGTGGACAAGAAGAACAAGCACCAATAAATTATTACTTTATTAGTTTAGAGTCCCATAAATTATCATATTTTTAAGTGAACAACAATCCACAACATACCCAATTCCAAGCCAAAAAAACCCCCCAATATTCTATAAAACAATTCAAAATCAAAAAAACAAATTATAATTAACAAAAACAAAAATAATAGCAAAAAACGCATGCGTAGCTTTGAAAAGAAAACAAAATCCATAATGAGCTTTACTGCAAACATAGAAATTTTGAAACAGAATCAATGTGTTTTAGCTTAACTAATTAGTTTTGTGTGTGTATAATTAGGAAAAAATATTAAAGAACAAGAAACATATTTAAATAATAATAAAAAGAATATTAGTGAAAGTAAAAGAAAATCGGGGTTTTTATTCAATATCATTACCTTAACATAAAAAGGCCCAAACTCATGAAGAACACTTTTTAAAGGAGAAGCAGAAAAAACGTAACAAAACGAGAAAATATTTCCAATGAACTATTTTTTTTTTTTTAATGAAAGAAAAATTCAGATTTTCACGAATACTTGCTCGCTTAAGTACATTTTAGGGGATTTTGATTTATTAATGCCAAAGTGTTACAATTTTTAAAGGGCCTTACATTAAAGTAAACTTTTTTTTAAATGAAAATGTGTCGTCGCTACGTTTTTTTTTTTAACTTAAGTTAAACTTTTGACAGAAAACCCAAGGCTCTATGAAAAAAGGCCCAAATGAAAAAAGCCACAAAAAAATGAAGTATGGCCCAAATGAAGAAATTCACAAAATAATTGAAAAATCCTCCCAAAAACCCAATATGAAAATTACCCCGAACATTTTTTTACAAATTTAATAACTTTAATTTAATCTGAAAAAAAACTAAAAATTACAAAATTTATGCAAATAAAAAAAGTTACCCTATGGTGACTTTTGGCCCGCCGTGTATAATCGCAGGGAACATACAGGCTACAGGTCTTTTTCTGTCAAAGTGTGAGTTCGGGCTTTCTTTAACAATACACATCAAAGGTTTTCTGATATCAGTCGCGATTTAAGGGTGAAGGATTTTCTGGAGTATTTGGAAGAACTAACAAAATATTCACAAAACCCTCGAAATTCCAGATTTCCTAAAATTGGTGGTGAAATCTCCAAAATTTAAATTTCCCCCCCAAATTTTGTATTGCAAATAGAAAATTTTGCACTGATAAGTGAACATTGTTAAGAACACACAGACACAAACAAATTGGTCTATACCTTGGAAAGTTTTGCTGTGCTATTCGAAAAATTGCGGAACAAAGTGGGCATTTGTTAAAAAAAAATGGTCAACTTCGAAGGGAACTGGGGAAAAATTATACATGAGTTAGAGTTATTTTTGTTATTTTGTTATATTGGCCAAATAGTTAATTTTTTCAACGTTTAGTTGTGTTTAAGAAAATACAAAAAAAAAATATATTCATCTATGAAAAACATTTAAACATTTTTTTTACAAAAAATTCACAAAAAAATCGTTTTTAAATCCAACTTCCATAACATTGTGCTAATTAAACATATCTCCCATTTAAATAAATACTGTTTTCATTTATGACACTATTTAAGTAAATGAGCGACATGGTTCTGATGTCTTTGTTGGTTTTTTATAATTGGTGAATTTGGACTGACATTTTTCAGGTTCACTTTTTGGTCAAATTGTTTTGATTTCTGCCAAACTATATTTGCTATCAAAATAAATTAAAACATCATCTTGTTTGGCATAAGGTTTACTATGTATGGCCATGATTTCAACGAAATCTATTTTTTTCCAAAATCTAAAATTTGGATGGGTTAACCCCTTTCCTTTTTTTTTTGTCAAACTATTTTTTTTAAAATTTCCCAATCTTTTGCTCTTGGATGTATTCTGCTTTCGAAATGATGCAATTATAACCACGTATAGTTTATATAAAATCAGCCATTACAGAATAATGGGCCAAAACTTCATTTTGAGAGTGCCCCAGCGGATACACAATGAATCCTTTGAAAGTGATCGTAGTATACAAATCTCAGCGGTCTAATAATTGTCCTAAAGTCTAGCTTTAAATTGATACCACACATGTTTTAATACCTTAGTCTATTATTGAAAAATTGGATAAATAGTTTCAAGGAACCTTGCGAATCTCTAATTTTGATAAGATCCATTTTCAACCCATATTCTTTAGACCATACACCCTGAGAAAATTATAGTAGAGCACAACTTAGTGGGTTAATAATAGTCCAAAAGTCTAGCTTTAACTTGATACCACACACGTTCTAATCCTTAAGCGGTTGCAAAAAAAATTGGCCAACTAGTTTCAATGAAATTTCGAATTACCAATTTTGCGAAAAATCAATTTTCTGAACCCAATTTCTCCCAAACTATTTGTTCAATTTAAAAAATGAAAACATCATCTAGTTTGGCATAATGTTTACTATGTATGGCCATGATTTCAACGTAATCTATTTTTTTCCTCAAAATCTTAAATTTGGATGGGTTAACCCCTTCCCTTTTTTTTTGGTCAAAATATTTTTTTTAAAATTTCCCAATCTTTTGCTATTGGATGTATTCTGCTTTCGAAATGATGGAATTATAACCACGTATAGTTTATATAAAATCAGCCATTACAGAATAATGGTCAAAAATTACATGTTGAGAGTGTCCCAGCAGATACACAATGAATCCTTTCAAAGTGATTGTAGCATACAACTCTTAGTGGGTTAATAATAATCCAAAAGTCTAGCTTTAAATTGATACCACACACGTTTTAATACCTTAGTCCATTATTGACAAATTGGCCAAATAGTTTTAAGGAGACTTACGAATCACTATTCTGAGAAGATCCATTTCTTTAGACAATAAATCCTGTGAAAAGTATTGTGTCCTTCAGCACTCAGTCGATTAATAATAGACCAAAAGTCTAGCTTTAAAATGATACCATACACGTTTTAATACCTTAAGCCGTTGCAAAAAAATTGGCCAAATAGTTTCAATGAAATTTTGAATTACCAATTTTGCGAAAAACCATTTTTCTGAACCCAATTTCTCCAAAACTATTTGTTCACTTTAAAAAATGAAAACACCATCTTGTTTGGACTAAGGTCTACTATGCATGAGCATGATTTCAACGAAATCTATTTTTTTTTCCAAAATCTAAAATTTGGATGGGTTAACCCCTTTCCTTTTTTTTGGGTCAAAATATTTTTTTTAAAATTTCCCAATCTTTTGCTATTGGATGTATTCTGCTTTCGAAATGATGCAATTATAACCACATATAGTTTATATAAAATCAGCCATTACAGAATAATGGTCAAAAATTACATGTTGAGAGTGTCCCAGCAGATACACAATGAATCCTTTTAAAGTGATTGTAGCATACAACTCTTAGTGGGTTAATAATAGACCAAAAGTCTAGCTTTAATTTGATACCACATTCGATTCGATACCATAGTTCATTACTGAAAAATTGCCCAAATAGTTTCAAGGAACCTGGCGAATCTCTAATTTTGCGAAAAACCAATTTTCTGAACCCAATTTCTCCCAAACTATTTTTTAATTTAAAAAATGAAAACATCATCTTGTTTGGCATAAGGTTTACTATGCATGAGCATGATTTCAACGAAATCTATTTTTTTTCCAAAATCTAAAATTTGGATGGGTTAACCCCTTTCCATTTTTTTTTGGTCAAAATATTTTTTTTAAAATTTCCCAATCTTTTTCTCTTGGATGTATTCTGCTTTCGAAATGATGCAATTATAACCATATATAGGTTAAATAAAATTATCCATTACAGATTAATGGGCAAAAACTACATGTTGAGAGTGTCCCAGCAGATACACAATGAATCCTTTTAAAGTGATTGTAGCATACAACTCTTAGTGGGTTAATAATAGTCCAAAAGTCTAGCTTTAAATTGATACCACACACGTTTTAATACCTTAGTCCATTATTGACAAATTGGCCAAATAGTTTTAAGGAGACTTACGAATCACTATTCTGAGAAGATCCATTTCTTTAGACAATAAATCCTGTGAAAAGGATTGTGTCCTTCAGCACTCAGTCGATTAATAATAGACCAAAAGTCTAGCTTTAAAATGATACCACACACGTTTTAATACCTTAAGCCGTTGCAACAAAATTGGCCAAATACTTTCAAGGAACCTGGCGAATCTCTAATTTTGAGAAAACCCATTTTCCGAACCCAATTGCTGCCAAGCTATTTGTTTAATCCCAAATGTTAAAACATCATCTTGTTCAGACTAAGGTCCTCTATGCATGAGCATCTGCGATATCTATTTTTTCCCAAACTGTTTTCCAAAACTGTTCAGTTTCGACGATGAATCGTGAATCAATACATAATAAAATACGTAGTGTCCTCTCTCTCATAAGCGGACACCTAAGAGACTGAGCATTTTTTTTTGCTATTTTATTTATGGATTTGTATCGGATTTTGTATTTAGGTTCTTGAGTGGAATTATTTTCCAAATATCGTACTTACAGCGGCTTTCTACGAAAATATATAACTGCAGTACAAAAAACCTTAGTATGCTCAAAAAAATATAGAATTTATTTTGTTTTTAATTAATCAAATTTTGGTTATATTAAATATGTATTTAAGCAAATTTTATTTGCGTATTATTTTAACACAATTTTTAAGTGGTTAAATATTGTAAAAATATACGAGTATATATAAATAATTATTTTTTCCATGATCAATAAAGGCGTAGGCGTAGTTTTGGGCAATATTGGGAAATATAAAATAATAAAAATAAAATCTTCCGCGATTTATTAGGTAACGATGATAGGTTAAAGTGTAAATTTCAAACGAAATAATGTTTTTAGTTTATTATTATTTTTTAGTGTCGACTGTTAACGGTATCCACATCGAAATGTAGCATATTGTTGTATTGTGCTCCTTTACTAATTATGGCTTTTTTAAACCAGATGATTTTTAGTTGTTATAAAGTAGCTTAAGCTTCTTTTTGCCTAACAGCACACCTACGCCCTTCCTCTGATACGGGTGATTGTAATAAAGTTAATAAAATAAAAAATAAAATATATAAAATTGAAGTCTGTTTTCAATATTTAAAAAAAAACCATAATAAAAGTAAACTCTTCTTCTGTATCAATGTAACCACACATTCGTTTTGGCCCTACATAAACTTTAGCCACACAAATGGCAAACGTATAAACGTGGTCTGTTGTACAGTATCACTTAAGAAGTGCCATAACAGCGAAGTCATTGAGGCATTACTATAAATATGATTCGAAGCTGTTTGTAACCCATTGAACATATCCTCGGAGTTTTCATAGCGTTGCATCATTAAAGGCGGTTGGAAGCTATCGAGTTTATTGGGGATCTGATAGGGTCCAACTTCATAATCACTGTACTCCTCCTTGTGCACAAACCAATGACCACGTTGCTGTTGATTCGCCTCATATTTAGCACATTTCTGATTAACATTCAATTTGGCCATAAATTGTTGTTGGGGCAACGTCAAACGGGATTCGGTAGCGATTTCATTATTCTTTTGCCTTATTATATCTCGTATAGCTTCTTCGCGGTATTGTCTTTCCAATTTGAGCAATTCATCTTCAACATTTAAACCTAGCGATGAATGATTGTGCTGCCGCATTATGACCACAGACGATGATGAAGGCGTTGTTGTCGTGGAATTCATTGCATTATTTATTGGCGCCATTTCGGGATCATTCAATAGATCATTATTGGCATCGGCTGACAAATCGGCTGGCCTAGTGCGATGTAATGAGGTTCCGGGTATTTGAGCGGCCAAAAAGAATGCTCCGGCTATGGTCATAACACTGGCTGCATAACTGACAGCCATTACGGTTATGTTGTTGAGCAAAAACTTGGCCAAGGTGAATGAAGGTAACATCTGCATCAGTTCTGGATAGGTCAACCAGCCGCGTCGTAGTCCCTCGCGTCGAGCCAGTGTCTTTTCAATACTAGTTAGTTTGTCGAAAAACTGTTCGTTCGATATGTATATGTTCCATTCCTAAAAAAAAAATAGACATAAGTAATTTTCAACAGAAATTCGTGTTTCAATTTAAAGAGTGATATATTTAATATTATTATTATATTACTAGTAAGTTGTAATGCGCCTATGGCGCCCGTTGAAGTATGTGTGGAAATTTTGTTGAAAAAAAAATTTTTGTTCAAAAAAAAATTTTTTTTGAAAAAAAAAAAAAAAAAAATTTGGGGAAAACACAATTTCTGTACAAAAAAAAATATTATATTTTTTATTATTATTATTTATAGAATTATAGAATGCCTATTTAAATTCCTACGTACTGCGTGACAGAGTCAGTGAATCAGTGTCGAGGGTAAATATATATTAAGATTCTTTGTTTTATATAACCTCCAACGCCTAATGTGTTCAATATACCTATAGGCGACACATCAACACATCGCCTGGCAAGTAATGTAGTCAAAGACAATCCCTAATCGATAATTTCGCAATAATAACACTGTTAGTATAAGCGCCCCAGTATACGAGTTGGTAGCATGCTTGCCTATCTGCGTGGGCTGTGGGTTCGATTCCCACCTGAGGCTTTGATCTGTCGGTGCAATAATCTAGCCCAATATTACAATATAAATTTACTTTGTATAGTAAAGTTACATACTTAGAGTGTTTTCATTTGATTAATTTGTTTATATTAATTACTATACAAAGTAAATTTATATTGTAATATTGGAAGAATATTGAAAGAAATTCCCCTACTGTTCCTTCATGGAATCATGAGAGAAATATGTTTGTAAATTACAACTGTCGTTATTCTATATGTTACTTTTCACGTTTTCGCCTCCTCAATACAAAGCGATGGACATTTCCATCATTTTCGTCGAAATTCTCTTTGGAATCAATCATAAAAAGTAGATAATCCGGATACAGGAAGCGAAAGCTGAGAGATTGTGACCTCTGCATTCAAATATTTTCTAGTGACAAGACATTTGCTCTTGAAGTCTTTTGCAATAACTTACAATAGCACATAAGAATTCCAGTTCCAATTCTTTTAAACGATCCTCCGACATATTCCCATCTTCAGCCCAATCAGAAAGATAGATTTCCTCATCATGTCCAGCATAAAACTTTGTCGAAATCATCTAAGAAATAAAAAATAAAATATCACACACATTATCATAACACCACCACAACTACTGAACAGCAACAGGTGATAAGAATATTCAATCAAAACCACGAGAACGGTCGGTCGTTATCAATAATAAGACAATCACTGATTTACCATAGAAACAATAAACAACTCTTGAGGTGTTATGCGTCGCACGTAACACGGATCCGTAACATTCAAGCGGTCCAAATATATCAATGCCATAATCAAAGCAGCCGGAGTAGCCGTTTGCACACTAGAAGCCTCTACACACGATAAACGGTTCAGCGTATGGCCACGATGTGTGTCGGAAAAGAGCTCCGATGCATATTCAGCCAAGGGTTTGGAGACCTCCATGGTCTCCCTTTCATCCTCCTCAGAGAAATCTTGACCAAAATATAGCGACTTACGTATACGTTGCATGAATTCATCGTGAGGCATAACCTAGATGTCATCGAGAGGGGGACAAGAATTTAATTTATTAAAAAAATAAACACATTTAATTGTTTTACCTTTTTAGTGGTGGTGGTTTTTGTTGTTGACGTCGAGGTTTTTATGACGCATCCCTGTTTGTTGCGCCCCATTTCCGAGATGAGGTGATGTTTGTAGGGAACAAAGGAAAACACAATCTCTACCGGATCAGCCGAAATTAAATAATCACCTTTATTCTTTACTACTATTGTTATTATTAATTATTTTTATTTATTAATGACGCAGCACCAGCACGTCGTCCTCATGATTTGATTGATTGATACCACTTGATGGACCACCCAATCACCACAATAATTAAAACTTCCGAACACTTCCGAAATTGTTTTTTATTCCTCCATTCCATCTTCGTCTGATCGGCCATTCCTCCATTCCATCTTCGTCTGATCGGCCATTCCTCCATTCCATCAGGTCTATGTTGCCACCTTTATGGGATTTTTGTGGTTTCGTATTTCGCATGGTACAATAAACAAGGTAAGGCCAAGCAATCAGCTGATTTAAAATTTTTTCTCGCAGCGCTCTAAATTGTCAAAGTTGACATTCGATGTGTTGCAAACGGAATAACAAACCCATCCTATGATAGAGGGTATAATTTGAACATATTAATGATGGAAATGTAAATATTTTGTATCAAATATTTACAACAATGACAAAAATTAACCGTCAGTAACTTTATTTTGTATTCTTGACATATACAACTTTGACAATATAGAGCACCAGAGTTGTATCTGATTATTTGTTGTTGGGCTAATGACCTTACCTTGTTTATTGTACCATGGTATTTCGTATTTGTTATATGCCAGGGTTTTGTTATCTTCTTTTACCCAGCCATTATGCGGCCCTCACACGTTACAACTTTTCGTTCGTTGGCCGTTCTCCTCACACACTACAACTTTTCAACCAATTTCTTATCCAATCTCATTTGCAAACATTGTTCGTAGTGTCAACACGAACGCATATGTTATTATTTTAAATATTTTTTTTTCAATTAATAGGTTTTTTACTTTGACTACCACAACTGAGGTCCATTTTTATATTCCTCCAGATAATCAATCACTTTTTCCACGCATACTTTCATTTTATGCTATTTTTTCAAAACACCGGTACAAAAATGTGTTTCATGCGAATGAAGTAGAGAAGTTGAATGACAAGCCCTCACACGTACCAACCAGGTTGGCCAACTTGAACAGAAATCAAAATATTTTGATTTTCATCCAACCGACGACCGACCAACTAGCCCTCACACGTTACAACTTGCTATTCAACGTAATTGCTTTAAGCCGGGTGCACACTATCAAATTAATTTAAAGATTGGTTTTATCGTTCGAAAAAATTTTACGTATCGCAAAAGCCACGTAAATAAACAATTTTCGACAACTCGCTCATAAAATATATGAAATATTTACATCAATATCAAAAAGTACCATTTTTCCCCAACGTACATTTTTATTACTTTTTGTACTATAATTTCCCCTACCTGGGCAAAAATTGTAAACGAGAAATGTCAAAAAATTGCATGAAATTTCGTTTCGTGCAACTTTTGCTACCCCTCTTGCTTCTCTACACCTCTCGTCCACAAACTCGAGTTGCATGCAATTAGTTGCAGCAACGAGTTGCATCGTGTGAATACGGTCTTAGATGTAGGTGTAATGTCAGGGTAATGCAAAATAATCCAAGAGTTTCCAATTTAGGGTGAGATTGTGCCAGAAAATGTCAAAATAATCGCCCGACAACACTGCAGAGGAATTTGAAAATATATTGGAGCAACCCCTAAATGCTGGCTTTATATAGCATATTTTGATTTAAATTTTAAACGCATCCACATATACTAAAAACTGAATTTCTCTTTAGTATTTTGTGTATCATTAGAAAAAAAACAAGAAATACGCCGCGCTGTCATTGCCTTTCAGCTAGAGTGAGAATACACGCTATATGTACCGAGCAGCGTTTCCGTTTTGGTCTTTTTCTAAAAAATTTGGTCGGATGGGTTTTAAAATTTTAAGATTTGGTCAGGGGGTCGGTCCAATTCTATTTTGGTAGATTTAGGACGTAATCATAAATTACACATTCAAGTACTATATTGTTATTAATTTTAAAACATAGCACATATTTTAGTAATAGAAAAAACTAAATTTTTAATTTCTGGTTTGTCCTAAAAAAAACGATTATTCAATTCAATTAATGGTACAAGATCGTTAAAGTGCATTTTGATTTATTTGAAAGTTGTGGGATTTTGGTAGGTTTTTTCAGGATATTTTTGGTAGAAAAAACAAATGTCGTAGTGGCAACGCTGGTACCGATGAGCAATACACAGTTGCACATTCTGGTATCTTTTCGGTTTCCTTTTGTGTGTGTCAGTGTTGCCCATACAATCAGAAATATTACTCGGATTATTAATATTAAAATTATGTTTTTTTTATGATTAAATATTATTTCTTATAACTTTAACTAAAAAAATATGTTGCTTTCAATTAATAAAAAATATTCAATATAATAAGAGATTACATACCGAACTAACAGAACACAAACAAAAACATGTCAAAAATCCCGAATCCCTTGAAGTGCGATTTAGTCGTTGCTGTGGCAACAATGTTTCAACATTTGACAGCTGTCATTTCTTCGCCCGTTTCCGTTTCTTTCTACTGACAACAACGCAAGATGAAGTACGTATTTTATTTTCTGTTTTAATGAAAAAAAAAAATTGCGAAATATACAATGCATCCGCTATCAAAAAAGAAAAGTAAAACTCAATTGATTTTTACGAAACACTACAGCAGATGGCAAAAGTGAAATTTTATTGTGAATTACAAGGCTAATGGCGGAAATTTTTATTTCTAACTTTGCAGAATCGGTTTGTGTTCATTCAGTGGGTACAAAATCTACCCAGGTCATGGCAAGACCATGGTCAAAATTGATGGCAAGGTAAGTGTCAACGACGTAAATTGTATTGTGTTGTTTCTAATTCGTATTTATTTCTTGTTATAGTCCTTCACTTTCTTGGACAAGAAATGCGAGCGCTCCTACTTGATGAAGCGTAATCCTCGCAAGGTTACCTGGACCGTCTTGTACCGTCGCAAGCATCGTAAGGGTATTGAGGAGGAAACCACCAAGAAGCGTACCCGCAGAACACAAAAGTTCCAACGCGCTATTGTCGGTGCTTCCTTGGCCGAAATCATGGCTAAGCGTAACATGAAACCCGAAGTTCGTCGCGCTCAACGCGAACAGGCCATCAAGGCTGCCAAGGATCAGAAGCGCGCCACCAAGGCCGCCAAGAAGGCCACCCAACCTGCCACCACCAAAGCCAAGGCTGCCCCCAAGCAAAAAGCCGCCAAGGTCCAACAAAAGGCTGCTCCCCGTGTCGGAGGCAAACGGTAAACTGTGCAGGAAGGCTCTGAGAAGGAAGTGAAGTGTTTTTAAATTAAGGTTTCTTAAACAACCATCCCAAAACCAGAAGAAGTGACAAAAGAACAAGAATATGATAAAAAAAAGAAAATAAAATCGTACGGGTGTTTCAATCCGTATAGAGACAAAAAAACACGTCATTTGTTTTGATTGAAGAGGAAATATACCATGAGAAGAGTCAGCTAGATGTTGATTGCCGTTGTTATAGATGATATTCTGTTGAGGCGATGAAACGTGCAGTTGCTGTGAAGCCAAATTCAAATGGAAGCTGCTAACACCAACTATTAAGTCTACATAAACTAGTGTGGACTAGAGTCCGAGCTCCGAGCTAAAGCGGTGGTGGAGACAAATAGCCCTGCCACAAGTTTTAAGTAACTGAATCTTCTCAGACTCGCTATTGGTGGTATGTCCCTAAAAGGAACCTACAAGAAGGTCATACTAGTTTTTATAGCGTAGCGTACGTATTGCGTTTACTTCAAAATGCGGCGTTCGACGAAGACTGAACTTCCAGGGTAAAAGTCAGCTACGAACGTCTTTCTAGAAAAGTGATACTTGGCTATTCTCATACTCTTAATGTTGCAGGAATTTAATGGGTCAAAACGGCAGCCGCTCCGACACATTAAATGAAAATCAGATGCCTAGGTTTGTTACGGGCCATTTATAGGAATCATATGGAACATATTTAGGATCTAACAGGCATTTCATTTTTCAATCTCTAGGCATATCGTAAAATGTCTGAGTATATGAAATATGTTTTATTTTGTAACTGATGACCACTCAATCAATCGACAAATCGCTAACAGGCTAAAATTTACTTACGTAAGCCAAAAAAAGCAATACCCACCCTCTTCAGAATCGCCCACAAATTACAATGTTATAAAAACAATTCCACAATTTTTGTACAATAATTGTTTTTTTTATAAACACATATTTCAAAGTAAAACATTACCTATGTTTTCGATTTCATTTTCTGAAAGTAGTCTTCGTTTCTTTATTTTTCTTTACGATATTGAATGGAATATTTATTTCGATTGCAGCCCAATAAACTAACGTAGTCCTTTTTAATTGAAAATCCCCACATTGTTAAACAATTATTCAAATTATAAAGTAGAAAAGGAATTTAAAGCTCTTGTTTTTCGCATGCTAACTAAATTAAAATTAAATGATATATTTAAGAAAGCGAACTTGAAATTAGTGATCGCCGATAGCTAAACAGAATTGAAGTCTTCTGGCGCGGATCATATTCAACACCAACCATTATCACGAACATACCGATCCAGACTTTTAAATAATAATTTAATTTAATGTTATTCGACGACTAGTAACCAACATTGAAAAACTGGCATTAATCGACACATATGTCGGTATTGTCCCCATATAAACGCATAATTTTAGATACGACACGGTTGAAATTGGATCACCGGAGTATATTTTGAGATATCCCCCATCCACTTTAGAAGCACCCATTTATGTTCGACCTTGGTCAAATAAGAAACTAGAAATTGGACCATATTAAAAGACATTGCATGCATGGCAACCAAGCCGTCTGATAGATGCTTAAAGGCCCGTTTTCGCATACACCGAAAACTAGGAGCTTTGCATATAAAAATTTGCTCTGAAGATCGACTCAAACAAACAAAATTTAATCTTGCACAATTTCATTTTATATTTTCTTTTTGTTTCAAAAAAATTCAATAATAATTTGTTTATAGGAATGAAAGTAGTAGGAAGTCGTAAAAACTTTTTTTTGTTAACAATACTGTGTGAATGCAAAAACAAAATTACACTGGTTTCTTGTTTGAGCTTGAGATTCGTAATAGGTGGAGTTTTGGAGAGAGCGATAAAAAAATACAAACTTTTAATATAATCATAAAAATATAAATATTAATATATAAATACAGTAGTAGAAAATGTCACAGTTTTGTTCGTTTGTTGTGAAGACCATCCATCCCCTTCATAGTTCACTACAACTCGTCGCGTTGTTCGGGCTTGGGCGTTTCATTGGCTTTATTCATGTACGCAATGAAATCTTCGCGTTTACGTCCTCCGTTGTATTCCTGTTTAGTTTTTAGATATGAAAAATACTTAAAGGTGGGATAACCACGAACTTCATGCTGTGAGCACACGGCAGTATCACGGGTACAGTCGACAGCTGCTAAAATCATGCGGGAATCATCCTTTAAGGCTTTGGCAGCTGCATTAAATTCGGGTTTTGTACTCTTACAATGACCGCACCCTAAAAAACATTAATTTAAGCATTGCGAAATACTTGATTTCTACTATTTATATCTTACACGGCGCATAGAACATGACCAAAGCATGCTTCTTCCTTTTTAAAGTGGTTGAAAAGTCCGAATCATTTAAGAAAACCACTTCTGTGTCGTCTTCCTCTTCCCAGCTCTTTTCTGGAGGTGGCGGCGGTGGAGGTTCTTTAGGATCCTTCATAAAATCTATTATCTTATCGGCATCTCTTACATTAACATCAAATTTGAACAGACCATTTACAAAATACTTGAGTGTGGGATAACCCTTGACTTGATATTGTTCAGCAATTGCACTCTCTTTTGTGGCGTCCAATGCTGCCAAGACTCCGGCAATATTCTTTTGTTTCATTTCTATGGCTGCCTTTTCGTATTCTGGTTTCATGCGCTTACAGTGACCACACCAGGGTGCATAGAACATTACCAACACAGATTTCTCATCCTTCAGGGCGGGTTCGAATCCATGTTTTGTAAGGTGGACAATTTCCGAACTAGTGTCAGCCGACCAATCAGCATCTTTGGGTTTTTTCAAGGGCAGCGAAGTGGGATCACGCATGAAGGCCATTATGCCATCCTTGTTGTTGTCGCCCTCATATATTTGTTTTAGTTTGCCATTTTCAAAGTAA